>CAMZMU010000090.1:88190-472529 GCA_947311845.1 Poa pratensis | reverse complement strand
GAGATCTTGGGCTGTTGCGTAATATGCTTAAGCGAAATTTTAAGTTTCCGTTGCGCAACCCAACAGTGTGTACGAACCGTAATTTCCTGGAACTGTTTCTGGAGTCGGCTAACGCTTTGTTTAATGTTGTGCCCTCTGTACTGGAGCGGGGGAGGTCATGGTGTAGTGATGATGTTCGTTCCTTCGCGAGGCATGCCGGCGAGGGTCTGCGTATAATCTTATCAGTCAGATGAGTGGACCTTTCAGGCATGCGATTGGGATAGCGTTTTAAAGACAAAGTTAAATAATCCATTTTATCATAGGAGGTGCTTGCATGCCATTTATTAGTTGCATGAATCTGTATTCTATTTATTATTTGTTTTTTTTTTTCCTCGAGATTACATATGGATATAATTATTTCTACCCGTTGATTATTAGCATCGTCTATGGCGTATCGTTAAAACAGGGCTCGGGGGGGTCTTGCGCCAGAACGTACACAAAAGAGACGACCGGTTGTGTTACGACATGTTTGTTTTTTGGTTGACTGATATGGGCTTCTCCGTCATAATGCACCGTCAGTTCGTGCCGACTCCTTGGAGTCGGCGTGGGTTGCGTTTCTCTCCGTGTGAATTGTTGCGCCTTCTCTACACAGCCGGAGAGGATAGGGGTGCAAATGGTGTTACTATTGAGCCATCTGCCTTAACGTGTGTAGAAGTGATGTATTGCAACCTAGGCACACAACACCAAGTGGCCCAATGACAAGAGAAAGAGTCAAACCTCTCCATGATAAGATGAATTCACTCCTATCTATGTGTGATCTCGACACTCCTTTGAATGGTTTGCTACTTCATTCGGATACTTTGTGCATGCTCAGGAACCACCTCGATGATGACCCACAATGGAGTGGAGAAGATGACCAAGAGAACAACCAAGAAGATGGCCAAGAAGGAGAAGAAGAAGAGCAGGAAAAATTGACACAGCGGTACTACCGCTCCTCCAGGCGGTACTACCGCCCCCAGTGCCGTCGGGAACCCTCCTCGACGCCCATGTGCGGCACTGCCGCCGGTACTACCGCCCGCCCAAGCGGTACTACCACGCTGACGAGCGGTACTACCGCCCGCATCGAAGTCAACGATGTTCTGGCCTGCCCCAGCGGTACTACCGCTCGGACGAGCGGTACTACCGCTGCTGCGGGAACCAGCCAGGCTGTTGAGCCTTGTAACCTCGACCTACCCCACCTAACTTTCCCCTTTTGCCTCTAGACTATAAATAGGAATTACCCATCTAGATCTAGGGTTAGACTATGATTTGGGATTAGAGTAGAGCCTTGCTCCTTCTTCTCAAAGTGGTCCTTTCCTCCTATGGAGATGAATCAAGGCCTCCCCTTGTGGAGATGAACCAAGGCCTCCCCTTGTGGAGAAGATCCCTTCGTGGATACCAAGGCTTCCTCTTGTAGTTTGCTACTTGCCAATCTTTCATCCTAGGGTGATTCTATTGGGTTGGTTTGGATTGACTAATTGGACAAACAATCCTAAGAGTAAGGTGTGCTTGGGAGAGGAGAATTGGGGGCTACCCTCGGGGCTTGTTACCAATTGAATCTTGCTGAGTTGCTACTTTCTAGTTATCCTTGATTTGGTGTTTTCCCCTCTTCGTGTTCTTGTGTTCATCCCTTGTTCTTCGTGTTCATCGATCCCTCCGCCCAAATCCGTGAAAATCGGGACCAACCTACATCATATGGTATCAGAGCTCTAGGCTGCCACGGATTTTTTTGTGTTTCCACCAAAATCCACCAAATTTTTCTTTGTTTTTGAGAAATTCGAAAATTTCCACCAAAAATAGCCTTGCCTTGATTCGAGCCGATCTGTCGATTCGTTGCGTTTTTGGTAGTTTTTGTCCATGGATCTGTTGCTTTAGGACCCCCTCCACCTTTGTTTGCGTTCCCTAGCCTCAATTTTGCCGATTTCCCATGAATTCGAGGAATTTTTGGAGCCCATTTCCGCCAATTTCGAATCAAAATCGCGCAGATCCGTGCGCAGCGGTACTACCGCCCGGAACAGCGGTACTACCGCCTGGGCTGATTTTTCAGAATTTGTTTTGTTTCCTCGGTCGTTTTGGCATTTCCTCTTTGGTTTGAGTCCTTTCTTGGTGTGCCCTACGTCTACGACATCGACAAGCTTCCGCAGCCACGCATCATCAACGCCAAGCGACGACGCTACCAAGGACTTGACCTTTCCCCACCATCATAATCCATTGTGAGCCCTTCTTCCTTTCGTGTACCTTGACCTATCGGACTAGCTCTTTGATATTGCGGGGCATTGCACTTGTTCGAGTGATTGTCTTAAAGTATTGGCGAGTGTGTATCGTTAGAGATCTTGGCACTAGCAAAAGTTGAAGGAATCATCATCAAAAATCAAAAAAAAGAGAAGAGAAAAGAAAAGAACATGAGTAGTGCCAAGTATCATCTCTTATAGGTTGCGACAAAGCTTATACCGCCAAAGTGAGTGAGTGTGTAACACTTGTGCAAATCCGTTGCCCATCAAAAGGCAATTGAGCTAGCGTCCCTCTTGTGTTGGGTGACATTTGAGCATGTAGTCTTCGTTAGGTTGTCTATCTTCGAGTGCTCGCCCTTTGGTCGCCCAACCCCATCATTCGCTTTTGTGTGTGTTTCTTCATCATTTGTGGTTGGAGTTTCTTTGGTAATTTGATCATTGTGGATTTTCTCTACCTTGAACAACATACTTTTCGCCGGATTTGCTTGTTTCGTTTGCCACTTCATACCTTCCTATCCTCATAAGTGTGTGTGTTGGGTGTTAGAACCGGATTCTCTCCTCTCAAGCCACATTATACTTGGGATATAGTTTGTCTTGGTTTTTCTTTACCACACATCTCACTTGTTCTTGAGAAAATGTTTAGGGGAAGTACAAATAGAAGCTCAAGCTCGGACGATGAAATCCACGGTGGAGTTCACGGTGATCATGGCTATGTCACACATACCGAGTTTGTTGGTCTTCGACACCTTCTTCGTGATGGCCTAGGACGCTACGAGCGCCGTCTTCAAGCTCAAGAGGCCAACTTCAACGACCGCATGCATGCGCAAGAAGCATCTATGGAGCGGGTGACCGAAGCTCTCAACAACCTTGTGCGACAACGCTTCTTCTTCATCACGCTCAAGTCGTACAAGAAGCACCTCAAGGTCAACGCAAGCACATCATGGACGTCATGAACCTCGACAAGAACGTCAACACAATCCAAGGCGCGACGCCCATGAACGACCTCCTTCTAACGTTGAACAACCACATGATCTTCAGGCGAACAATGCCAATGCGCATCAAGAACAACCTCACCAAAATGATGAACGTCGTGAACGCATACCATCACCACCACCGCAACAACGCGTTCGTCATGACCCATTGGCTAATGACAATGGCGTACCGGGTGCGAATGACTTTGATGAACAAGGACGTCATCCCCGTCATCCTCCAAGGCCACGCCATCAAAATCATGACAATGCGAACAATAACGAACAACCCATTCCTCGCCATGATCCTCGTCCTCGTCAAGAACTTCCACATGATCGTCAACAACACCATCGTTCCGAGTCAAGTGATAACGAGTCAAGCCAACACAATGGTGATGGACTCAATCGAAGGAGACGTGGACGTGCATTCCCACGTGGTGCTCATGGCGACGACTACGACAACTTGAACAATCTTCGCTTTGACATACCCAAGTTCTACGGCACAAGTGATCCGGAAGCCTACTTCTCATGGGTACTCAAGGTTGACAAGATCTCCCGCGTACAACGCTTCTCCGACAACAAGAAGGTTGCCTTAGCCTCGATGGAGTTTGAAGAGTATGCCCTCTTGTGGTGGGAACAACTACAAGATGCACGCATCGCTAACCACCAATAACCAATCGACACTTGGGTTGAAATGAAAGAAACAATGTACAAGCGCTTCGTGCCAAGCCATTACACTAGAGACTTATACAAGAATTTGCAAAAGTTGAAGCAAGGGTTGAAGTCGGTTGATGAGTACTATAAGGAATGGAAATCTCCATGATGAGAGCCAATGTCAACGAGTATGAAGAGCAATCCATGGCTCGCTTCATGAATGGCCTCAACTATCCAATCAAGAAGATTGTGGAGTTCCAACCATATGCCAACTTGGTTGAGCTAGTCCATCAAGCAACAAAGGCCGAGCGTCACGTGCTTGAAGAGCTCAAATACATCAAGACAAAGGCATTCTTCGCCAACAAGCCGTCTTCGTCAACACCTACACCTTCACAAGCTCTTCCTCAAGCAAACACACGAGGTCCTCCAAGAGTCTCTACATCGACACCTCAAGCGCCTCAACCTTTCAAGAAAGTACCTCCCTCTACCAAGGCGCCTCAAGGATCTTCGTCCGGCACAAGACTTTTGCAATGCTACAAGTGCGGAGGACAAGGGCACAAATCCTTTGAGTGCACCAACAAGAAGGTCATGATCATCAATGACATTGGAGAGTACGAATCTATGAGTGAAGATGAGTACAATGCTTTGAACAAAGTCGCCACAATGCAAAGTGCTCAAGAAGATCAAGTGAGATATATTGTGATGGCGACAACAACCCTTCCTTGGTTGTGGCAAGAGCTTTAACCACCAATGTTCAAGTGGAAGAAGACCAAAGATGCAATTTGTTTCAAACAAGAGCGGGAATCAATGGAAAGTCCATCAAGGTCATCATAGATGGTGGAAGTTGCCACAACTTGGCAAGCAAGAACTTTGTGATAAGCTCAACTTGAAGTTCAAGAAGCACCCACATCCTTACCATGTGCAATGGTTGAGTGATACCGGAGCCGTCAAGATTCAACACATGGTGCAAGTGTCCTTCAAGATTGGAGCCTATGAAGATACCGTGGATTGTGATGTTGTGCCTATGACCTTTTGTCACTTACTTCTTGGACGTCCTTGACAATTTGACAAGGGTGCTATGCATGATGGAAGGACAAATTACTATAGCTTCAAGAACAACGACAAGACCTTCGTCCTTCGTCCCATGACACCAAGTCAAGTCATCGCCGACAACGCCAAGACTATTGCAAGGGCACAACAAGATCGTTCGTCAAGTGAGATGAGTGGTGAGCGAGAGACCCACCATAAAGTGAGTGAGAGCCACAAGCCAAATGAGAGTGACACTTCAAAGAGAGTTCCCACAAAACTTACACTATTTGCCACCAAGAGATCGATGAGGGAGTTGAGAGAGAACCCATCCACCCTCCACTATGTGCTCATATGCAACGGTGAAGTTTCTATGACTAACACTTTCACAAACCTTCCTCCTTCTTTGTTGTCTCTTTTGAAGGACTTTGAAGATGTTTTCCCTCAAGAAGTGCCACCGGGACTACCTCCTCTACGTGGAATCGAGCATCGCATCGACCTTGTTCCCGGCGCACCGCTACCAAACCGCGCTCCTTACCGCACCAACCCCGAGGAGACAAAGGAGATCGAGCGGCAAATACAAGAACTTCTTGCCATGGGACATATCCACGAGAGCTTGAGTCCGTGCGCCGTGCCCGTCATCTTGGTACCCAAGCACGACAACACTCTTCGCCTTTGCATGGATTGTCGCCCCATCAACGCCATCACCGTTAGGTATCGCCATCCTATCCCTCGACTTGATGATATGCTTGATGAGCTTTGTGGTTCCGCTATATTCTCCAAAATTGATCTTAAAAGTGGATATCACCAAATTAGAATGTGTGAAGGTGATGAATGGAAGACCGCATTTAAAACAAAGCTTGGTCTTTATGAATGGCTTGTCATGCCATTTGGTCTTTCCAATGCACCTTCTACTTTTATGCGTCTCATGAATCATGTTTTGCGTCCTTTCATTGGGAAATTTGTTGTGGTATACTTTGACGACATCCTTATCTATAGCAAATCTTTGGAAGAGCACACTTCTCATGTTGCTCAAGTTTTGTTGGTTCTTCGCAATGAAAAGCTTTATGCCAATCTTTCTAAGTGCACTTTTGCCACCAACAAACTTGTTTTCTTGGGTTTTGTTGTTTCTTCGGATGGAGTCGAAGTAGATGAAGCAAAGATACAAGCAATTCGGACTTGGCCTTTTCCGATGTCACTTGAGGAGTTGAGACGTTTTCTTGGTTTTGCCGGATTTTACCGCCGATTCATCAAGGATTTTTCCACAATTGCTTGCCCCCTCCATGAACTTACAAAGAAAATGTACCTTTCATTTGGGGCAATGCACATGATTTTGCTTTCAATGAGCTCAAACGGTTATTAACCGAAGCACCACTCCTTGCCCTTCCGGATTTCTCTAAGACATTTGAGATTGAATGCGATGCAAGTGGATTGGGCATTGGTGGAGTGCTTATGCAAAATGGTAGACCCATCGCATACCATAGTGAGAAATTAGATGGAGCTTGCTTGAATTACCCCATTTATGACAAAGAGTTATTCGCTTTGGTTCGTGTTTTGGATGTGTGGCAACATTACCTTCGTCCTAAGGAATTTGTCATTCATTCCGACCATGAATCCTTGAAATATTTGAAAAGTCAAACAAATTTGAACAAAAGACATGCTAAGTGGGTTGAGTTCATTGAGTCTTTTACCTTTGTAATCAAATACAAGAAAGGTAAAGACAATGTGGTCGCGGATGCTCTATCCCGCAAGGCCAACCTACTTACACGTCTTGACATTAGTGTCTTGGGTTTGGATGAGATAAAGGAGTTGTATGCTACCGATGCTTTCTTTGGAGACATTTTCGCTCAATGTTCGGAGCACAAAGGAATTGGTGATTTCTATTTGCACCAAGGTTTTTTGTTTAAGGCTAACAAACTATGTATACCCGAGTCTTCGCTTCGTTTGGTCCTTTTGAAGGAATCACATGGAGGCGTCTTAATGGGACACTTTGGACGTGTCAAGACCTTTGCAATGCTCTCCACAAACTTGATAAGGATCACAGGGGAAGATCCTATGATTGTTGTCCCGATCTTTCACAGCGAGTAACCCAGATAGAAATCTTCCAATAACGATCGATGAACATCACCTGAAGACGAGGAACGAATCCAGCAAGCAACGTGATGAAGATCACCACGCCTCTAACCTGAGCACGATAACACTTGATGAACACAAGCACCCTCGCAGCAATCTTTATTACAAACTGATAAACGGCATCGCCGTCCCCGGAGGGATGCTTCACCAACGAGCTCAAAGTCTATGGACTGTTTTTAATCTAAACTCAAAAGCTAACCCTAAAACGATGCCTAGCAGCTCCTTATATGAGGGTTGGGGCGACCCACTAATGGGCCTAGCTAGTTCGGTTGGACAGGCTCAACTCGAACACTTATTACAGAAAATACGCAACTCGGATATTCCGAGTCACGGGTCAATCGGATAATCCGATTGACTCCAGTACACCCGTTTCACTCAAATCGGATATTCCGATTCATGGGTAAATCGGATATTCCGATTTATTACAGTAGACATGTGGTGGAGTCCTGAAATGGTGGAGTCCTGAAATTGGGCTGCACCTCCTCCGTCGTGCCCATATCATCCTCCCCCCTTCAAGAAGTGTTGTCCCCAACGCGTGAGGTCTGCTCGAAAGGGTGGCGTGATGTCAACAAAATCAGCACGCGTCTTCTCCATCTTCAAGTCTTGCTTGCCTTCCACACCACATCCTCCCTCGCGGCCTGCTTGACTTGACACAGCACTTGACACCTCCTTTCTTCACCACATGAGCTTGGACTTCGGCGCCACCACCTTCTTCTTCTTCTCAACACTTGATGGAGCTCTTTGCTGCTGAACATGAACCTTCTTTGCACGACCTTGCAAAGTAGTAATGCCTGGGCCACACAACTGACGAACACGTCCATCCTTGCCTTTATGCACACGTACCGCTGCTCCAACAAAACATCTCCGAGGTGTTCTCACAAAACTGTGGCTGACTATCCGCGGCACCATATGCACCGGAACACGATCAGCACCACCGTCATCGGTCTGAACACCCATGTCAACACGAACTGGAAATGGAACACATGGACCACATGCTGACATATCCTTCCCGTCAACAATAAGAGGCTGGATTTCAACCGGCTTGTCACTAACAAGAACAACTGGCTTGTCATCTACAGGCTTGGCTGAAACAATATCACCACCGACGCTCTTTGCATCATGCTCCTCATACTGCGGCTTAGCTAGCCCAGATTTTGGCTTAGCCTTGTGCAACTTCTCCTTGTGTACCACCAGCACCACATCGGACTTGATTTGATCATCTCTCATAGGCTTCAAAGTCCGCTGCTTTCCATCATGCATAAAAGAATATGTATTTGCTCTCCCAGCATGTAAAGCATTACGATCATACTGCCATGGACGTCCAAGTAACATCCCACACACCTCTAATGGCAACACATCGCATTCCACCTCATCAACATAGTCACCAACTGTAAATGGCACACACACCTTGTGCGTAATCTTCATCATACCGCAACTATTCACCCACTCAACATGCCTCGGTTCTAGAATACGCCATGTGGATAAACCAAAGCTTCCACAACCGCCTTGCTAATACCATTACAGTAGGTACCACTGTCAATCATCAACTTGCATGCCTTACCTTTGATCATGCACTGCGCCTGAAATAAATTCCAACGCTGGCCTATATCCGTTGTCATGCAAGTATCATCATGTACTCTCTTGAGTTGCATATTCAACCCACTCAATGGTACAACCTCCTCCACGACATCTTTGTCAACAACAGCCTTGACAACATCAACCGCTGACACTTCAGAAATCGTGACTGCCGCCTCGCGAACTGTCGGCAATGGAACAACTGGCAACTTCTCATGAGTAGTCATAGGTGTCGCTACCTTCGGTATAGAAACTTTATTCTCACCAACAGCTGCTATCCGACGCCCAACCTTCGGTGGCTGCTGGGTGTCCTCCATATATGGTAATACAAAACCATTACGGAGAAAAATCTTGTAGTCCTCCCAAGTATGAGAAAAACCATCTCTTTTAACCGCCTCGGACCACCAACTGTCTAACTCCTTGTCCACACGCCGATGAGCAAGAACATATGCATAATATCCACTAAACTTGCCATTGTATTTACGACATCGATAGAAACCCCGTTCCATGTGTGTTTCCCAATCTTGGTACTCATCAACTGTCGCAAGCCTATGTAGGCACCAGCTAAGCTCGGATGCATTACGTTCCACTCCATTCATGAGATCAAGATAGTCATTGAAAACAGCACTTGATTTCTTACCAAGATGACACCTCAAACCCAAAGTATCTCCTGGAAAAGAATCCATCTCACGTACTGCTACAGTAACAGTAGTCAACGGTCGGGCACTGTAGCTACAGTACAATCGGATAATCCGGTCAAGGCCGAATCGGATAATCCGACTGAAGACAGTACCGTTTTCACTCAAACCGGATAATCCGGTCACGGAAGAATCGGATAATCCGATCTGAATACTGCTATTTCTGATCCGAAATTTCCTCAGACTTTTCCTTTTTATTTCTTTCCTTCTTTCGCATAGCAATCAGATCTGAATTTTCCTTTCCTATTACTTGTGAGGACCCCGGATTAACTATCCGAGATACTCGTTACGTTTCCTGCAAGAATCCCGTGATCAGTCTGTTGTTGCACATAACTTGAATTGGCATCACAGAACACCCATAAATACCGAATAAATATACTTACTTGATTGAAGTCGTAACTTCAACAGGTACTTGCAGCGGATATCACCAAACAACGTGGAGCCCAAGTCATTTGCCAACCCTACAGGCAGCTGACTGGGAAGTGCCCTGGTTCGCATTGACGTCATCGAAACCTTCTTCTTCGAACTGCTCCTCTTCAAAAATCTGGCTAAGACAATAGCCATGGATGAAACCAATATGAGTACATTTGAATGTACTCGCAAACTACCCCCGGAATGAGCATGCACTACTCTTTTTATTGTTTAAATAAAACTTCGTTTGCTTTGAAAACTCTATATCCTTGTTGAAAAGAGAAGGATATACTTTTGTTTAATAAAACTTTGTTTTGAAATCTCCATATCTTTATTGAAAAAGGAAAGAAGGCTTTTAGAACTTTTCTCATAAATCTGTTTTTGTAAGAAGTCTCATTTAAAACTTTTTCCCAAAAATACATCTCTGTTGAAATAGGTAAGAAGTCTCTTTTATAAACATTTTCCCGAAAAATCACCATTTGGTTTATTTCTCCAAAACCCCTCCTTTTCCGACCATAACCCTTCATGGTCAATCATTCTCCAGCAACCTCATACCAGCCCGTCGGTAGAGTTGCAGATACCACACATCTCCATTTTATTTTCAAATCTCAAAACTTTGCAAAACTTGCACATGGTTAAAGTAGGGCCTCCCAACTGTCCATATCCGAGGACTCGGCTATTCGAATAGTTTTATTACCCTCTGCAGAGGTAGCACGCTTTTCCACAAAAATAAGGTAACTAATCGTGTCAGCGACGTCCCGCCATACAAGGTGTATGCGAATTTGAGTCACCGACCGTAGCATGTCCTTTGGTCATGCTAGTATAGGATCCTACCGCTACGAAACCGGTTCCATCGACACTTAAATCCGGCCCGTCGGAAACTAAGTGTGAGGACTTCGTAGTTCTGCCCGGCGAATTTTAATGGCCCTACAAATCCTCTACTCCAATTCATACATACCAACACAGCTGGCAGTCTTCTCTTTAGAGGACCCGGGTCAGGGGCAGGTCACCAAACCATCCCCTCATGGAACGAGGTCATCCTCGTTGTTGAGGCTTCCAGTACTAATATGAGCAAACTATATGACTACGCCCTTTCCCATATGTGGGTAAATGTGGTCGCACAGGTTATCGGCTGGTCGACGTAAGTACAAGGACATAATGTGCATTTTTCATAAACATCACCATTCACCATTTCTCCATTTCCACACCGACATCTCGGTATTCCATATCCACACAAGTATTTCCAAAGGAGTTTTGAGTAAACAATATTTTTCCCATCCTATAGTTTGAAAAAGAAATTCCAGCTAATGTCTCCATATAGGGTGTCAAAATAATATACTTATATTTTGGAAAAGGGTTTTCAAAATCATATCTTTTGTGGAAAACACCACATAAATCAGTTATGCTCTTTATAAGTAAAACATGTGAATCAAAATAGATGTATGTAGATGCAAGCTCAGAGAATAGCTTGCCTGATTTCAGCATGATGTCCCTGGACTTTCCTCACTGATCAGAGAAATAAACTCCGACTCTTCTTCCATAAATCCTCTCGAAATACCACTCGGTAGCATTTAATTCTAGCGTCGCAAACATGAAAATAAAGCAACACTCGATAAGCAAACCAAACCACAAGTGGTATACAAACAAGGAACAAACCTCAAGTATCAAACTAATCACTCAAGCCACAACTAAGATCTACATTTACAAGGGCATTATACTAATCAGGAGTATAATACCACAATCATGCTAAAACAAGAGGGCACAAAGACACCATCAACTAGAGGTAATTAACAACCATTTTTCCCTAATCAGGAAATACTTCATACAAAAGTTAAGTCACCAAATACTCAACTCAAGACCATCCAGTTTATCAAACCATGCAAACATATTACTCATACCCATATGTCTAACAAATACCACTAACAGTACTAACATATTAATCACACACAACATCCTCACATTAAAATAAATAAGCATAGCAACTCCTAATTACTAGGTAAAAAGTTATATAGGGAATAAAACCCTAACAACACATGATTCACAAATAGCTCTCCTAACATGCTAGCAAGATTAAGGAGACACATCATAATAGTGGATTACCACCCTACACATGTTAGGAAACACATATAACAATAAAGTTATAACACAACAATTAATAAAGCCCTAACAAAAATAGGTAGAAAAGGCCTAAACCTTATAATTAGCACCACAGTCAATCAATGACTCCTAAATTCAAGAATGGATAGAACTTTTGTTTAAACTTCATTTGCATACAAGGCCAAAAGATCTGGAAAGGTAGCATCTCAACCTATCCAGAAATTTTTAGTTTGCAATATTTGGATATATAAAACTCTAGATATTGAATATTTAGTGAATTAAATACTTTTTACTAGATTAACTCTAGCACACACATAAATACACATTTTGGAAAATGGCCAGTGCCACATGGTTAAGAAAACACATATTAATGCTACAAAATTTGAATCACTCCAATAGCTATCACAGATTTACCACAAAACAATTAAAGCTATACTGCAAATTAAACAGGAAATGAAATAGATATAGATCCACTGGAAGAAAAAAATGGGCCAGATCTGAGCTGGGCCAAGCAGCACGATCCTGGGCTGGCCCGTGGCGCCGCGAGCGAAGGGGTATGAGGTCGTCATCCTCCTCTCGACACGCCAGGATGAGCTCGGCGCGCGGGAAGCAAGGCGAGGACGGCGACGGCGCTCCGGTGACCCTAAAAACAGAACATGATGCCCATAAGGTAGCGCACGAGGAGGGGATCTCAGGGAGATGAAAATGGTGGGGAATGGTGGTCTGTGCAGCTCATGTGCTTCTTCGACGTTCGGCGGCCGGAGCGGACGAGGTTGGACACGGAGGGGACGAACCCGGGCGCCCCTTCTCGATTCCTTGGACGGGGATGCAGAGAACGACGAGGCGGTGTCGATGACGGTCTTCGTTTTGCTCGGGGAGCCCTGGAACGGCGGCTTCCACTGCTAGCTAGGGTTCGGGTCGGGGAGAGGAGTAGAGAGAGAGAGAAATACGAGCGAGAGAGGAAAAGATCCGAGGGAGAGAGATAGCACGGCGTCGAGGCGGCCTTATCCTCCTCGCAGGACAGCAGAGAGGAGGGGGGTCCGGGCGAGCGAGCGATGGGAGGACGACAACGACACGGGCGCCCTGCCACGCCACTGCTGCTACAGGAAGAAGAAGAACAAATTGCAGAAAACCCCCTGGACTTCTCCAAAATCCTCTTTTTCATTTTTTTTTAAACCAGAAGCAATTTGGGGATTTAATTGAGGCACTAAAACTTTTTATAAAAATCTGAAAATATTTGGGTAGGCTCCCCAATACATGTAGAAGCTCCACAAAAATTGGGGTGTTAAAATAAAATGTTTTAAACAACTTTTGTTCATAGGGTTTAAATAAGGCATTTTTCTTAAATACTATTTTATAATCCTTTAGAGATTTTAAAGCAAGTTCAAAATATTAATTTGGAACTCTTGAAACTTCCTTGACAAATATATTAACTTCAAATAGTTTATATTTTCATAGAGAAAATATTTGTTTGAAGGAAATAGAGAATTAGGGAGGGAAAAGTTGTAGGAATAAATGGAGAGTGATTAATTATTTCTCCTCTGAATTTTTGTATGAAAGGAACTTAATTTCTCACTTGGAGAATTATGTTTGTCACTTGTCACATGATTTTTCTTGTTTTAGATCTTTTTTTTATTTTAGTATTAAGCACAACTTAGGAATTACCCTCACAAGCAACAAACACACAATATCAATAACACAACAATATAAACAACACAATAATATCAACAACACAATCATATCAACAACACAATCAAGACCACACAATTCAAACCACAAGAATAAATCATACCACCATTTCCATAATTAACAATACTATCTTGTAGAGATGATCACACTCAATTATGACAAGATGATGTTTTAAAGAATATCTCAACTCATAACTTAATAGTTTTCAAAAGATTTGATAAAGAGAAATATGTGGGGTAATATATTTCCCACTAGTGTTATTTTAAAATGGAGTGGAAATAAGAGTGTATAAAATGGGAGTTGCATACACATGCAAAATATCAAGGTTGAAATATAGATAGGACATAACATATAGATCTCCATATTTTTGGGAACACATAATTTTGGAAATCACTTTTACCTTCTCAATAATGGATGTTTTGGTTGTTGCCAAAACCAAGCATCATTGAAATGAACTTTGGTCAAAATAAGAATGGTAAAGATATATGGAATCTATTCTTGTCATAACATGATCACCAAGATTAATATGTCTTTACTTAGGTTAGGTTCTTGGGTTGATATTTACTAGTCAAACAATCATAAACATCAAGTCACACAAGGTCACACATAGCAATGGGAAGGAAAGCACTATCATCTATGAAACATTTCAAAAAGTTTTTGTTGGTTCTGAATTTTGGGTCTGGTAAAACTAAGTTTTTCTTAGTTTACAAATTTGGGATGTGACATTACTTCTCCGACCTGGACTAGTACGGAGCAATCTGTTCTTTCATTTTTGCTTGTACGCTACCCAATGCTGATCGATCCGATCCAGAAGAAAAAAAAAGTTGAGTCCAACGCACGTACGTCTCCCAGATACGATACCGGATAATCCAGTATATGCAACCGGATATTCCGCCTGGACTCCTGCTTCTCCACGCGCGATGTGGAGATGCCTGATCTCCCTGGCGGCTGCTTCCTTATGCTGACCTCGGTCGAAAGACGTGCTGCTCCGGGATCGACACCAACACGCAAAGATCTGATCAACTCGTGTTGCTCCTGATTGCACGGAACAAAACTAATCTGATGCAAAACCTTCTAATCAAACCAACTCTATTCGGCCCGATCTGACAACTACCCGGATGATGAGCAATCAGCAGATCAATCTCGCCGTGAGCAACCCAGCGCTCTGATACCACATGATAAGGATCACAGGGGAAGATCCTATGATTGTTGTCCCGATCTTTCACATTGAGTAACCCGGATAGAAATCTTCCAATAATGATCGATGAACGTAACCTGAAGACAAGGAACGAATCCAGCAAGCAACGTGATGAAGATCACCACGCCTCTAACCTGAGCATGATAACACTTGATGAACACAAGCACCCTCGCAGCAATCTTTATTACAAACTGATAAACGGCATCGCCGTCCCCGGAGGGATGCTTCACCAACGAGCTCAAAGTCTATGGACTGTTTTTAATCTAAACTCAAAAGCTAACCCTAAAACGATGCCTAGCAGCTCCTTATATGAGGGCTGGGGCGACCCACTAATGGGCCTAGCTAGTTCGGTTGGACAGGCCCAACTCGAACACTTATTACAGAAAATACGCAACTCGGATATTCCGAGTCACGGGTTAATCGGATAATCCGATTGACTCTAGTACACCCGTTTCACTCACATCGGATATTCCGATTCATGGGTAAATCGGATATTCCGATTTATTACAGTAGACATGTGGTGGAGTCCTGAAATTGGGCTGCACCTCCTCCGTCGTGCCCATATCAAAACTACTATTGGCCAAGGATGTACCGGGATGTGGACCGCTTGGTGCGCCGATGTTCTACGTGTCTCAAAGCTAAGTGTACTCTAAACTCTCATGGTTTATACACACCTTCGCCAATTCCATATCACCCATGGTCCAACATTGCTATGGATTTTGTCTTAGGACTCCCACGCACTAAAACAAACAAGGATTCCATCTTTGTCGTCATTGATCGATTCTCTAAAATGGCACACTTATACCATGCAACAAGACCGACGATGCTTCACATATTGCTACCTTATTTTTTAGGGAAATCGTCCGTCTTCATGGAGTGCCCAAGACCATTGTGTCGGATCGTGACGTCAAGTTCGTGAGCTACTTTTGGAAGACTTTGATGGCCAAGATGGGAATCAAGCAACTATTCTCCACCGCATACCACCCACAAACCGATGGCCAAACCAAAGTGGTGAACCGAAGCCTATCCACACTCCTTCGTGTGTTGATCAAGCCTAACTTGAAGAATTGGGAAGAGTGCATCCTACACGCCGAGTTCACCTACAATCGAGCACTACATCGCGCAACAAAGAGAACACCCTTCGAGGTTGTCTATGGCTCCAACCCCTACACCGCGCTAGACATGCTACCACTTCCACTCTGAGAACAAGTAAACATGGATTTCGACAAGTGCGCCGCTTACATGAAGAAACTACATGAAGACACAAGGGCCACGCTAGAGAAGCATAAGTAAGACCATGCCACCAAGATGAACAAGAACAAGCACCCCATGATCTTTGAAAAAGGAGACCTTGTTTGGCTACATCTACGCAAAGACCGCTTCCCCGATGAGAGAAAGTCTAAGCTCACGCCAAGAGGAGATGGTCCTTTCAAGGTTCTCAAGCGCATCAAAGACAATGCATACAAGATCCACATATCCAAGTCCAAGTACGGCGTCCATGACACCTTCAACGTCGCCGACATCTCACCTTACCTTGGAAGCCCAAGTGATGATGAGAACGAAGAGTCGAGAACGACTCTTTCCCAAGGGGGGGAGATGATGTAGTGCAACCTAGGCACACAACACCAAGTGCCCAATGACAAGAGCAAGAGTCAAAGCTCTCCATGATAAGGTGAATTCACTCCTATCTATGTGTGATCTCGACAATCCTTTGAATGGTTTGCTACTTCATTCGGATACTTTGTGCATGCTCAGGAACCACCTCGATGATGACCCACAATGGAGTGGAGAAGATGACCAAGAGAAGACCCAAGAAGATGGCCAAGAAGGAGAAGAAGAAGAGCAGGAAAAACTGACACAGCGGTACTACCGCTCCTCCAGGCGGTACTACCGCTCGGGCGGTACTACCACCCCCAGTGCCGCCGGGAACCCACCTCAGCGCCCATGTGCGGCACTGCCGGCGGTACTACCGCCCGCCCAGGCGGTACTACCGCGCTGACGAGCGGTACTACCGCCCGCGTCGAAGTCAACGATGTTCTGGCCCGCCCCAGCGTTACTACCGCTCGGACGAGCGGTACTACCGCTGCTGCGGGAACCAGCAAGGCTGTTGAGCCTTGTAACCTCCACCTACCCCACCTAACTTTCCCGCTTTGCCTCTAGACTATAAATAGGAGTTCCCCATCTAGATCTAGGGTTAGACTATGATTTGGGATTAGAGTAGAGCCTTGCTCCATCTTCTCAAAGTGGTCCTTTCCTCCTATGGAGATGAATCAAGGCCTCCCCTTGTGGAGATGAACCAAGGCCTCCCCTTGTGTAGAAGATCCCTTCGTGGATACCAAGGCTTCCTCTTGTAGTTTGCTACTTGCCAATCTTTCATCCTAGGGTGATTCTATTAGGTTGGTTTGGATTGACCAATTGGACAAACAATTCTAAGAGTAAGGTGTGCTTGGGAGAGGAGAATTGGGGGCTACCCTCGGGGCTTGTTACCAATTGAATCTTGCTGAGTTGCTACTTTCTAGTTATCCTTGATTTGGTGTTTTCCCCTCTTCGTGTTCTTGTGTTCATCTCTTGTTCTTCGTGTTCATCGATCCCTCCACCCAAATCCGTGAAAATCGGGACCAACCTACATCAAGAATCGTCTATGTGTATAGCAATAAATTGGAGGTCGCGGTGTCGTGATGATGTTCGTTCCTTCCCGAGGCAGGGCGGCGAGGGTCTGCGTATAATCTTATCTGTCAGGTGAGTGGATCTTTCAGGCATGCGATTGGGACATCGGTTTAAAGACAGAGATAAATAATCCATTTGATCGTAGGAGGTGTCATCACGAGTACGTTGGTGCTTGCATGCCATTTAGTAGTTGCATGAATATGCTTTCTGTTTATTATTTGTTCAATTTTGTCCTCGAGATTACATATGGATATAATTATTTATACCGGTTGAGTATTAGCATCGTGTATGGCGTGTCGTTAGAACAGGACTCGGGGGGTCGTGCGCCAAGGCGCACCCCTAAATCTAGTAACCACTCAACGCAATGTGGCTGCGGGTGCTTCCATGTAGGCAATGCAAGAGAATCCACCAAATTCTTGCTAACAATATTCGTGTAGGTGGCATTATCAATAATCAACTTGCAAGTGGTGTTCTTGACAGTGCATTGGGTCTGAAATATATTCCAGCGCTGCCCTTGTCCCTCTATGCGGTCTTGAGGCACATGTTTCACCATCAAACTTTTGCAATTAGGAGCACCGTCCTCCGGGTACACATCGTACTTGTCGTCGTCAGATTTGTCACTAGATGTCTCATTAAGGTTCTCCTCATCCGTCACATAGCCATCTTTTGTGAGCATAACCGTCTTTGCATTAGGGCATTCACGCCTCATGTGTCCTCGTCCTCCACAAGTGAAACACTCAATACTGGTTGTGGTATGAGTAGATGCAGCTTTGGAAGGGCTTGACTTCGGGGCTTCAGTAGTGGAATTATAAGCAGAACGTGTAGGAGGTGTCGACTTGGAACTAGTACCAGCAGTCTCAGTATGTGAACGACGCCATGGACTAGTAGGGGGTGCCACATTGTGACGTTGCAGCTGTTGTTCCGCACGCTCAGCCTGGTGCAAAAGCTCCTCCAGATCATAATATTGGGTCAGCTCTACACGGTCTTGTATCTCCAAATTCAGTCCATGAAAGAATCGAGACATCTTAGCCTCCGGATCCTCTCTTGTCCCCATACGTATGGACAGCAACTCCATCTCCTTACAGTACTCAGCAACGGTTTTAACACCTTGAGTGAGACGCTGTAACTTATGATGCATGTCTCGCTTGTTGGTTTGAGGGACAAAATGACCTTGCATGAGAGTTATCATCTCAGCCCACGTCGTTGGACGATTACGAAACTGCAGAATTTGACTCCACCAAACCAGCACATATCCGGTGAACTCAACTACAGCCAGTTGGAGCTTCCTCTCCTCAGAGTAACGGTGGGTAGAAAAAATTTGCTCCATGCGCATCTCCCACTCCAAGTACTCCTCAGGTCCACGGTCACCAGAAAACGACGGTATGGTCAATTTAACATGTCCAATACCTCCATCATCTAGGGGTAGACGAACAGCATGGACTAACCGATCATGTGGCTGCACACGATGAGCACCAACAGGGTTACCAAAAAACTGTCGCTCGCGAGCCAAGTAATAAACATCATCTCCAAGCTCCGCACGAACAGCAAGATGTTGTTGGACGGCAGGTGGTGGTTGTCCAATCGGTAGATGTGGAGCAGCAAGTTGGCGTTGTGCAACCAAAAGAACAACCTGATCAACCAGCGCATAAATCCGAGTTCCTAGATCTTTCATGTGCGCAGGTAGCACGTCAAACCCTGCAAGAACATTAGGGTCTAACCCCTCAGCAAATTCAAGTTTTGGCAGCTCCTTCGGTTGACCTCCATTAGCAGCATGTAACATCCCAATATTTTGGAATGTTAAAAATCACAAAAAATTGAAACTTTTGTTTTGTTAAAAAGAAAACATTAAAATTAAAATGGAACCAAATAATAAGAAGACTTTGGGCATCTTCAAAAAGTTTAATAGTTTATTTCCAAGTAATCTTCAATTCAAATTTTGAGTTTAGTTAAATTCTTTTATCCAAAGTATTTCATAAACCCAATATTTTTGGCAAGGTGATTTAAAATTTTCAAAGACAACTTCATTTCATAAAATGTCTTATTCCAAATATTTGATTTTAAATATTTAACTTAGGCTATTTCTTTAAACCCTAAAATCTTATTTACAAAGTGTTTCAAGTATGCCTATTTCTAAAATGGTTTTGGTTAAACTATATGATATAGAATCAGGAGTTTGCTAAACCCTAAAACAATATCTATAAAGTGTTTTAAATTAGTTAAAGCTTGTTCTATTTTAAAAATTGGGTTTTGATTCAATTATAGTTATTTGAAAAATAAGTTTAAAATAGCTATTTTCAATAACTACATTTGTGGTATTTTTTATAAAGCCCATGTTATATATGTGTATTTGTATTTAAATGATTTATCAAACTCTATTTAAGTAAAATGTTTTGTACCAAATTAGTTTATTGGGTTTATCATATTTAATGATATTACTCATACTTTTTTCTGGATTTTATTTAAGTTCAAAAAGAATTTATGGATTCCTATTTTATAAAATGACATAAAAGTGTCAATTAAGCCATTATGCAATGTTTTAAATTTGATTTTTGAAATGTGTTGGAAAAGTGTGTTTAAATACTCTAAAAGACAGATATTGTTTTTACAAATTTTTAGAAATTGGTCTGAGGTCATTTGGACACTTAAAACAAAAGATATGAAAGAATTAAGAAAAACCAGAAAATAGAAAAAGAAAAATAGATGACGTCATTGATGACGTCATCGTCGTCTTCCATCTCACGAACGTGAATTACGCACGAAAAACAGTCAAACGTTGCCGTTTCTTCTAGCTTTGATTACGGACGATTTACTACACCTAATTAGGTTCCGTTTCTTCCTACTAAAAGCCTAGAATCTCCTCCTCATTTCCCCTCTCGTTTCAAACCGAATCACGCCGCCCAGGCTGCCGGATTTCTTCGCCGGAGCTCCGCCGTCCGCCACAGTATTTCTTCGATTCCGGCGAGCAAAGTAAGTCCCCGCCGCAGATTCTTGGCCTCATCCTCTCCTCCACGTCCTCGCGCACCTACTCATGTGATCTTTTTAATTTTTCCCGCGGTCGTTCGACGCGCCCGTCCTCGACAGGATCTCGCCGCCGGGCCGCCATTGTTGAGCTTCGAGAGGTTGCAATAGCCATCGATTCAGAGTACCCGAGCCTCTCCTTTCTGGTCTAATCTGTTCCTCTCATACCACTTCCCATCCGTAACATCTATTTTTCGCGAACAGAGCACCGGAGCAGCCGTACGTCGTCACCGGAGTTGACAGCCAGCAGCGCCTCGGGAGCGCAGCACGTCGCCGCCTGGAGCTTCGCCTCGACGAAGAAAACTGCATCACCGGGATCATCGTGCCGTTCCTCTTCCTTAGACGTCTTCGCCTCGACCGGAGGACCACCGGAAGCTCGCGGCCATCCACGACCGAAGCCGAGCCGGTCGTCTTCTTCTCCTCGAACGGGAACAGCTGCTGGTAACGACACCACTCCCAGCTATCGTCAGTTTATTTTTGAAGGGCTGAGATTAGATCACGTAGGAGCAGTCTTGGTCTGTTAGATCTAGATCGTGTGGTCAAGATCAAATCACTTAAACGAAGGGTATCCACGAATAGGACGGAGCCATGTGGCCATGGCAAGTCAGCTGCTTAGTCAGCGTCCAGTCAGTGCCGCGTCAGCGCCACGTCGTCGACCAGTCAACTAGTTTTTCCACGATTTTAATAAAATTCCAGAAAATAGACAAAACTTGTAAAATTCATATCTTTTTATTAGTTTGGCCAAATTTAACAAACTTTATATTTTTGAAAATACCTAAACTTGTAGAATATTTTAGCACTGTGAGTTTTCAGTTTTGCCATAGTTTAAAATATTCAAATGTCAAATGTGTGATTTGAGTAATTTTAGCATATCTTGAAATCCATAAATCCAAAATTTGCAAATAAAATATTTTTGGAAACCTTTGGATCTGTAGAATAGTTAGCCACTGTTAGAAATTAATTTTGGATACTTTTAAATTGATTTGAAAATCAGAGGCTCAATTTTGAGTAATTCACATTTATTTAAAATTGCAAATGAATGTTTTGAGTAAATTTGGCATATCTTTAAATTTATAAGTCCAAAATTTTCATATTAAATAGTTTTAGAAACCTTAGAATATATGTAATTTTATTCCTCTGTTATAAAATATTTTTGAGCATTATTTTTACGATTTGAAATCAGAGACTCAAATTGAATAATTGGCATAGGGTAATTTTTGGCATAGTTTAATTTCTATTAATTATTTTAACATGTTTCTTTTTTAGAAAACTTCCAAATAAATGGCCTTTGACCAGAGAGACTAAATGTCATAATTATTAATGTAATTTAAACTTAAATAATTAAGTTTGTGCTAATAGTCTTTTAAAATGTTTGATTTGCAAACCTTGTTTTTAAAATGTGTTAAGCCTTTTTAACCAAACCCAATTGTTATTTTGTTGTCCATGTTTTGTGTTGATTGTTGTATTGTTGTTTGTTTATATGGTTTAGATTGAACGGAGAGCTCCGAGTTACGCTGAAAAGAGTTGTGAGCACCGACAACTTTCAAAGGCAAGTGGCACATTCATAAAACTCCTACTATTTTCTATATGCATGACTTAGAGTAATTTTGTATAAGCATGTGTTGGATAGTATTGCTATGCAAAAACTGTTTAGAGTAGCACCCTTATACTAGCTGGTCTAGAATCCTATTATAACTTGGTAGACTTGCTTAGCTATGCTAGTAGACGAACCTTGAATATCATGTTAAGATATTTGAGTTAGTAGAATGTGTGTTCCACTCTAATAAAAAAAAGGTTCGAGCAACTGGAGTTGAAGAAGTTGAAGAAGTGGAAGATCTCCAATTGAATAATTGGCATAGGGTAATTTTTGGCATAGTTTAATTTCTATTAATTATTTTAACATGTTTCTTTTTTAGAAAACTTCCAAATAAATGGCCTTTGACCAGAGAGACTAAATGTCATAATTATTAATGTAATTTAAACTTAAATAATTAAGTTCGTGCTAATAGTCTTTTAAAATGTTTGATTTGCAAACCTTGTTTTTAAAATGTGTTAAGCCTTTTTAACCAAACCCAATTGTTATTTTGTTGTCCATGTTTTGTGTTGATTGTTGTATTGTTGTTTGTTTATATGGTTTAGATTGAACGGAGAGCTCCGAGTTACGCTGAAAAGAGTTGTGAGCACCGACAACTTTCAAAGGCAAGTGGCACATTCATAAAACTCCTACTATTTTCTATATGCATGACTTAGAGTAATTTTGTATAAGCATGTGTTGGATATTATTGCTATGCAAAAACTGTTTAGAGTAGCACCCTTATACTAGCTGGTCTAGAATCCTATTATAACTTGGTAGACTTGCTTAGCTATGCTAGTAGACGAACCTTGAATATCATGTTAAGATATTTGAGTTAGTAGAATGTGTGTTCCACTCTAATAAAAAAAAGGTTCGAGCAACTGGAGTTGAAGAAGTTGAAGAAGTGGAAGATCTCCAATTGAATAATTGGCATAGGGTAATTTTTGGCATAGTTTAATTTCTATTAATTATTTTAACATGTTTCTTTTTTAGAAAACTTCCAAATAAATGGCCTTTGACCAGAGAGACTAAATGTCATAATTATTAATGTAATTTAAACTTAAATAATTAAGTTTGTGCTAATAGTCTTTTAAAATGTTTGATTTGCAAACCTTGTTTTTAAAATGTGTTAAGCCTTTTTAACCAAACCCAATTGTTATTTTGTTGTCCATGTTTTGTGTTGATTGTTGTATTGTTGTTTGTTTATATGGTTTAGATTGAACGGAGAGCTCCGAGTTACGCTGAAAAGAGTTGTGAGCACCGACAACTTTCAAAGGCAAGTGGCACATTCATAAAACTCCTACTATTTTCTATATGCATGACTTAGAGTAATTTTGTATAAGCATGTGTTGGATAGTATTGCTATGCAAAAACTGTTTAGAGTAGCACCCTTATACTAGCTGGTCTAGAATCCTATTATAACTTGGTAGACTTGCTTAGCTATGCTAGTAGACGAACCTTGAATATCATGTTAAGATATTTGAGTTAGTAGAATGTGTGTTCCACTCTAATAAAAACAAGGTTCGAGCAACTGGAGTTGAAGAAGTGGAAGATCTCCAAGGAAAGTTCGAGCGACTGGACTTGAAGAAGTTGAAGATCTCCAAGGAAAGTTCGAGCGACTGGACTTGAAGAAGTTCAAGATCTCCAAGGAAAGTTCGAGCGACTGGAGTTGAAGAAGTTGAAGATCTCCTTATCCCAAGTTGATGGGTGAATAAAGGTAGAAGCTTAGTGGGGATAGACCACTGTTGACATCGTTAACTGGGGATAGACCAGCATTGAAATGGATCACTGGGGATAGACCAGTGTTGCCACATTGATAATTGGGGATAGACCAGCATTGAAATGGATCATTGGGGATAGACCAGTGATGCCACATGGATCACTGGGGATAGACCAGTATTACCATATGGTGCACAGGGGATAGACTTGTGTTACCACATTTTAGTTCGATGATGCATTAATCACTAGGGATAGACTAGTGATGCCACAAGGTGCACTGGGGATAGACCGGTGTTACCTCACTTTGATTTTGATGGCACATGTGTCACTAGGGATGGACTAGTGATGCCATAGTGCGCACGTGTTATGAAATGGGTGTTTTCCAAATTAAAATTTGATAAAATAAAATAAAAATGTTTTCCAAACTATAGGATAAAACTTGCTTTACGCAAAGAGCCTTCAAAACTCCACCAGCCTAAATATGCATATAGGTTATTAGAGTTATTCCACTATCTGTCCACAGAGTGTCACTAGCCAGTTCCATTTTATATGGTTCTGACCTACCTTGTTGCAACATTTTTCTTGTTGCAGGATGTTCCGACGATGAGTGAGGTTTCGTATAAGGTTTTGAGTCTACAACCAACATGTTTTCGCCTGTGGCACATGAAGATGATGGAGACTCACTGCTACTTTTATTCCGCTGTGCTGAACTTTGTAAAATGCTAGCCTTGAGCTATGCAATTTGTAATGAAAATTGTAAGTCTGGATCATGCGATGTAATAAAACTTGACGCATTTGCATGATATTCATCTTAGACTGTGTGTGCAAATGAATCGATCCAGGGGTTTGCACTATACACAGGGATCTTGCCATTTTTTAAGTGCAGGTCCGCTACAGATGGTATCAGAGCACTGTGTTGCCTGTAGGTTCGAAACCCTTGGTTTGGATAGAAATAGGTTTTGACCATAGGATTGAAAATCTATTTTATTTCAGTTTTCTAAAAAAAAACTTTTCATTTTACCTTTCTTGTACTCTCATCTCTCGTCGAACCTTCTGAAATGACCTTCTCTTATTCTAGATGACCATCTGCTTAAAGTCTACGTCTACTGCTTCATATGCAATTCAATGATTCAACACGAAGCACTACATGAAAGACCATTGAAGAACCCAGATTTAGAGTCCATGACACTTAGAAGAATTTGAAGAAAGTTGAAAAAGAACTTGAAGCACACAAGAAGGAGATAGACTAGAGACCACCACTTAATTAGAACAACGATATCGTATTAGTGTATTGGTCATATCAACTTGGTTGTATGACAATACTGGATTGTTGTTTGTGTTTGTTAAATGTTGTTTCTAAGATGAATTGCCTTGATCTGTTGTGTTTGGGTAGGATTCTTCCTTAGTATCTGTCTACCTTTTGCTCATCTATGCTAAAACCCACAGATGCCTCCCCGCCGTGCTCCTGAGAACAACAACAACAACGACAACACCGATGCAATACTGCAACAGTTGATGGCAGCGCAAACTCAGTTGATGACTATGATGGCTCAATTCATGGCCAATCAGAATGGACCACCACCACCTCCTCCCCAAGTGGACAGACTTGCCAGATTCCTGAGGCTTAGGCCTACAAGTTCTCCAATGCAACGGAGCCAATTGTGGCAGATGACTCGCTGCGTTCTGTACACAAGGATCTGGTGACTTGTGAGTGTACTGACCCTAAAATGGTAAGGTTTACCACTCATCTGTTGGAAGGACCAGCTTCTCAATGGTGGGAAACTTATCAAATCACCCACCCCCTGGGCACTTTGACTTGGGATACCTTCAAGGAAGGCTTCCGTAATGCTCATATCTCCTCGGGCATTATGAACTTGAAGCAAGAAGAGTTCCGAAACCTGAGGCAAGGGAACAATACACTTAAGGAGTATATGGATGACTTTCATGCACTGTCACGTTATGCCCCTGAAGACATTGATAATGATGTGAAAAGGAAGGCAAAATTCCTCAAAGGACTAAGTGACGAACTGAAGATTCCTTTGTCAGTCGCTTATGCTCCAAATTATCAGGCACTCCTAGATCAAGCAATCATACTGGAGGATAACATCAAGAAGGCTGAAAGCAGGAAGAGGAAGCTGGGTATCAACAAACATCATTCTGAGCCTTCAATCAAGAAGCATTTTCCTCATGATGTAAGCCATGGTCATAAACATGGGGACCACCATAGTGGAGGAAGTAGCCACAGACACCATGGTCATAACCATAATGGTAGATTCAGGGGAAACAATGGAGGCCACAAGGGAAGTGAACATGCTGGCCATAACCATAGCAATGGACAACACCGCCCAAATCCCGAACACAAGAAGGATATTAGCCAAGTGGTGTGCTTCAATTGTAGGAAGACAGGCCATTATGCAAATGACTGTCCAGATAAGAAGAATGGCCATAACCAATCTGCCAAGAAGGATATTAGTCAAGTGGTGTTTCACGTGTAAGAAACCAGGCCACTATGCTAGAGATTGCTCAAAAGGCACAACGAAATAACGAGTTGATGTCTCACCGAGTAGAGGAGTACCCAACATGAATTATACCTTGTGCAAGTCCCGTAGTAAATGTACTTGAGCATGTAAGCCATAGAAGAACAACAACTATGATGTTGGATTTGAATAATCACCTTGTGAATGGCAAGAGTTATGAGAAGGAATGCAATTTTTGGTTTCAAGATGATAAAGCATCACACAAAGTATGTAAATATGTATGAACCATCAGTTTCCTTCACGGAATGAAAGAAACAGAGGTTAGCCAAAAAGTTATTTTAAGGGTGGTAGACCACCTGTTGGCCCCGAACCAAATGTCCAAACCTATCTTTCTTTCTAGCCTTCTCGAATCTCGAGGACGAGATTCCTTTTAAGGGTGGTAGTCTGTAACATCCCAATATTTTGGAATGTTAAAAATCATTAAAAATTTAAACTTTTGTTTTGTTAAAAAGAAAACATTAAAATTAAAATGGAAACCAAATAATAAGAAGACTTTGGGCATCTTCAAAAAGTTTAATAGTTTATTTCCAAGTAATCTTCAATTCAAATTTTGAGTTTAGTTAAATTCTTTTATCCAAAGTATTTCATAAACCCAATATTTTTGGCAAGGTGATTTAAAATTTTCAAAGACAACTTCATTTCATAAAATGTCTTATTCTAAATATTTGATTTTAAATATTTAACTTAGGCTATTTCTTTAAACCCTAAAATCTTATTTACAAAGTGTTTTAAGTATGCCTATTTCTAAAATGGTTTTGGTTAAACTATATGATTTAGAATCAGGAGTTTGCTAAACCCTAAAACAATATCTATAAAGTGTTTTAAATTAGTTAAAGCTTGTTCTATTTTAAAAATTGGGTTTTGATTCAATTATAGTTATTTTAAAAATAAGTTTAAAATAGCTATTTTCAATAACTACATTTGTGGTATTGTTTATAAAGCCCATGTTATATATGTGTATTTGTATTTAAATGATTTATCAAACTCTATTTAAGTAAAATGTTTTGTACCAAATTAGTTTATTGGGTTTATCATATTTAATGATATTACTCATACTATTTTTCTGGATTTTATTTAAGTTCAAAAAGAATTTATGGAATCATATTTTATAAAATGACATAAAAGTGTCAATTAAGCCATTATGCAATATTTCAAATTTGATTTTTGAAATGTGTGGGAAAAGTGTGTTTGAATACTCTAAAAGACAGATATTGTTTTTACAAATTTTTAGAAATAGGTTTGAGGTCATTTGGACACTTAAAACAAAAGATATGAAAGAATTAAGAAAAACCAGAAAATAGAAAAAGAAAATTGATGACGTCATTGATGACGTCATCGTCGTCTTCCATCTCACGAACGTGAATTACGCACGAAAAACAGTCAAACGTTGCCGTTTCTTCTAGCTTTGATTACGGACGATTTACTACACCTAATTAGGTTCCGTTTCTTCCTACTAAAAGCCTAGAACCTCCTCCTCATTTCCCCTCTCGTTTCAAACCGAATTACGCCCCCAGGCTGCCGGGTTTCTTCGCCGGAGCTCCGCCGTCCGCCACCGTATTTCTTCGATTCCGGCGAGCAAAGTAAGTCCCCGCCGCAGATTCTTGGCCTCATACTCTCCTCCACGTTCTCGCGCATCTACTCATGTGATCTTTTTAATTTTTCCCGCAGTCGTTCGACGCGCCCGTCCTCGACAGGATCTCGCCGCCGGGCCGCCATTGTTGAGCTTCGAGAGGTTGCAATAGCCATCGATTCAGAGTACCCGAGCCTCTCCTTTCTCATCTAATCTGTTCCTCTCATACCACTGCCCATCCGTAACATCTATTTTTCGCGAACAGAGCACAGGAGCAGCCGTACGACGTCGCCGGAGTTGACAGCCAGCAGCGCCTCGGGAGCGCAGCACGTCGCCGCCTGGAGCTTCGCCTCGACAGAAAACTGCATCACCGGGATCGTCGTGCCGTTCCTCTTCCTTAGACGTCTCCGCCTCGACCGGAGGACCACCGGAAGCTCGCGGCCATCCACGACCGAAGCCGAGCCGGTCGTCTTCTTCTCCTCGAACGGGAACAGCTGCTGGTAACGACACCACTCCCAGCTATCGTCAGTTTATTTTTGAAGGGCTGAGATTAGATCACGTAGCAGCAGTTGTGGTCTGTTAGATCTAGATCGTGTGGTCAAGATCAAATCACTTAAACGATGGGTATCCACGAATAGGACGGAGCCATGTGGCCATGACAAGTCAGCTGCTTAGTCAGCGTCCAGTCAGTGCCGCGTCAGCGCCACGTCGTCGACCAGTCAACTAGTTTTTCCACGATTTTAATAAAATTCTAGAAAATAGACAAAACTTGTAAAATTCATATCTTTTTATTAGTTTGGCCAAATTTAACAAACTTTATATTTTTGAAAAGCCCTAAACTTGTAGAATATTTTAGCACTATGAGTTTTCAGTTTTGCCATAGTTTAAAATATTCAAATTTCAAATGTGTGATTTGAGTAATTTTAGCATATCTTGAAATCCATAAATCCAAAATTTGCAAATAAAATATTTTTTGGAAACCTTTGGATCTGTAGAATAGTTAGCCACTGTTAGAAATTAATTTTGGATACTTTTAAATTGATTTAAAAATCAGAGGCTCAATTTTGAGTAATTCACATTTATTTAAAATTGCAAATTAATGTTTTGAGTAAATTTGGCATATCTTTAAATTTATAAGTCCAAAATTTTCATATTAAATAGTTTTAGAAACCTTAGAATATGTGTAATTTTATTCCTCTGTTATAAAATATTTTTGAGCATTATTTTTACGATTTGAAATCAGAGACTCAAATTGAATAATTGGCATAGGGTAATTTTTGGCATAGTTTAATTTCTATTAATTATTTTAACATGTTTCTTTTTGAGAAAACTTCCAAATAAATGGCCTTTGACCAGAGAGACTAAATGTCATAATTATTAATGTAATTTAAACTTAAATAATTAAGTTTGTGCTAATAGTCTTTTAAAATGTTTGATTTGTGCTAATAAATGACCTTTGACCAGAGAGACTAAATGTCATAATTATTAATGTAATTCAAACTTAAATAATTAAGTTTGTGCTAATAGTCTTTTAAAATGTTTGATTTGCAAACCTTGTTTTTAAAATGTGTTAAGCCTTTTTAACCAAACCCAATTGTTATTTTGTTGTCCATGTTTGATGACCCTACACCGAGCAAAAAGAGTTAATTAGAAGATGGCGGATGAGTCATGCTCCTGTACTCTGGATGTGAAGAGATTATGCATACTTGAAGAGCATCCATGAGATCATCAAGGAGATGAGTTGCTCGAGCATCCCCTGATATTTCCCGAAGGAGCCGACCCATCGCCGCAATGGCCCAGCTTGAGTTCAACATTTGAGGGAAATCAAGCCTCACCCTCCCAGCATCTGGCCCTGACCTAACAGGAAAGCTGAGCTCTTGTGCCGAGATTCGTCAGCGAACGGATCCTCTACAGATTTCTTCCTCCCGAGCAAAGCTAGGGAGGGGATAGCTATGGTCTTCTCTGGACATGATGCGAGTTTTGAGGAGATTGGGGAAGAGAAGATGAGAATGGATCTGCCTCCGCGTACTCCATTTCTATGGGCCAAGGTGATGGACACCGCCTGCTCGTGAACCCACCATTATATCAGAAAATTTATGGTGACTCGATTCCCCAAGAGTCGCGCCCTATTCGTTGCGTGCAGTCAAATCGCACTGACGGCGCAGAGGAGGCGCATCATGGTGCTGGAATCTGGACAAGTTACTACCAAAAGGCGTGCTGTCACGGGGTGATTCTTTTTGGACCTCACAACGGTATCGAGTCCTCGAGCAATGACACAACACAAAACTGAAAAACAATAATGCAGGAAACAAGCAAGGGTGAAATTTTCATTAATTCTTTGCGGGAACTTAGCAGGAAGTTCCTGGATACAAAAGGCGGACATACAGAAAACGAAAGCTGGGAACTAATCTACCCTAAGCTGGCTTGTTCTCCAGCTTCACGGGGCCCAGTTCCTCGAATCCTCCCTCATCGTTGTAGACGATGGGAGGCACCTCAAAGAAGCTGGCGTCGAAAATCGTGACGAAGAGCCCGTCCGACCCGTCGAAGTCGAAGAGCAGGATGAATCCCTGCTGGATCTTGTACATCTTGGTGAAGATTGTCGAGGAAATGTCCCGAAGGAACCTCTCACGTAGTGTTGTTCGAACACTGGGGACTGAAATACGCACTCGACGAACCCTCGGCGACCTCGGTAAAGTGACACACAAAAGCAGCAAGGGGACACAGCGGTTTACCCAGGTTTAGGCCACCGTGATGGTGTAAAACCCTACTTCCTGCTTATCTGGATTGCACTGCTTGTAGAGGTTACAGTACATGAGTTGGTGCTTGGATCGGATCCCCCGCTAAGGTTGCGACACGGCCCTATTAATAGTGCTCCGGTCCTCTTCCCCAAAGTTATTGGCGGGAAGGGTTGCCACATAGCACCAGAAGAGGGTATCGGCGTACTGCCCTAGCACAGATAAAGCCACCGTCCATGGCGCAGTCGCAAGGACTTGTCGGTGATGTTGCCGGTGGCGCCCGCGGTGGCGTGTAGCGCTGGTCCGGCTGTCTTGCACCAAAGAGGAAGGTCTGGGGCTTCGCTTTGCTTGCCATAGATGGTCGGCATCCTTTAATCACCAAAGTGGAAAACTTTGGCCGGCACGCTCTGCGTCGAGGCGCAGGCGCGCGCGTCACTCTGGAGGAGACGCAGTCGCACATGGCCCCTGGCGCAGGGTCACGGGTGCGCAGTGTCTTGTCTTGTCTCGCACGAGGCCTGGTGGCGATGCTTCCCTCGTGAAGGTGGCCTCGCGAGGTCGTCCCTTGGCTAGACTTGATTGCCTGGAGCATGTCCTCTCGAGGCTGCATGCCTTAGAAGTGTGAGCCTTCACGAGGCCCTGCGGAGCGTGCTGCGCTCCGTTGACTGTTGACTTGACCTGGTCTTCCACATGTAGTCTTCTGGGCCAACGGCACACGGGCCATGGTACCCAGGTTTCCACTGGTCCAACAGGAGCCACCGGGTCTGTGTCTTGCGCGCATCGTGGCCGTCGGATGCGAAGCGACACGGGCCCAAAGAAGATGTCGGGCCCAGGAGTTGACGCGTGGCGTGGCGGTTCCATGCGCACGCATTCATGATGGCCGTGACGCCTCGGTAACTGCCCGGGCTGATGTAAAACCTGAGCCGCACGTGACGCGGTTGTCCCATCATCTTCAGTGCTCCCACACTCGAGTGCTTCGCCTCCTTCCGCTTCCTCGAGCTCTCCGTGCTACCAAAATCTTCGCTCCTCATCTCCTCCTCCATGGCCAACCAGCTGACTCGCAAGGGCAAGGAGGTCGTCCCCGACGTGGAGCTGCCTGAGGCGGCTCTTCTTCCATCTCACATTATCGGCGAGGCGGCACTGGAGCAAGCGCGGGCGCGAGTAGCCGACGCGATGAACGAGTGGGGCATGACCTTGGTGCGGTAAGGGACGGCGCCCACCTCCGAGTTGGGGGACGCGTCCTACCCCTTCTTCCTCGATGCCATTATGGCCGGCTTGGTTCCGCCCTTCTCGCTCTTCTTCCTGGCCAACCTGGAGCATTATCAGATCCACGTCTTGCACCTCCACCCCAGCTCCATACTTACCCTCGCCGTCTTCGCTTTCCTCTGCGAGGGGTTTTTAGGCGTCATGCCTTCGGTGGAGTTTTTCAGGGGATTCTTCCAGCTGGGCCTCATCGCATGTGCGCAGTGCTCGGGTTGCATCGCCTTTGAGCTCGTGGAAGAGATGGCGCCCTTCATCATTTCCATGGGAGAGGCAACGCCCATGGCGGACTTCCGGCGAAGGTGCGTGTACCTAGGCGCCTGGGGGATCAACGCTTTCTTCGACATCCCCACCGGACCCGCTGTGAGGCACGCCGGCTGGGAGCATGCCGCGCTCCCGGGGGAATTGAAGCCTTGATGGACCGCATGAGAGCGATGTGCGACGCCGGTCTCACCGGGTCCATGGTGGCAAAGGACTTCGGGCGGTGACGAGGTATCTTCTCGGCATATGCCATGGGGTGGCTTACTTGAGGGGCAACTACGGCGCGAGCGACGGCGTTCCGGCGGGATTGTGCTCGAGCACGGCAAACACGGCGATGTACCCAGGTTCAGGGCCCTCGCGAGAGGTAAAACCCGTACGTCTTGCACTGATCTGTATATATGGTGGAGTATATGTGGTGCTACAGTTCGCTCCTTGAGCTGTACATGATTTTCGGTAGAGAAAGCTTGAGCTGCTTGCTTGTGTGCTATAGAGGGAAAACTATCCAGTACGTGGTGTGTGGTGAGCTACTAGCTAGCTTGCTTGAGGAGGATGAGGCCGTGGGGCTTGGGGATCGAGTGAGTGAGTGGATCCATCCCTTTGCCGTCTCTCCCCCTGGTGCATCTTATAGCATGAAGCCCAGGGGACAAGGGGACAAGGGGGCAAGGGAACAAGGGAACAAGGGGCCAAGCGGGGGCCCGTGTGCTGTAGCGCATAGTGGCATACTATACCGCAACAATATTCTTCCTTCTCGCTACTCATCAGCAGTGTGCGGGGTGGCTTGCTGGCCATAACTTGGAGGAGCAGCCGGACGGAGAGCGGCCAGCCGGACTCGGCATCGCTAGCCGGAGTCAGGCAGCCGGGCAGAGGTCGAGTAGCCGGACTCAGGCCGCCAGCCGGAGTCGGGCGGGCGATGGAGGTCGGGCAGCCGGACCCGGGCCGCCAGCCGGGGTCGGGCAGCCAGACTATTTCTTCTATTCTCTCATCGAGTCGTGGACTTCGGTAACCCGGGGTTTATCCCCACGTCACTAGCCTCCGAACACGTTGGAGCGATGCCGCTGGTCATGGCGGGGAGGGCTTCTGCGTGTTCATCAAACTCTGCATGTATTGCCTGTAACATCAAGAAAATGAGTTGAATCTGCAACGGTGCTAAGTAAAATACTGGGGACGCCAAACGAAGTATCTATATGCAAGGCTGACGCCGGCTCGCTTTTACCCGGTTCCTTGATCTTTTTCGTGTGCACCCCGTCCGATGCAGACTCTTGCCGGCTAAACTCTATAGCCGGATCCGAAGATATGCCAGAACGACGAGCGTGGCACAATACTTAGATCTAGAAGCTGGATAGAAGCGACCCAACGAAATGAAAAGGAAAACTTATGCGATGCAGATGCCGTCTCGCCTTCGTTTTGCCGCCTGTGCCCCTTCCCGTATATGCGGCCAACCGACCCCTGTTCTTGCCGGCTGAACTCTGTAGCCGAATCCAAAGAGAGGGCCAGCCAGTGGCGCACGGTACTGAGATCTTGAGAGACTGGACTTAGGCGAGCGATGGCACGGGTTTTTCTGTCGCGAGCCGGAAACCTTTCTTTCTTATGTGTCTTTTCGCGTGTGCCCCCTAGCCGTTTCTGGCCAGCGTGTCAGCCGGGTTGCGGCCTGCAGCCGGAACCAAGAGTAGGCGTCGGGGTCGAGCACGCTACTAAGCTATCGTAAGCGAGAGTCGGTAGCCGGCTAGCCGCAGTCGTACAGAGAGTAAAGGATGCCGAAAATGTGAGCCAGAAGCGTCACTTAGCTGTTTTTTATGTCATAGCCGGGGATGCGGTTCGAGTTGTCGAAGTGGGGACGTCGGCTCAGTCGGAGGAGGCCAGCCAGACGGCCAACCGGGCAGCAGGATTGACCCCGGTCCGAGTCGGACGCAGCCGGACGGGCATCCAAACAGGGGCAGCCGGATCAACCCAGCCGGCCGAGCATCCAAACCGGACGGGGCCAGTCCAGCCTCCAGCCAGCCTGGACCTGATCGTCCAGGGAACCAAACGGGTCAGGAGCTGCGGGCCCCACTTTTCTTTTTCTCTTCTCTTTTTTCTTTTCTGCTCTCTTCTTTCCTTTTCTTCCCTTTCTTTTTTCTCTTCTTTCTTTCTTTTCTTCCCTTTCTTTTTCTTTTCTTCTTTCTTTCTTTTCTTCCCTTTCTTTTTTCTCTTCTTTCTTTCTTTCTTTCTTTCTTTCTTTTCTTTTTCTCTTCTCTCTCTTCCCAAACGGGTGCAGGAGAGCAGGCCGGATGGGTGCGGCCGCTTCGGCGCGCCGGCGAGGTGTCGCAGGGCGGACGCCGACTAGCGCACGGGCGTGGGAGCCTGATGCAGTGGTGCGGGCGCGGAAGCTCGACGAACGCCCAACGGCGGAGCGGCTCGGGCAGAGGCGCCCGGGTAGAGGACGGCGCGGAGGAGAGGTGGCAGTGTGGATGCGGACGGGGAAGCATGCCGACGGGCGTAGAGGTCGCACGGACGCACGGGGAGTTCGAGCGCGGATGCTCTCGCGCACCGGCGAGGAGGGCAGAGCGGGCGCCGCCTGGCACGCAGGGTCGAGGGAGAGTAGCGGCTGTGCGGACGCCGACGGGCGCGCATGGCCGGGGAAGAGCAGCGGCAGCGCGGATGCCGACGGGCGCGCAGGGCCGGGGAAGAGCAGCATGGACACACGGGTGTGGCTGAGCAAGGGGTTCGGTGGTGGAGGCACACGCGCAGCTGTGCCGGACGAGGACGAAGGCGACGCGGGCACGGGAGGCCGGGGACGCCGAGCCTCGGAGCTTCACCAGGAGGCGGCGCCGAGCCTCTGGGCTTCTCTGGGAGACGAGCCGAGCCTCCGAGCTTGCCGAGCCTTCAGGCTTTTTCCGGCGATGGCGAGACAGCGGCGACGACGACGATGACGATGAGTGGTCCCGCCGGAACGGAACTCCGGTCACCGCTTTGCCCCACGGTGGGCGCCAAATGACAAGGTATCTTCTCGGCATATGCCATGGGGTGGCTTACTTGAGGGGCAACTACGGCGCGAGCGACGAGTTTCCGGCGGGATTGTGCTTGAGCATGGCAAACACGGCTACGTACCCAGGTTCAGTGTCCTCGCGAGAGGTAAAACCCCTACGTCCTGCACTGATCTGTATATATGGTGGAGTATATGTGGTGCTACACTTCGCTCCTTGAGCTGTACATGATTTTCGGTAGAGAAAGCTAGAGCTGCTTGCTTGTGTGCTTGAGAGGGAAAACTATCCAGTACGTGGTGTGTGGTTAGCTGCTAGCTAGCTTGCTTGAGGAGGATGAGGCCATGGGGCTTCGGGATCGAGTGAGTGGATCCATCCCTTTGCCGTCCCTCCCCCTGGTGCATCTTATAGCATGAAGCCCAGGGGACAATGGGACAAGGGGGCAAGGGAACAAGGGAACAAGGGGGCAAGCGGGGGCCCGTGTGCTGTAGCGCATAGTGGCGTACTATACCGCAACAGTATTCTTCCTTCTCGCTATTCATCGGCAGTGTACGGGGTGGCTTGCTGGCCACAACTTGGAGGAGCAGCCGGACGGAGAGCGGCCAGCCAGACTCGGTGTCGCTAGCTGGAGTCGGGCAGCTGGGCAGAGGTCGAGTAGCCTTAGTCGGGCAGCCGGGCAGAGGTCGAGTATCCGGACTTGTGCCGCCAGCCGGAGTCGGGCGGGCGATGGAGGTCGGGCAGCCGGACCCGGGCCGCCAGCCGGGGTAGGGCAGCCGGACTGCTTCTTCTATTCTCTCGTCGAGTCATAGACTTCGGTAACCCGGGGTTCATCCCCACGTCAGGCGGCGCCGCATTGCTCCTCTCCAGTGGCACGGCAGCCCTGTGTGGATGTACTCCAGCCCGCGGGACCGAATGCGGCTTTCCCTCGACACTCCTTCCGGGGAGTCTGTCGCTGCCGTGCTTCAGAGGTTGTATGGGGAGGACGGAGCTAATCCCCCTGAGGCTGGTCTTCCACTGTACCGTCAGCACGCCGCCAATAGGGACGCCATTGTTGCGGGCTTGCCTCGCTTCGACGAGTGCGGTCTGGCTCCTGCAGGATTAGTAGGGCAGCGAGGCAACCCCCTCGTGCTTATGCCCTTCGATGTCATGGAGGCGCTTCCGCCGTCACGCCGCCGGAGGGCCATCTTCGACTCGGACGACGATAACTCCGAGGACGAGGCGGTGCTGCCCAAGGCTCCTAGTTCCACCGCCACGGGGGCCACCCTGGTGACTGCCCACGGTCAAGGTGGGCCTCACGTGGGGGAGCCCGCCTCCTGTGGTCCTCATGGGGCCACCGCAAGGCCTGGTGGAGACGCCCCCCACGCGCCTTCGCCCCCGACGGGCCTGAAGAGGCAACACTGGGTCGCTTTGGACGAGTAAGTGCCATGACTCGGTGGTGTTGTTTCCTTGAGGTGTCCTCTTGGCATCGTGGCCTAAGATCTTGTGAATCATTGCAGGGCTGCGCCTCCTCCGAAGAAGAAGAAGTCCAAGGCGGTCCGTCGGAGGCGTGATGCGGGATCGGAGTTAGGGGCCACTCCGGCCCCTGCAGCGGAGGCACCGGTGGCCCCCGGCATTCGCAGGGAGCCGGACGAGGCACGCGCTGGCGGCCCCGTCCCTCCAGAGCGATCGCCTAGGGCCCCGCCGCGCGGGCCGGCTGGGAGCATGTGAGGACCCCAGATTAAGTATCCGAGATACTCGTTATGTTTCCTGCAACAATCCCGTGATCAGTCTGTTGTTGCACATAACTTGAATTGGCATCACAGAACACCCATAAATACCGAATAAATAAACTTACTTGATTGAAGTCGTAACTTCAACAGGTACTTGCAGCGGATATCACCAAACAACGTGGAGCCCAAGCCATTTGCCAACCCTACAGGCAGCTGACTGGGAAGCGCCCTAGTTCGCATTGACGTCATCGAAACCTTCTTCTTCGAACTGCTCCTCTTAAAAAATCTGGCTAAGACAATAGCCAGGGACGAAACCAATATGAGTACATTTGAATGTACTCGCAAAATACCCCCGGAATGAGCATGCACTACTCTTTTTATTGTTTAAATAAAACTTCGTTTGCTTTGAAAACTCTATATCCTTGTTGAAAAGAGAAGGATATACTTTTGTTTAATAAAACTTTGTTTTGAAATCTCCATATCTTTATTAAAAAGGAAAGAAGTGTCGTTTAAATTTTTTTCCCAAAAATACATCTCTGTTGAAATAGGTAAGAAGTCTCTTTTATAAACATTTTCCCAGAAAATCACCATTTGGTTTATTTCTCCAAAACCCCTCCTTTTCCGACCATAACCCTTCATGGTCAATCATTCTCCAGCAACCTCATACCAGCCCGTCGGTAGAGTTGCAGATACCACACATCTCCATTTTATTTTCAAATCTCAAAACTTTGCAAAACTTGCACATGGTCAAAGTAGGGCCTCCCAACTGTCCATATCTGAGGACTCCGCTATTCGAATAGTTTTAACCCTCTGTAGAGGTAGCACACTTTTCCCACACCCATCCGGTAACTCATCGTGTCAGCCACATCCCGCCATACAAGGTGTATGCGAAGTTGAGTCACTGACCATAGCCTGTCCTTTGCTCATGCTAGTATAGGACCCTACCGCTACGAAACATTCCATCGACACTTAAATCCAGCACGTTGGAAACTAAGTGTGAGGACTCGTAGTTTTGCCCGACGACCCAAAGGTGGCGTCTTCAATCCTCTTCCTCCATTACACTCATACCAGTAAACACCAGTAGACTTCTCTTGAGAGGACCCGGGTCAGGGGGTAGGTCCTCAGACCATCCCCTCATGGAACGGGGTCATCCCCGTTGTTGAGGCATCCAGTACTAATATGAGCAAACTATATGACTAAGCCCTTTCCCATATGTGGGTAAATGTGGTCGCACAGAGTAAGATTGGTCGTCATAGTACTAGGACACTGTGCATTTTTTGTAAACATCATCATTCTCCATTTCTCCATTTCAACACCGACATCTTGGCATTCCAACAATTCATCAAAGTACTTTCAAAGGAGTTTTGAATAAACAATGTTTTTCCCATCCTATAGTTTGAAAAAGAATTTCCATCTAATATCTCCATATAGGGTGTCAAAATAATATACTTGTATTTTAAAAACAAAAGGGATTTTCAAACTCATAGCTTTAGTGGCCAACACCACTTAAATAACATATGCTCTTTATAAGTAAAACATGTGAACCAAAATAGATGTATACAGGTGCAAGCTCAGAGAATAGCTTGCCTTATTTCAGCATGATGTCCCTGGACTTTCCTCACTGATCAGATAAATAAACTCCGACTCTTCTTCCATAAATCCTCTCGAAATACCACTCCAGTAGCGTTTAATTCTAGCGTCGTAAACATGAAAATAAAGCAACACTCGATAAGCAAGCCAAACCACAAGTGGTATACAAACAAGGAACAAACCACAAGTATCAAACTAATCACTCAAGCCACAACTAAGATCTACATTTACAAGGGCATTATACTAATCAGGAGTATTATACCACAATCATGCTAAAACAAGAGGGCGCAAAGACACCCTCAACTAGAGGTAATTAACAACCATTTTTCCCTAATCAGGAAATACTTCATACAAAAGTTAAGTCACCAAATAATCTTTGTAATTCAAAATATCTCACCAAGCTAAGGTGGATATAACAACAAGATACTTAAGCTAGTACTCAACTCAAGACCATCTAGTTTATCAAACCATGCAAACATATTACTCATACCCATATGTCTAACAAATACCACTAACAGTACTAACATATTAATCACACACAACATCCTCACATTAAAATAAATAAGCATAGCAACTCCTAATTACTAGGTAAAAAGTTATATAGGGAATAAAACCCTAACAACACATGATTCACAAATAGCTCTCCTAACATGCTAGCAAGATTAAGGAGACACATCATAACAGTGGATTACCACCCTACACATGTTAGGAAACACATCTATAACAATAAAGTTATAACACAACAATTAATAAAGCCCTAACAAAAATAGGCAGAAAAGGCCTAAACCTTATAATTAGCACCACAGTCAATCAATGACTCCTAAATTCAAACCAATTTAGGGATATATTCTCCTACACATATAGAAGACAAACCAATTGGATTTACTCCAAAATTCATCTCACAAAAATCTACAAAAATCACCAAAGTGCCACTGGTGTGTTTTTAAGAATGGATAGAACTTTTGTTTTAGACTTCATTTGCATACAAGGCCGACAGATCTGGAAATGTAGCATCTCAACCTATCCAGAGAATTTTAGTTTGCAATATTTGGATATATAAAACTCTAGATATTGAATATTTAGTGAATTAAATACTTTTTACTAGATTAACTCTAGCACACACATAAATACACATTTTGGAAAATGGCCAGTGCCACATGGTTAAGAAAACACATATTAATGCTACAAAATTTGAATCACTCCAATAGCTATCACAGATTTACCACAAAACAATTAAAGCTATACTGCAAATTAAACAGGAAATGAAATAGATATAGATCCACTGGAAAAAAAAGAAAACGGGCCATATCTGGGCTGGGCCAAGCAGCACGATCCTGGGCTGGCCCGTGGCACTGCGAGCGAAGGGGTACGAGGTCGTCGTCCTCCTCTCGACACGCCAGGACGAGCTCGGCACGCGGGAAGCAAGGCGAGGACGGCGACGGCGCTCCGGTGACCCTAAAAAGAGAACATGATGCCCATGAGGTAGCGCATGAGGAGGGGATCTCAGGGGGACGAAAATGGTGGGGAATGGTGGTATGTGCAGCTCGTGTGCTTCCTCGACGTTCGGCGGCCGGAGCAGACGAGGTTGGACACGGAGGGGACGATTCCTTGGACGGGGATGCAGAGGACGACGAGGCGGTGTCGATGACGGTCTTTGTTTTGCTCGGGGAGCCCTGGAACGGCGGCGATGCGGCGTCCACTGCTAGCTAGGGTTCGGGTCGGGAGAGGAGCAGAGAGAGAGAGAAAGAAGAGCAAGAGAGGAAAAGATCCGAGGAGAGAGAAACAGCACGGCGTCGAGGCGGCCTTATCCTCCTCGCAGGACTGCGGAGAGGAGGGGGTTCTGGGCGGGCGAGCGACGGGAGGACGACAACGGCATGGGCGCCCTGCCACGCCACTGCTGCTACAGGAAGAAGAAGAACAAATTGCAGAAAACTCCCTGGACTTCTCCAAAATCCTCTGTTTCATTTTTCTTTTTAAAACCAGAAGCAATTTGGGGATTTAATTGAGGCACTAAAACTTTTTATAAAAATCTGAAAATATTTGGGTAGGCTCCCCAATACATGTATAAGCTCCACAAAAATTGGGGTGTTAAAATAAAATGTTCTGAACAACTTTTGTTCATAGGGTTTAAATAAGGCATTTTTCTTAAATACTATTTTATAATCCTTTAGAGATTTTAAAGCAAGTTCAAAATATTAATTTTGAACTCTTGAAACTTCCTTGACAAATATATTAACTTCAAATAGTTTATATTTTCATAGAGAAAATATTTGTTTGAAGGAAATAGAGAATTAGGGAGGGAAAAGTTGTAGGAATAAATGGAGAGTGATTAATTATTTCTCCTCTGAATTTTTGTATGAAAGGAACTTAATTTCTCACTTGGAGAATTATGTTTGTCACTTGTCACATAATTTTTCTTGTTTTAGATCTTTGTTTTATTTTAGTATTAAGCACAACTGAGGAATTACCCTCACAAGCAACAAACACACAATATCAATAACACAACAATATAAACAACACAATCATATCAACAACACCATCAAGACCACACAATTCAAACCACAAGAATAAATCATACCACCATTTTATAATTAACAATACTATCTTGTAGAGATGATCACACTCACAAGATGATGTTTTAAAGAATATCTCAACTCATAACTTAATAGTTTTCAAAAGATTTGATAAAGAGAAATATGTGGGGTAATATATTTCCTACTAGTGTTATTTTAAAATGGAGTGGAAATAAGAGTGTATAAAATGGGAGTTGCATACACATGCAAAATATCAAGGTTGAAATATAGATAGGAGATAACATATAGATCTCCATATTTTTGGGAACACATAATTTTGGAAATCACTTTTACCTTCTCAATAATGGATGTTTTGGTTGTTGCCAAAACCAAGCATCATTGAAATGAACTTTGGTCAAAATAAGAATGGTAAAGATATATGGAATCTATTCTTGTCATAACATGATCACCAAGATTAATATGTCTTTACTTAGGTTAGGTTCTTGGGTTGATATTTACTAGTCAAACAATCATAAACATCAAGTCACACAAGGTCACACATAGCAATGGGAAGGAAAGCACTATCATCTATGAAACATTTCAAAAAGTTTTTGTTGGTTCTGAATTTTGGGTCTGGTAAAACTAAGTTTTTCTTAGTTTACAAATTTGGGATGTCACAGCTCTTCCCCCCTTAAAAATAAATCTCGTCCTCGAGATTTGCCCGATGGTAACAGGGGAGCACGAGGGCACAGGTTTTGGGCTGACTATACTTCCGAGGTTGTTGCTTCTTCATGAGGTCGCCATGTGAGATCTTGACTAATTGATGTTGCGAGGCTTTCTTTGTTGATAATCTTCTGTGTTGAGTTCAGCTCCTTGATGATGGGGTTGACTTGACGATCGACGCTGATGGATAGTCCTGGCTGGCTATTTCCAGACACTATAAGGCTAAGGCGCAAGGAACTAATTATTGACATGTTCTGGTATACGTAGCGCATGTCTTCCCCCCTTAAAAAGGGATCTTTTAATCGGTCATGTTGAAAGTCGCAGCTGGAGTTGACTTGGAGGCATCATTCTTCTTGAGTAGCTTGACGACCTTTGTCTTGGTTGTCACTCCTCGGTGCTTGCAGTTGGTGCATATAACACTTCCTGATATTGTCGCCTTACGAGGGTCGCAGATGGGGACGCGTTGTTTTCAGGATGCGTCTAGTCTGCGTACTCGACTCTCTCTGGGCTCTTGTTAGTAGAGGGATGTTATAAACTTCTAAGGGCGCCTGGACTTGCTTGGTGGTTGGTGTTGCCAACAGCAGGTGCTGCCGTTGTTTGATTTTTCTTCTTAGTGACTTCTGGTAGATTTTCTTCACGCTTTTCTTCCTTCGTCTTGGCGAGAAAAAGGTTGGTCCTGAAAGACTTCTTTGGTCCTGGGTCTTCACGAAGCTTCGCAGGGGTCTTCAAAAGTAAGTTAATGCACCAGAATAGTTAGGGTTTCCGGGAAAACCTTCTGGTTGAGGGGCTTAAGTTAGTTTTCAAGGGAGTTGGGTGCTATACTCTGAACATCAGACTTATTGTACCTAAAATCCAAAACAACCAACTTTACACATGCCTATAATTCTCGAGTCTTCAAAATACCATTCCAATACCTCTGGCAAGGCCACTACTATCAACTAGTTAATTGAATCATGGCTATCGCTCAAGCTAAGTTATTAATCCACCATCATCTTCTTCGGGCATAATCTCTTTATCATAGTATAGTTCAATCTATCGGATACCCATCAAATCTTTTAGGCATAATCTTCCCATTGCATTCTATCACAAAAATCATAGTGGTCCACTAATTAGTTCTTGATTGAGTTTTCCCCCAGATAGGCATATCTCATCTTATCTGACTCCTTCAGGTTATCATTTTCCCACATCATATCATCAAGGCTAAATAAAGCATCCAACAATCATGTGATCATACCATCAAGAATTGACCCACTTTCTAACCAATCCAGATTTCATCTCAACATTTTTGGGCCTCGATCTCAAAATCAAAGATAAAATGATCCTTCTAAGAATAATCCAAACAGAGTGTGACAAGCTCTGAAAACTACTTTCACCTAGAATGTCTTGCTACTAGACCAAGTCACATTGATTCCTAGAATCCGATAAACATTCACTTGTCCTCCACCAATTATTTCTTGCATACAACGATCTACTCATTTGCTAACTCATCTTTGACCACTTCTATAATTCCATAAGAATTTAGTACAAGGTCACTTGTGCTAGGAATCACCCTAAACATTCCAACACCGGAGTATTCTTCTTAATTTACTTGCTTCTAACCAATCCAAACATCATTTTATCAGCAAGTGCTTCCTAAAAATCCAATAACCTTCACCTTTATTTCTAAACCTTAAATCAAGGGTCACGTCTTCTAGCTCCAGATAACCACCAGTGGTTGGGGACCACAACTGGTTAGCCCCAGAGTATTAATTAAATATATCATCTGTCCAAACCCAATTGATTTATCGATCCACTCCAAGCTTTCACTTTTATTCTAAACCCCAAATTTTTGATATTACCAACCTTATCCACCAAAGTTTGATCTCATCAACTAGATTCTTAAGGGATCCTTTTGACTAATAATCTTATAGTCCAACACTCTTATATCCTCCTAAAGTCTCCTTTGTACCAACTAGTTTTGAGTCGTCCTATGGCACTTATTCCCTTGGTCTAGAAAAAGCAGTTAGTATCTTTGCAAAATTTGGTTAGATGAGAGATTTAAAGTTAGATAAATTATGTTAGTTATGTTAGTTTTTCATATTGTTTTGTTAGTCCGACGGGATATGACCAGTGTCATCTACCGTCGGGTCTTGAATCTTCATCTTTCTCGATGGCTTGATGTGGTTGTACAAAACGACGAATGAAGACCGCTATCAGTCTTGCAGAAGGTCGCAGAGTCTTGGGGTAGCGAGTATTCCATGCCTTGCTCCTTTTACTAAGAGAAAATTTTCTGAAGGGTTTTCCAAGTCGGACTCTTGAAAGGATACAAAAAGTACATCTGTGGCCAACAAGGCAAAAAGGTTTTTGCAAACAGTCAAAATTAAAGCAACAGACAACAGTGTGGTTACTTTGGGTTCCCGACAAGGCGGATTTTGTGAAACACACAAGGAAACAACACACATAAATGCCACATACAAGCAAAGATTAATCAAGGCTCTTTTAGCACCAACAGACGTTCAATACCGTGGAAGATGGGGTTTGCTCAAGTAAACGAGCTTATCCTATCGAGCCTATGGGTCTGGTTTGGGATATCGTCAAGTATGTAAGTTTGAATGGAGGTAAGACAACAGATGGAAACTTTTGACAAACCTTCAGACAAGAGGTGAGGTTTCTGAATAATTCGAGAAGGTGAAAAGAGTGGAAGCTACACTTAGGCTTCCTTAGATACAAATAATTTAGGTGGTAATATATTTTTTCCAAAATAATTTTCTCCCATGGGCCGCGGTGAAACAGGGCTGTTGAAGTCTTTATTTTATCGCCTTAGTCTTCGGCCAGAATACTTGAGATTGTCAAGGTCGTAACTGAGTGGAATTGTTGACATTGAGTGAGGTCTTCGAGGTCTCTTGCTTTGTTGATACTGACGATATTGGTATTTGCAGATCAATTTCCTTGATGTTGAGTGTTGAGTATTCGAGATGGAAGCTTCTTCTTATAGGTGCTAGCTAATTAGGTCTCACTTGGGTTCATCGTCAAGTATTTTGAACGGGTAAGAGGGAGTAGAGGAATCCTTGGAAAATCTTAAACAGAGGGATAAGACTCAGAAATATTTGAGAAGGTGAGAAGAGTGGAAGCTATATTTCGGGCTTCTCTAGATAAAAATATTTTGGTAGTAATATACTTTTAATAAAATATCCCTTTCCTAACTAACGTCCATGCTAACTAAGGTCTCCTACAGTCAACGATGGCTCTGATACCAAGTCTGTGAGGACCCCGGATTAACTATCCAAGATACTCGTTATGTTTCCTGCAACAATCCCGTGATCAGTCTGTTGTTGCACATAACTTGAATTGGCATCACAGAACACCCATAAATACCGAATAAATATACTTACTTGATTGAAGTCGTAACTTCAACAGGTACTTGCAGCGGATATCACCAAACAACGTGGAGCCCAAGCCATTTGCCAACCCTACAGGCAGCTGACTGGGAAGCGCCCTAGTTCGCATTGACGTCATCGAAACCTTCTTCTTCGAACTGCTCCTCTTCAAAAATCTGGCTAAGACAATAGCCAGGGACGAAACCAATATGAGTACATTTGAATGTACTCGCAAACTACCCCCGGAATGAGCATGCACTACTCTTTTTATTGTTTAAATAAAACTTCGTTTGCTTTGAAAACTCTATATCCTTGTTGAAAAAGAGAAGGATATACTTTTGTTTAATAAAACTTTGTTTTGAAATCTCCATATATTTATTGAAAAAGGAAAGAAGGCTTTTAGAACTTTTCCCATAAATCTGTTTTTGTAAGAAGTCTCGTTTAAAACTTTTTCCCAAAAATACATCTCTGTTGAAATAGTTAAGAAGTCTCTTTTATAAACATTTTCCCGGAAAATCACCATTTGGTTTATTTCTCCAAAACCCCTCCTTTTCCGACCATAACCCTTCATGGTCAATCATTCTCCAGCAACCTCATACTAGCCCGTCGGTAGAGTTGCAGATACCACACATCTCCATTTTATTTTCAAATCTCAAAACTTTGCAAAACTTGCACATGGTCAAATTAGGGCCTCCCAACTGTCCATATCCGAGGACTCGGCTATTCGAATATTTTAACCCTCTGCAGAGGTAGCACGCTTTTCCCACACCCATCCGGTAACTCATCGTGTCAGCCACGTCCCGCCATACAAGGTGTATGCGAAGTTGAGTCACCGACCGTAGCCTGTCCTTTGCTCATGCTAGTATAGGACCCTACCGCTACGAAACATTCCATCGACACTTAAATCCAGCACGTCGGAAACTAAGTGTGAGGACTCGTCGTTCTGCCCAGCGACCTAAAGGTGGCGTTTTCAATCCTCTTCCTCCATTACACTCATACCAGTAAACACTAGTAGACTTCTCTTGAGAGGACCCGAGTCAGGGGTAGGTCCTCAGACCATCCCCTCATGGAACGGGGTCATCCCCGTTGTTGAGGCATCCAGTACTAATTTGAGCAAACTATATGACTAAGCCCTTTCCCATATGTGGGTAAATGTGGTCGCACAGAGTAAGATTGGTCGTCATAGTACTAGGACACTGTGCATTTTTCGTAAACATCATCATTCTCCATTTCTCCATTTCAACACCGACATCTCGGCATTCCAACAATTCATCAAAGTACTTTCAAAGGAGTTTTGAATAAACAATGTTTTTCCCATCCTATAGTTTGAAAAAGAATTTCCATCTAATATCTCCATATAGGGTGTCAAAATAATATACTTGTATTTTAAAAACAAAAGGGATTTTCAAACTCATAGCTATAGTGGCCAACACCACTTAAATAACATATGCTCTTTATAAGTAAAACATGTGAACCAAAATAGATGTATACAGGTGCAAGCTCAGAGAATAGCTTGCCTGATTTCAGCATGATGTCCCTAGACTTTCCTCACTGATCAGATAAATAAACTCTGACTCTTCTTCCATTAATCCTCTCGAAATACCACTCCGGTAGCGTTTAATTCTAGCGTCGCAAACATGAAAATAAAGAAACACTCGATAAGCAAACCAAACCACAAGTGGTATACAAACAAGGAACAAACCACAAGTATCAAACTAATCACTCAAGCCACAACTAAGATCTACATTTACAAGGGCATTATACTAATCAGGAGTATAATACCACAATCATGCTAAAACAAGAGGGCACAAAGACACCCTCAACTAGGGGTAATTAACAACCATTTTTCCCTAATCAGGAAATACTTCATACAAAAGTTAAGTCACCAAATACTCAACTCAAGACCATCCAGTTTATCAAACCATGCAAACATATTACTCATACCCATATGTCTAACAAATACCACTAACAGTACTAACATATTAATCACACACAACATCCTCACATTAAAATAAATAAGCATAGCAACTCCTAATTACTAGGTAAAAAGTTATATAGGGAATAAAACCCTAACAACACATGATTCACAAATAGCTCTCCTAACATGCTAGCAAGATTAAGGATACACATCATAACAGTGGATTACCACCCTACACATGTTAGGAAACACATCTATAACAATAAAGTTATAACACAACAATTAATAAAGCCCTAACAAAAATAGGCAGAAAAAGCCTAAACCTTATAATTAGCACCACTGTCAATCAATGACTCCTAAATTCAAGAATGGATAGAACTTTTGTTTAAACTTCATTTGCATACAAGGCCAACAGATCTGGAAAGGTAGCATCTCAACCTATCCAGAAAATTTTAGTTTGCAATATTTGGATATATAAAACTCTAGATATTGAATATTTAGTGAATTAAATACTTTTTACTAGATTAACTCTAGCACACACATAAATACACATTTTGGAAAATGGCCAGTGCCACATGGTTAAGAAAACACATATTAATCCTACAAAATTTGAATCACTCCAATAGCTATCACAGATTTACCTCCCATTCTATTGGCCAGGACCCACATGTCACTTCCCCATCTCCTTCTCCACCACTCACCACCCCTCACTTTCCACCATGGCCGAATGGGAGCTCACTCCCCTCCCATTCTATTGGCCAGGACACGCCACCCCGACCACCTCCTCTCTGTCTCCCTCTCCACCGCACCCTGGAACCAATCAGAAGCCCCCAAGCTCCCCTCTCCCCCTCTAAAACCCGAGCAAACCCTAGATCGGGTCACTGCTCTCATTTCGCCCCTTCTGCCCCTCTTGCTCTCCTTTCTGCTCCAGGACCTCGCCCTCGCACCTCTCTCCCCTCCCATGAAGCCAAGCTTGCTCCCGAGCTCTCTGCTCCACGTGAGAGGCAATTGAAGCTTCGGTGGTGCCGGTGGCGTCAAGCTGCTCTCGCCGGCGCCACACCCCTTCTCTTCTTGCCATTGTTGGCCTCCCGAGCACGGCATCTCCTACTCCATCTCACCGTGCTTCCTTTTCCCTCTTTAGGTGCCCGAGCGAGCCACCCCCGACTCCGACCCGAGGAACACGCATCCGTCACCGCCATGGACACCAACAAGTTCTTCGTCGACTGAGGGCACCGTCGAGCACGCCGTCGTCTTCTCCTCCGTCTCCAACCCTTCCTCTGCACCCTCGAAGCCCTAGGTGAGCGCACCGCCGTCGGGCACTTCTCTTCTCTCTCTGCAGGCGACCACGACGGCGTCGCGTTGGAGACGAAGGCCGTGTGCCGTCGATCTCCGGATCGACGGCCACGTTTGAACGCGCGCGGGCGTAGACCGTTTTTCCACGCGGCGCGCGCAGGGAGGCCGAGTTGGGCGGATTTCGGCTTGCGCAGGCCCAGATCTGGGCTGGCTTCGACCAGATCTGGCCCAGGAGCGGCCCGGAGACATTTTTTCCCGCAGTTTATTCTTTTTCCTGTAGATCTATTTCTGTGCTGCTAGTTTAAATATTTTTGAAATAGCTAAACTTGGATTTTTTGCAAACCAAAAATCACAGTGGTAAAGGAATGAGTTTAGAACCACATCCAACTTGCAGATCGGAAAAATATTAATTTGTGCGCGCATGAAAATTACTGCACTACCACTGGTCTGAATCAAAGATCTAATTTTATCTTGAGTTTTATGAATCCAAATTTGATGAATCCAATTGTTTTGAAATGCTTATGAGTTAAGCTTTCAATACAAATTAACCTCAGGTGTTGGTGATGCTTAGTTTTAAATTGGCATGTGTTTGAAGTTTGGACCAGTAGGGTTTTCTAGCATTTAATTAAATTTCTGTGAATAAGATTTTGGACTAAATCCAATTGCAGTAGTTTCTAATTCATACAAAGAAACTAAATCTAGCTTTTCATAAAATTTGTCTGAACAGAACACCCTAGACTTAATAAACTCTAAAAAGGGTGTTTTCTGCCTAGTAAAAATGATAAAATAAATATTGGGTCTTTTATGAAATTGTTTCTTTTGTTGTCTGTGGAATATTAAGGTACTGTAGATCACTACTTAATGTTGTTCTTAATATGTTAGTACTGTTAGTGCTTAAGTAAAAACAAAATGAAGTTAGTTGTAAAATGCTATTAGTGCCTAAGGAAATAAAATAAATTAATCATGCCTGTTTGCTTAATTACATGATTATTGGAATAAAGTAAACTTCACTAATAAAGTTCTTCTTAGCTACTGGTTGTTTTAAGTTTATTAGTGATGTTTAGTTTTACAAAATTGAAAGTGATTCAAAAAGGTGATCTAATTATCACCTTAACCTTATTTTGTAAATAAATAATAAAGGGTTTTGTAGTTGCCAAACAAGGTTGTGTGGTTTGATATGTTTGCCTTGTTAGTTGAACTTGGTAGTCCTTAAGTTTAATACTAGCATGAGTAGTTTGTTAATGTCCCTATCTTAACTTGGTGGAATTATTTAATAATAGAAAATAATTAGTAACTTAACTTTTGTCTGAAGTATTTCCTGAAAACTAAAGAGATACTTTTGTCTGAAGTATTTCCTAAACTACGGTAACAGCCCTTGTTAAGTGACCTAACCACTCTAAGGGGAGTTTTGCTTTAGGGTTTAGTTGAAACCACCTTTGTAACTATTAGGGTTGTTGTGTATATATGCTTAGGTGGGTTTGTTGTTTGTCTTAGTTATATGGACTTGTTGTTTGTTGCTGTTTTAATTAAGTAAGTTGTCTGCTTTTGAGTGATAGTTTAGTGCCTTGTGCAATGCTTGCTGTTTTGTTTAAGTACTTTAGATTGTTGTCAACCCGCTACTTAGAATTAACGGTAGTCGTGTTTAATTTTCCGGTACGATAGAATCGCAAGAGGAGGAGCAGTAAGTGGAAGCTGAACCCGCCTACGAGGGAGAACCAGACCAGGGACATTTTGCTGAGCATGGCAAGCCACCTCACCATACCCTACTGAAATCCTATTATTTCATTAAAGCATGTTTTGTCTTCAAAATAAAATAATGCATGTTTTATTTCTTCTGTGGCACTTTGCTGGGAGCAATCGGCGAGAAAGTGTTTTATAAAACCCGAGTTGCTGGGAGCAATCGGAGATGTTTATGAAAACCCGAGTTGCTGGGAGCAATCGGAGATGTTTACGAAAAACCCGTGCTGCTGGGAGCAGCCGGAGGTGGAGATGTTTTTGAAAACAAAGTACAGCCCTAGCGGCCGCCCGAACAATTAACCCGTGCAACCACGTTACCCCCATATGGGACGGGGCTTGACCGGAAGCTTGTTTGTATTAATATGGAGCTACCTCAATTTGCTTAGGGGGTGGCTACGGCCCCTGAACTGGTTGTCACCTAAGAGAGAGGGACATAAAGAGAGTGGGAATTAAGTTCGCCACCAGTTGCACCAATTAGGTCCCCTGTCATGGCGGTCTGACACCATGGGATGGGTCAAACGGTGCCAGGGGGATACAACCTAGTTGAAGGGGTATCTCTGTATTAGTATGGACATAGTGAAAAGTCTTGATTAGTGTCCCGACGTTTGATGTATTGTCGTCGGGCAATCCGTGGGATGATCCGCGGCGGTGACCTATTTGATATGGTAAAAGTGCACCACCTCTGCAGAGTGTAAAACTATTCGAATAGCCATGTCCGCGGTCATGGATGGTTGGAAAGGCCCCCGATCTAGGCGTATGGGCATTTTATGTTGTAAAAAGAAACTGTTTTTGGCAAAGGAGAAAGGAGACATCAAGGAGGTACCTGGGAGGTACGGAATTTGGGAGAAGATGGTTGGTCTTGGGGAGTCAACCAGTCGGAACCCGGAAAAGAGAAAAGGGCATCCCTATCCTAGTGTCCTTGAAAAGTTTTACAAAATGTTTACAAAGAGGTGGAGATAGTTCCGGCGATCTCTAGAAAAAAGAATTCTATCTCTAAATGTTTCTTTTTAACAAAGATATAGAGATGTCGTATTCTCTATGTCTAAAAGCATCGTTTGTGAAAATTAAGCCCTATAGTCATATATAGCAGCTATCCCAGTTTTCGAAAACGCTTTTATTGCATTACCATGAAAACTTAAGCCCGGTGGTGGTCTTGCGAGTACGTAAATGTACTCATGGCTGTGTCCCTGGATATTCCAATGTCCAGATTACAACGAGGAGATGTACGACGAGGAGGAGAAGTACGCCGACGACTACGCCAACTGAGTGTCACCGGTCAACTGCTCTGTGGGAATGCGCCCAGTTGTGACGAGGGCCGACGCTAGCCAAAAGTTTCCGCTATATCGTAGTTAATTCCGTCCTACGTGACGATGGTTGCAGGCTTGGTCATGTGACCACCATTTATGTTAGTCTTGTACTAATCGAGTTGGATGGTGTAACTCTGTATACCATGTTGGTTATGTGATTGCGATGCACTGATCATTGGGATCGTGATCTGCTTACATAACGTGGGCACCTCGGACTGGTATATCTGAGGGGGCCCTCATAGACTTGGTATCAGAGCCATCGTTGACCTTAGGAGACCTTAGTTAGCCTGGTCGTTAGCTTAGGAAGGAAGTATTTTGCTAAAACTTATTTCCACAGAAAGCTATTTTCTTCAAGGTAGCCTAGTATGGTTTCCACTCCCCAACTATTCTAAAAAATTTCTTGATCTTACCTCTCTAATTTCAAGTATTTCAAAAAAGAGTTTTCCCTACTCTCTTGTCCCTATTGGAAACTTGTTTGGGCTTGGCGATGAACCGAGAAAGACCCAGTGCTTAGCAAACAGAGGAAAAAGAAGCTTCCTTCCCAAGACTTTTATATCAAGGTGATTTACTTGCGAAGAATGAAGATCTTCTATCACCTTCAAGATTTAAGTGACTTCATCGCCAAGGCTTCCATACGAGGAATCTATCAAGTTTCAAACTCAATGACGTCAATCTAACCAGAAGTTAAAGACATGAAGACCTCAACAAACATGACTAACCCAGACCCATAGGATTGGAAATTACCCCCGTCTACCCGAGTATTAGACACCGTTGGTACTAAATGTACCTTGCTTGCTCCTTGATTGCTTGTTAGTTCTCTGCTTGTGTGTTGCTTCTCCTGTGCGTTTCGTAAATCGCGCCCGGTCAACAAACCTGTAGTACTTACTTAGTAAAGTAGTCAGCTACCCTGACCGCAATAGTCTGGTTGCGCTTTTTAATTTTGTTTTATCTACCTCTACCAGATTTGGTTAACTCGACTCCGGGAACCATAGAGTCCCAGACGGAAATGTCACGGGAGCACACCTACATCGGTCCCGGTTTTGAAGCCACACAAAGTCCTCCGCTCCATCAAATCGAAGCCATCCCCGGAAACCACTCGACAACCTTTGAAAGGGAGGAATCCCTTACGTCTAAAGACCAGCCCAAGAAGGTTAGTAAGGGTACCATCAAAGTCAGAGGACGGGACGCCAAGGCCATAGAAAAACACGGGTGTCACACTTGTAGGGAACACGGACATCAGAGCTGGAAGTGCTCCCTTAGGTACACCATAAAGAGGGGACCACCACAAGGAAAGGCTTGTAGTCTGTGTGGAAGAGGTGGACATCAGGCAAGTCAATTCCCCGGCAGCTGTCCACACTGTTTCAATGCGCATCCACTTGGTAAGTGCCCAACCGCTAGTGTCACTTGCTACCTATGCGAAGGAGATGATCATGTTCCGGCCAAGTGTCCTATGGAGTTCTTAGTGGACGCCGTAAATGATGCCCATGAGAAGATTGCTCAAGACGCCATCCACGCCCCAAGAAAGACGTCCACCAGAGCATCTAGCCCATGTCGGAAGTCGAAGCGCCGGAAGAATAGAAACCACAAGGAGCCAACACCACCCTTAGAAACATATCACAAGTTGTGCCTACGATTTGGAAGAACCATTCTCAAGAAGAAGTCTCTTAGACATGCTCCCCACCCAGCAGAGTTTCAATCTGGCACCTCAAGCCATGGTGACTCCTAGGCAGACTCCTACAAGAAGTATGGATCCTATTTAGTGAGCAGTATTTGGGTTCCATGTAAGATCATCCAATTTTAATAAAATTCCTTTTAGACTCTTAAGAAGAGAGATTTCTTAGGTTGGCAAAGAAGTATTATACCTGACTATCCTGAAATACTTGGAAACCTTTATGTCAGAATCTATTATTATTAATCTCTCTAAAAATAATGTGATATTCCAATGTTCGTGTTATATAAAAGTACTTTGGTAACAAGCCTCATGAACTTGTTAACAAATCTCTCTTGTATGCTCAAACAATTGAGTGTCATGTACAATAAACGGAACGTCAGACAATCCAGTACATCTCAGCCTCTGGAATGTGAAAGGTAGACTAGCTACCTTGTTAACAAATTCTTCGGGCATGACTAAGGCAGGTCGAGGTCATAAAGGACACCCCTGTGAGGCTTGAAAACTGTTGGCGGTTATTTAACTACTAACCCTCAAGACGGCAAAACCTGGGCAAGTGTCTACACCAACCGCAAGCGCCGAGGAGCTACGACCAAGACGAGGATCGCCATGGTACCCAAGAACAACAACCCATTGAGGTCGGCAACAACTTATACCTTCAACAGCTACCCTTCAGGGCCCCTTTTTAAGGGGGAAGACTTAAGCTAGCTTTATTAGGGAGTTTTGACAAAACTGTTCTTTGCGCCCCAAACCTGGAATATTTGGAGTCAACCAGACAGGAAGGCTGATCATCAACGACCAACATGTCAACAACTTCAGTCAACACCGAAGTCTTCCGGAAGAAAATCCGACAACGTTTCGACAAGGAGACCTCAGTTGAGAATCGACAATCCCGGAAGATAAAGGAGCAACAAACCCACTAACCTTGCACTCTCTTAGTCCCCGCTTAGGAATCTCGGGACGAGATTCTTTTAAAGGGGGGAAGATCTGTAACGTCCCAAATTTTGGAAGTAAGAAAAACTTAATAAATTAAGACCCAAAATTTGGAACCAACAAAAACTTTTTCAAAACCTCTAGCATTTGGATGTGTTTTCCTTTTTGATTGCCTAGTTTGACTTGTTGTGCCTTGTTGTTTTTATTTTTGACCTCAAAATAACCACCTACTAAAATCAACCAAGTTTTAACATAACCCTTGTAATCATGTCATGGCAAGATGAAAATTACTAAGGAGTGGTGTAACTCTCCTTCCCCTAAAGTCTTGCCTTGACTACCTTAGTAACCATCTCACCTATAGATATATATATATATATATATACATGTATATTATACCCTAATTGTTTGGATTGTTTATTCAATTACTTGCTTCTTGAATTGTTTGGCTTGTACCTGAATTTGCTTGTTTTGGATGTGGTTATGTGGATATTATGTGTCCACTTAGGTGTGAGGTATGATTTGAGATTTATCATGCTTAAATGTTGTTTGTTATGATGGTAGTGAGATTTACCACTTTTATTATGTTTTGATTAAAAAAAAGAAACTCAAAAATTCTATTTTCAAAATGGTGGATGACTACCTTCATTACTATTAACTAGTCATTAACCCGTGCTACTGCACGGGCTAGCTATTATGAAAACTCATGCTGCAAGTTCTACAGAAACTTCCGACTACTTCGTTTAACACATAGACAGTTTTATGTTGTTTTCTTTGAAATCTTGTAGAAACAGAACAGTTTTTGAACTACTTATTATAATACTGCGTGCATCATATATAATATATTTTTGGTTCCTATTATAAAACATGATAAAGTATCGATTAATAGGCACTATTATAAAATAGCCACAATATAATAATAAGCTCTTGTCTTTCTCTACTTTTTTGTGATGGACAAATATCATTATATAGGTATATATTATGCTTTTTAAGTTCAATGTCCATCATGAAAGTGATTTCTCAAAAAGACACGTCAAAAATCTTGGAGTCTTAGGCCTGTGCCAATGCATTGTATCTTAGTACGTCATCATAGGTGTAATACATAAGTAAGAAACAACTACTCCAATGCATTGTTTCTTATGTGTTGTATATAATTTAATGATTTTGGGCTCATGCATGCATGTGATTGGGCTAGCACAACTTTTTGCCTATGGCCACGTGCAAAGGTTGTATGTTAGCTAAGATACAACCTCACTCTCCCTCTTCATTAACTAACATGTCACATAAGCAAAATGCATATGAAATCGTGCTAAGAGACTTGCATTGGCAAAGGCCTTACAGTTCAGATCTACTTTGCTTTTTCCACACCATAATCCATAAATCCCTGCCATCGCTACAAAATAGATGATTAAGACTATTCCAAGCCAGCCGACCAACTTTTGTGAAAGTTAACGAAAGTTGGATTTGAAGAACATTTCAGTAGGCGTTTCACCTATTTTCAAGATTTTACATGTGGCTTTGTTATTGCAAAAACTAATATAATGATATTTGTCATTGGCGAATTAGGTCATATACTACTGTATATTAGCTTTAACCGTTCAAATATAAAGGCGTGTCATATACTACTGTATATTAGTTTTAACCCTTCAAAACGTAAAACCTACAGTCCATATGTTATAGCCCCAAAACAATACAATTCGAATCAGCTCTTTTGTGAGAACTGCACGTCAATTATGAGATGTCTAGATGCAAACTGAAATAATAAAGCATGATGCAAACTATAGAACAAACATATCGACCTAATACTCGAAGTGCCATCCGTGTTAACAAATCCTCTATTGGCACATGTTGACCCGTCTGAGTAAGCATGATGTACCTTGTCCAAATCCAATTTTACATGTGGCATATCCGTATTACTCCCTCTGTATCAAAATATAATATTTTCTAATCTTTTTAACTTTGTCCAAATTCGTTCCAAAATAAGTGAATCAACACACTAAAAAATGTATATATATGTACGTATCAGGACAAATACAGAAAGTATAGAAAGTGTTATATTTTGATATGGAGTGAGTATATTTATATTAACTAAATCTTCATTGGTAGATGCTTGACAGGTCTTGTACTTCAAGAGCTGGCTCAGCATGCAATTCTCGTCAACGATTGGCCGCCCAAGCTGGCCGGCCTGATTGATCCGGTGCTTATGTGCGAAGATAGCTTGATGCGCTAATTAATCTGCAGCAATCAAAGAAAACCCACTACGGGCAGTGAAACGATCAGCAGAATTAAGCAAGGTGAAGATATACTCTCCTCTCATCCATGTACGGAAGTGAATCGAAAAGCGCCGGTCTAATTTTTTATCACGCGCGGCCCGCCATGTGATCTTACTGGCGTGTCAGCAATCCTCATTATGTAGCAAAATTTGTCTCCTAGCCAAGTACGGGGCCTTCGGACATTGCCTCCGTGGAGATACGCAATCCATACGACAGAGGCAACTGTCATCTTTTGGCCGGGAGACACGAATTAATCAGAGTCTAATTAATATGGAGAATACAGGAATCGAACTCGCCACCAGATGGTGTTGGAGGATGATACGCAACGCATCGCACGATAGTTTAAATCCGACGGCTTTAGAAAGATTATGCTTAGATCGTACGGATAAAAACTGTTAATCTCTAGGATTAACGTGGAACGGTGCCTCCAATTAGTAAATATAAGATTTTTAGCCTATCTAGAGCCTTAGACTAAGCAAACCAGAAATAGTTTTTGACATGCTTTTGTTCCTTGATGATCCTTAGTGCTTATAGTTTCGAGTCATGTCCTTAGATGGTGATTAACACCCTGTTTTGGCACTAACACAACTAGGGTTTAGGGGCTAGTCTAACTAATGACTTTGGTCATCTCTCACTAAACCGACCCCTAAAACCTAACTTATCCCGACCCATATTTCTGTCCAACACTCACCTCTCTCACTGCTGGATAGAGAGAGACCATCCTAGTCATGCTAGGGCCCACATGTCACTTCCCCATCTCCTTCTCCACCACTCACCACCCCTCACTTTCCACCATGGCCGAATGGGAGCTCACTCCCCTCCCATTCTATTGGCCAGCACACGCCACCCCGACCACCTCCTCTCTGTCTCCCTCTCCACCGCACCCTGGAACCAATCAGAAGCCCCCAAGCTCCCCTCTCCCCCTCTAAAATCCGAGCAAACCCTAGATCGGGTCACTGCTCTCATTTCGCCCCTTCTACCCCTCTTGCTCTCCTTTCTGCTCCAGGACCTCGCCCTCGCACCTCTCTCCCCTCCCACGAAGCCAAGCTTGCTCCCGAGCTCTCTGCTCCACGTGAGAGGCAATTGAAGCTTCGGTGGCCGGCGGCGTCGAGCTGTTCTCGCCGGCGCCACACCCCTTCTCTTCTTGCCATTTTTGGCCGCCCGAGCGCGGCGTCTCCTGCTCCATCTCACCATGCTTCCTTTTCCCTCTTTAGGTGCCCGAGCGAGCCACCCCCGACTCCGACCCGAGGAACACGCAGCCGTCACCGCCATGGACACCGACAAGTTCGTCGTCGACTGAGGGCACCGTCGAGCACGCCGTCGTCTTCTCCTCTGTCTCCAACCCCTCCTCTACACCCTCGAAGCCCTAGGTGAGCGCACCGCCGTCGGGCACTTCTCTTCTCTCTCTGCAGGCGACCACGGCGACGTCGCGTTGGAGACGAAGGCCGTGTGCCGTCGATCTCCGGATCGACGGCCACGTTTGAACGCGCGCGGGCGTTGACCGTTTTTCCGTGCGGCGCGCGCAGGGAGGCCGAGTTGGGCCGATTTCGGCTTGCGCAGGCCCAGATCTGGGCTGGCTTCGGCCAGATCTGGCCCAGGAGCGGCCCGGAGACATTTTTTTCCCGCAGTTTATTCTTTTTCCTGTAGATCTATTTCTGTGCTGCTAGTTTAAATCGTTTTTAAATAGCTAAACTTGGATTTTGTGCAAACTAAAAATCACAGTGGTAAAGGAATGAGTTTAGAACCACATCCAACTTACAGATCTGCAAAATATTAATTTGTGCGCGCATGAAAATTACTGCACTGCCAGTGGTCTGAATCAAAGATCTAATTTTATCTTGAGTTTTATGAATCCAAATTTGATGAATCCAATTGTTTTGAAATTCTTATGAGTTAAGCTTTCAGTACAAATTAACCTCAGGTGTTGGTGATGCTTAGTTTTAAATTGGCATGTGTTTGAAGTTTGGACCAGTAGGGTTTTCTAGCATTTAATTAAATTTCTGTGAATAAGAGTTTGGACTAAATCCAATTGCAGTAGTTTCTAATTCATACAAAGAACCTAAATCTAGCTTTTCATAAAATTTGTCTGAACAGAACACCCTGGACTTAATAAACTCTAAAAAGGGTGTTTTCTGCCTAGTAAAAATGATAAAATAAATATTGGGTCTTTTATGAAATTGTTTCTTTTGTTGTCTATGGAATATTAAGGTACTGTAGATCACTACTTAATGTTGTTCTTAATATGTTAGTACTGTTAGTGCTTAAGTAAAAACAAAATGAAGTTAGTTGTAAAATGCTATTAGTGCCTAAGGAAATAAAATAAATTAATCATGCCTGTTTGCTTAATTACATGATTAATGGAATAAAGTAAACTTCACTAATAAAGTTCTTCTTAGCTACTGGTTGTTTTAAGTTTATTAGTGATGTTTAGTTTTACAAAATTGAAAGTGATTCAAAAAGGTGGTCTAATTATCACCTTAACCTTATTTTGTAAATAAATAATAAAGGGTTTTGTAGTTGCTAAACAAGGTTGTGTGGTTTGATATGTTTGCCTTGTTAGTTGAACTTGGTAGTCCTTAAGTTTAATACTAGTATGAGTAGTTTGTTAATGTCCCTATCTTAACTTGGTGGAATAATTTAATAATAGAAAATAATTAGTAACTTAACTTTTGTCTGAAGTATTTCCTGAAAACTAAAGAGATACTTTTGTCTGAAGTATTTCCTAAACTACGGTAACAACCCTTGTTAAGTGACCTAACCACTCTAAGGGGAGTTTTGCTTTAGGGTTTAGTTGAAACCACCTTTGTAACTATTAGGGTTGTTGTGTATATATGCTTAGGTGGGTTTGTTGTTTGTCTTAGTTATATGGACTTGTTGTTTGTTGCTGTTTTAATTAAGTAAGTTGTCTGCTTTTGAGTGATAGTTTAGTGCCTTGTGCAATGCTTGCTGTTTTGTTTAAGTACTTTAGATTGTTGTCAACCCGCTACTTAGAATTAACGGTAGTCGCGTTTAATTTTCCGGTACGATAGAATCGCAAGAGGAGGAGCAGTAAGTGGAAGCTGAACCCGCCTACGAGGGAGAACCAGACCAGGGACATTTTGCTGAGCATGGCAAGCCACCTCACCATACCCTACTAAAATCCTATTATTTCATTAAAGCATGTTTTGTCTTCAAAATAAAATAATGCATGTTTTATTTCTTCTGTGGCACTTTGCCACCCCAAACTATTTTATAAAATATTGTTTGGCCAAAGCTATCTACTAGAATATAATAGGTGTTATAAAAACTAAGTCTTCACTTGGGAAGCCTTCTACCGAAGGCGCTATCAGGAAAATTATATTTTCTAGTAGTATATCCTTATATTCTTATCTCAAAACTATAGGATGGGAGCCTGGTCTTTGATAAGATGTTTTCGGAGGAAAAACCCGAGTTGCTGGGAGCAATCGGCGAGAAAGTGTTTTATAAAACCCGAGTTGCTGGGAGCAATCGGAGATGTTTATGAAAACCCGAATTGCTGGGAGCAATCGGAGATGTTTACGAAAAACCCGTGCTGCTGGGAGCAGCCGGAGGTGGAGATGTTTTTGAAAACAAAGTACAGCCCTAGCGGCCGCCCGAACAATTAACCCGTGCAACCACGTTACCCCCATATGGGACGGGGCTTGACTGGAAGCTTGTTTGTATTAATATGGAGCTACCTCAATTTGCTTAGGGGGTGGCTACGGCCCCTGAACTGGTTGTCACCTAAGAGAGAGGGACATAAAGAGAGTGGGAATTAAGTTCGCCACCAGTTGCACCAATTAGGTCCCCTGTCATGGCGGTCTGACACCATGGGATGGGTCAAACGGTGCCGGGGGGATACAACCTAGTTGAAGGGTATCTCTGTATTAGTATGGACATAGTGAAAAGTCTTGATTAGTGTCCCGACGTTTGACGTATTGTCGTCGGGCAATCCGTGGGATGATCCGCGGCGGTGACCTATTTGATGTGGTAAAAGTGCACCACCTCTGCAGAGTGTAAAACTATTCGAATAGCCGTGTCCGCGGTCATGGACGGTTGGAAAGGCCCCCGATCTAGGCGTATGGGCATTTTATGTTGTAAAAAGAAACTGTTTTCGACAAAGGAGAAAGGAGACATCAAGGAGGTACCTGGGAGGTACGGAATTTGGGAGAAGATGGTTGGTCTCGGGGAGTCAACCAGTCGGAACCCGGAAAAGAGAAAAGGGGCATCCCTATCCTAGTGTCCTTGAAATGTTTTACAAAATGTTTACAAAGAGGTGGAGATAGTTCTGGCGATCTCTACAAAAGAGAATTCTATCTCTAAATGTTTCTTTTTAACAAAGATATAGAGATGTCGTATTCTCTATGTCTAAAAGCATCGTTTGCGAAAATTAAGCCCTATAGTCATATATAGCAGCTATCCCAGTTTTCGAAAACGCTTGTATTGCATTACCATGAAAACTTAAGCCCGATGGTGGTCTTGCGAGTACGTAAATGTACTCATGGTTGTGTCCCTGGATATTCCAATGTCCAGATTACAACGAGGAGATGTACGACGAGGAGGAGAAGTATGCCGACGACTACGCCAACTGAGTGTCACCGGTCAACTGCTCTGTGGGAATGCGCCCGGTTGTGACGAGGGCCGACGCTAGCCAAAAGTTTCCGCTATATCGTAGTTAATTCCGTCCTGCGAGACGATGGTTGCAGGCTTGGTCGTGTGACCACCATTTATGTAAGTCTTGTACTAATCGAGTTGGATGGTGTAACTCTGTATACCATGTTGGTTATGTGATTGCGATGCACTGATCATTGGGATCGTGATCTGCTTACATAACGTGGGCACCTCGGACTGGTAAATCTGAGGGGGCCCTCACACCCTCGAACGTGAGCTTTGGGCCGAGGAGGCCAGGTAGGAGAGGGAGCGAGAGCGGCAAGCTCAGGGGTGGCTCATGCTCTGCTCGGCCGTGGGGAGCGCACGCCTGGCAGACGCGGAGGCGCGTCGTCGTCGGGAGCGGGCCATCGCGGAGGCACAGGAGATCTGTGAGGGTGCCATCCACAACGCCGCTGACACCATGGAGCAGGCCCAGGAATGCCTCGCCGAGGTGGAGGCTCGCGAGGGGACTCTCTGCTAGGCTGCTGACCTTCAGATGCAGAGCATCAGGGATCACGAAGCAGCCCTGGCCGCCCGTGAAGAGGCGATGCTTGAGCGTGAGGACACTATCCTTCTCCGCGAGCAGGAGCTGGAGCGTGGGCTTGCTGACCTGAGTGCCGAGCGTGCTCGCCTCGAGTCCCCGGAGCGATCGGTTACGGACGCCGAGCAATCCCTAGCAACTACTCAGGCCGGTCGCCAGGCGCGCGTGGAGCGTGTGAATGCCAGGCTCGCCACCAAGCAGAAAGAGCAGATGGAGGCCGTTGAGGCCCGGGTGGAGGCTGGTCACCGGGCCTATCTCGAGGAGTACCGCCGGAAGCTCACCGACCAGGAAGCTCGCTTCACCCGCAAACGGAAGGAGTTCGACAAAAAGGTTGCGGAACTTGAGTCGGAACTGCTCAAGACCACCTGGAGGCGTCCAGGAGGGCGAAGGAGGCTGAGCTGCACTCTCTACAAGCTCAGGTGGGGCATGTCTCCCATGTCGCTGAGCTGGCTCGTGGCCGCGCGGCCCTCGCTAGGACACTTGAGGACCAGCGCACACGAATGTTCAGCCACCTGGTCTCTCATGCCCGCGCTGTGGCTAGTCGTCATCGCGCTACGAGCCCGGTACTCCTGGGGAGCGCCGACACCGCCGCCCACATCCAAACTAGAGGACCCTCGGCTAGTCCGCCACAAGTTAGTCGGTCGACGAGGTTCCATATGCCCACGCATGGTTGCACGCTCAACTTGGCTCGTAGGCGAGAACTCGCATCTAGGCGGCGAGAACGAGACAACCCACCACATCCCATGTGGCCTCTCATCACCACCTTTAGCAATTTATTAACCATCACCACAATCTCCATCACATCCGGCCATTCCATCAACTGTTCCAACATTGAAACATCCACCGGATATCTATGCATTTTAACTAAGCATGGCTAAGCAATATACATAGCAAGTATAATTATCTCGGGCCAACACTTCAATCCTATGGATAGTAGGAAGGATACAGGTAATGGAAATATATTTCTAATGCAACTAATAGGATACTCTAATCCAGGCAAAAGACATTTGGAACCGAATGCAATACTATGGTGGGGAAAATAATTGCAGAAATATAGGAGGAGACATGCTCAGAGGGGGGATTACGCTTGCCTTGTTCAGCGGAGTAGTCAAACTGCTCGTCGGAGTAATGGGGCTCAACTCCGAACTCGTGATCTACCGGAGAGCAAACAACACCGGAAAGCAAAAACAACAATCAACACATGGCAATTGTGCAATGCATACAAAAATGATGATATGACATTTTAGATGCACCCTAGAAACATTGAACATGATCAACAAGTTAAATGGGGTCCCCATTATATTTATGTCATTATTTGGAATAAACCCCATATTTACACTTGGCGATTATAATTACTACTAGAGCACATTATTGTAATTGTGATCAACTATGCATGATGATGATTTTGGATCACTCATGTTTTTCTGAGCATTTTGACATAAGGAACACATTTTTCGGAGGCCCAGATTAAAAGTTATTAAATTTAGAATTTCCTCTTTTTAATTATTTACTTCTAATTATTTTAAATCCTACGATAGATATTTCATTTACTCGACTCGAGAGGGCGGGATGAACTAGTAGGAATCATCGTGGTTCGATTTCCCTACGGCGCGAGGGAGTAGCCAGAAGCATTGCGCTAGAGGGGAAAAGAAAAAGAATCTCAAAAAAAAAAAGCACACCCGGCCTGCAGCCCGGTCTGGGCCGGCTGGCAGGCCGGCCTAGCAACAGAGCCCTCCGGCCTCCCGGTCGGTTTGGGCCGGCTGGTGGGCCGGCCAACTAACAGAGACCAACGGCCTCCCGCCGGCCTGGGCTGGCTGTGAGGCCGGCCAGCTAGCGAGGCGAGGGACGGCGATGACGCCGGGCTGGGCGTGCAAGAGCACGGCGGGATTACGGCGAGAGAGGGGAGGAAAAAGGGCCAGCGAGGGCACGGCGAGGCGCAGCAACTCACCCTGGATGCGTACGAAGGCACGGCGGGGCCGGAGATGGGCGGACGGCGTCTCAATCGTCCGCGAAGCGGCGGCGGAGCTCGGACGGCCGCGCGGGGAAACCAGGATGGCGGCGGCGAACTAGGGCGCTTCGGCTCGATTCCTCCGGTGTAGGGGAAGCAGGGGACGCGGCGAAGCTCGTGGTGGTCCTCAATTTGCTCCTCGCACGCTCAAACTCCGGTGGCAAGCAGCGACATGGCGGCTCAGGTGGAGCTCGTGGGAAGAGGAAATGGGCACGAGGGGGTCGGGGATGGATAGGGCAGGGCGACGACTCGTGTGGCTCTCCTTCCTGCAGGGTAGGGCAGAGGAGGAGGGGGGGCCCCGGTGCGTGCGCACGGTGTGGCATGGCCACGGCAACCTGGTGCGGCTCGGCCGCCCGGTCGCTACAGGGAAGAAGAAAGGATTTTCACGAATAACCCCCTGCATATTTGTTCTCATCACGGACAGGTCCCCCTGGAATTACAAATAGGTCCTTTTCTGATTTAAATTTAAAACCAGCACATGTTTTGAATTAAATGAGGCATTTAAACATTTTATAAAAATGTGAGAAAATTCCAGTAGCCTCCCAATACAATATAGAGGCTCCCCAACTTTTGGTGTGGTCAACTAGAATGTTTTGGGCAACATTTGTTCAACGGCTTCAAAAACGGCATTATTTTCTAAATCCAAAAAGGTTGCCCATTTGGAAAAATTAGGGCAATTGCAAAATATTGTTTTCAACCCTTGGAACTTTCTGGACAAATCTGGATTTGTTATTTGTAATTGAAGCAATTCATATTTGAGGTTTGTCAAGGTTATAATTTCTTGAACAATTTTAATTAGGGATGCCATGATGCATGCATGCATGCAAAGCAAAAGTGAAAAATTTTACTCGGGTTTTTAGGTTTCTGAACTTTGGTCTGTTACAACTCTACCCTCCTTATAGGAATCTCGTCCCGAGATTCTTAGAGTAGGAAAGAGGGAAAAGGGTTACAATGGGACTACATGATCTTCTCGCTTCAGGTGGCTTCTTTCTGAAAGAGGTTGACAGAGGGCATCATGGAGCTCTTCATTGTCTTCACTTCGAGGTCACTATCAACGTATACCATCGGAAAGAAGGAAACCTCACCGGGAGGATGGATCTTGGTGAAGATACAACGACCGAGTACCTCCTAGTAGAATCTTAGAAAGTGGATTGCAAGCTTCCGGTGATTTGACAGTTAGGAGACACAAGCGTTTGACGGGAGATTGATAAGGAGTTTTCAGTTGGTAGACAACTGTTTCCCAAAGATTCAGAATATGAACTTTGCACAAGGCCCAAATTTCTGAGGGAGAGTATTGAAACAAGATTCCAGTAGTTGAAAAGGTAACTTGCACTAGTCGGCTTGAGTAGAACTTTCCTCACGGAGGAGCATTTCAGATCACTGGAGAAGGATCAGAAAGCTAGATTGAGAGAACTTCAAAAGCCCCGGGAACGTTAGTATCGGGAAAAACTTCTTGATTTTCTAGACGTCGGGAACAAGCTTCTTGAGGATCACCAACTATCGTTTCTGATTGAGATCTACATCTGGCCAGGTGTAGAGATACTTTATACTCAACATGGATGAATAGGAAGTCTTTGCACAGGACAGCAACCGATTACAATTGCTAGGACCCCAAGAGTTGGACTACAATGTCAAACTCCAAAGGAGGAACGAGATGGCGGAACTTGTATATTAGCAACTTGTCAGAGGGTATCAGCACCTACTCGAATTACTTGCGACAATACACCATTTAGTCCTTGATGGGAAGCACCATAGAACACAATGAAGTTCTCAGACTTCCCCCCTTTCTGGAACAATTCAACCAGTGGCTTGGATGCATAGACTAAATTCTGAAGGAATGGAGGTAACAACATACCATTCCGAGAATATTCCACACATGCATGATCGAGTTGAAAAGATTTCGAGGAAAACAGACAATTCACTCAGGTCCACGGCGACATCTTTCAGCAATTGCACGTGGACCAGGGAAAGTCACTTCTAACTTCAGAACACATACCTTGTGAAGACACAAAGTTAGTTCCAACAATTTTCCAATGCTAACGTCCAAATTCCAATATAAATCTCCTCAAACATGGAGAAGATAAGAAGGTAGTTGATGGGCTCAACCACAAACTTATCCAGATACTCCAAGACGGTAGACTCATATTTCACCAGAACGAGGCATAAGTATTGGTCAGACTAACACATTCAGGTAGGTCGGTCTGAGTTTGATTTGACGATAGCCCAATTCAAATCAAAGATTTGTAGGATAGCATATCCACAAAGGAGATACTACCTCGCTTCAACATGGACAGACTAGACATCCCTTTGAAAAGGAACTATGTCGGGATAGAGCTCTTGTCTTTCAACTCTCCAATTTGTTTAAGCTCAACCGAATAATTCTGGACATCCAGTACAATTTTCTTGGAGAAGGGAGTTGTTCAGAGAACCAGCTTACTCATAAGCTTATCATCACGATCAGGTGACGACCTGGCGATACTTCTGGGAAGACCTCCAGAGTATCACGATCCACCTATAGGATACCACGACGTACCGGCGGATCTTGAGTTCAAGAGAGGATCATGCCTTTTAAGGCACAACGAGGTGGTCTTGGGAGCTTCGGCACGAACCTAGCTCTTTGACCGAGGGAGTGCATCAGAGCCAACTGACTTGGTAGCACTGTCAAACTCAGCTTATTGATTGGCTAACCAATCATGCTAAGGAGGACAATAAAGGTCCTTGGATTTCCGCATAGTAGGAAGTGCTAGGAATATCCGATAGCCACATTATTACTCACGTCTCATCACTCGGGAGTAATAAGTCACTCGGAGATCGGAGCGTAACAAGGTGTAAGAGCATCACTTCATCAAGAGGATCATGATACTTAGCTCGATACCCTGATATAAAAGAGTGTAACACTCTGAGGTGGAGCAGCACAAAAGCTAGACACGGCCCTTATTCTGCAGATTACCATACTTTGACCTGGTCCGAAAAATGGTCAAGGTACTGGAGTTTGTTTCTCCTAACAAGATGAAGGGGAAAGTCTTGACGGACCAGAAGAGTAACTTGCATCGGAACAACAAACGCACGATAGAACCTTACTGTCAACTGACTGACAAAGGTTGGAAAGCAGATTAGAGTAAGAGTCATACTCAGGGGAATCCTAAGATGTTGAAGATGCACCGGTTATTACTCAATTGTGATAACCATGCCCCAAAAGGGAGAGATGCAGCAGAGTCAAACAAAACTGTAGCAAGATTCTTGTTGATTAGTAGCTCACCCATAAGGACGCCGGAATCTTCTTCAGCTTCTTCAGCAGAGATGTGGTTCAGGCGACGACGCACAATAGGTCCAGCCTTGCCAGCGGGACTGGCAGGGGCTCGTGCAGGATTTATCGCGAGAGGTGCCTTTTGGGGGCACTCCCTGGAGTAGTGGCCAGCTTGGCCACAAGCGTAGCACTTGAATCTTGGTGGAGCAGGTAGCATAGGACGATACCCACTCCGCCTACCCCAAGTGTCGAAGTAGTGGGGCACGTGGTGGCATGCTGAGTAATCTTCTCATGGGCATCCTTTACTGCCTCCACTATGAACTCCATAGAACAGTTAGCCGGGACATGATCATTTCCTTCGCATAGGTAGCAAGTGGCGCTAACAGTTGGGCACTGGCCAAGTGGATGCGCGTTGAAACAGTGCGGGCAACTGCCGGGGCATTGACTCGCCTGATGTCCACCCATTCCGCACTGACTACATGCCTTTCCTTGTGCTAGTCCCCACTGGCTGGGGTACTTAAGGGGGCACTTCCAGGACGGATGTCCACGCTCCTTACAAGTGTCACACCGGCGTTTGTTTCTAGCTTTCTTCGGCAAATCTTTAGATGTATGAGATTCCTGCCGAACAACGGGTGTCCAGTGGGTTCCTGGGGTGGCTTCGATTTGATGGAGCGGAGGACGTTGTGCATTCTGTAGATTTGACAAGGACGCAGTTAGTATCCACCTTGATAGGGTTGAGACATTAGCATTAGCGTACTCAAGTACTCAGACTAGGGACGATAATGCTTTGTGCAACAACGAACAAGGAACCAACAAGCTGGGACTTGGGTCAAGATCAGCATCATGCACCAGTAGCGTGAGATTCAAATGGCTAAGAAACCACGTGATTCAACCCACACTATCCGGCACAATCCGGGACCTTATGTTCAAGTCCTTGGGTTAAAACCCAAAGAAAGAAGCAATGATTAGATTTGGTAGAAACATCTGAGTTGATTTGGGATTGCAACACAACAGAAGCAACTGGACACATAGCACTAAAGGTCGAACCCCAACCCGTTTCTAATCATTTTGAAGTAACAGATGAGAAGTAAAACCTTTAAACTCAAATCGAGGTAAGATTGCTCCGAGATTAGAGGGTAACCAGATAAGGAGTAAAAAGAATCCTAAGATGGTTTTCACAACTCATTTTTAGGTTAAAAATATTTTCACAAACACTAGACTCAATGTCGACCAGTAGAAGGGTTTCCTACAGGCAGTACTGCTCTGATACCAACTTGTGGCGCCCCGACCTGACTGCTATACAAAGATACTGTGTCTCTGGTTATCCGATACCAGCAGGCACACTATCAAAGCATAATAGAGAGATCAAGACTTGTGGAACAACTGGCACATCACAGACTCTATGACACAAAATCATATAGTTCAAGTCTTATAATAGAGAAAGATAGCAAATGACAACCAGAGGTCACAGACCCAACATTACAACAGGCGGAAGCGAATTAGGTTGTTCTAAACAACAAAACCAAAGTATGGCCTAAGAGGCCTACAGATAAACATCACAATGCCAGTTGTTCCAGGATGTCCCAAGCTGCCACCTGGGAACCCCAGACTACTCGTCGATGTCCAGAAAGAACCCACCTTCGAGGGCGGTGAAGTCCTCTCCTGAAAATAAGCAAACGACGTTGAGTTCGACGAACTCGCAAGATTAAGAGCTAATATATGCTCGATGATTGGCTTTCAAGGTTTTATGGTTGTTTTGCATAAAGCTGATTTTATTTTAAAAAGACATAACTCCAAGGCATCGACTAATCAGAATATTTTCAAAAGGGGTAAGAAGTACTCTTTTCTCTTGAATCACAATTCTCACCATTCATCACCATCATCAACATTGTACCTGTTCATCAAAGGCACCTCCCCGAATCACCCTCGAGGAAGCTCACCTTGCATTTGTGAGTGGTACCTCTAGTACCTAGTTTTTAATCATTCCGTTAAAGTTATTCTATGATCTCTGAATCCGTCACCAAGTCATCCATAACCGCGGACACGGCTTTTCGAAAAGATTTATCCCTGCAGGGGTGTACAATGTGAAAGACACCAGGTTCCCGAGGGACCTCCCAGCTTCTTATCCATGCGTACCGTCCGGCCCATTGCCTAGCTCTTAGCTCTCTTCCGGGGAAAGCCGGCTGGGTGGGAGCGGCTACGACCTTTACCTCGCTTAAGACTAACCAAGGATCATCAGTGGCGGTAGGACAGCCAGGATCACAACACCCCGCCCCACGGCCACTCATTTTCCTAACACCACAGTCCTCATCTCCGTCTTGGCCACCAACTCAACGCACACGCAAATGGAAAGCCAAACTAGAGGACCCTCGGCTAGTCCGCCACAAGTTAGTCGGTCGACGAGGTTCCATATGCCCACGAATGGTTGCACGCTCAACTTGGCTCGTAGGCGAGAACTCGCATCTAGGCGGCGAGAACGAGACAACCCACCACATCCCATGTGGCCTCTCATCCCCACCTTTAGCAATTTATTAACCATCACCACAATCTCCATCACATCCGGCCATTCCATTAACTGTTCCAACATTGAAACATCCACCGGATATCTATGCATTTTAACTAAGCATGGCTAAGCAATATACATAGCAAGTATAATTATCTCGGGCCAACACTTCAATCCTATGGATAGTAGGAAGGATACAGGTAATGGAAACAGATTTCTAATGCAACTAATAGGATACTCTAATCCAGGCAAAAGACATTTGGAACCGAATGCAATATTATGGTGGGGAAAATAATTGCAGAAATATAGGAGGAGACATGCTCAGAGGGGGGGGGGGATTACGCTTGCCTTGTTCAGCGGAGTAGTCAAACTGCTCGTCGGAGTAATGGTGCTCAACTCCGAACTCGTGATCTACCGGAGAGCAAACAACACCGGAAAGCAAAAACAACAATCAACACATGGCAATTGTGCAATGGCATACAAAAATGATGATATGACATTTTAGATGCACCCTAGAAGCATTGAACATGATCAACAAGTTAAATGGGGTCCCCATTATATTTATGTCATTATTTGGAATAAACCCCATATTTACACTTAGCGATTATAATTACTACTAGAGCACATTATTGTAATTGTGATCAACTATGCATGATGATGATGATTTTGGATCACTCATGTTTTTCTGAGCATTTTGATATAAGGAACACATTTTTCGGAGGCCCAGATTAAAAGTTATTAAATTTAGAATTTCCTCTTTTTAATTATTTACTTCTAATTATTTTAAATCCTACGATAGATATTTCATTTACTCGACTCGAGAGGGCGGGATGAACTAGTAGGAATCATCGTGGTTCGATTTCCCTACGGAGCGAGGGTGTAGCCGGAAGCATTGCGCTAGAGGGGAAAAGAAAAAGAATCTCTAAAAAAACAGCACACCTGGCCTGCAGCCCGGTCTGGGCCGGCTGGCAGGCCGGCCTAGCAACAGAGGCCTCCGGCCTCCCGGTCGGTTTGGGCCGGCTGGTGGGCCGGCCACCTAACATAGGCCAACGGCCTGGGCTGGTTGTGAGGCCGGCCAGCTAGCGAGGCGAGGGACGGCGACGACGCCGGGCTGGGCGTGCTCAAGCACGGCGGGATTACGGCGAGAGAGGGGAGGAAAAAGGGCCAGCGAGGGCACGGCGAGGCGCAGCAACTCACCCTGGACGCGTACGAAGGCACGGCGGGGCCGGAGATGGGCGGACGGCGTCTCAATCGTCCGCGAAGCGGCGGCGGAGCTCGGACGGCCGCGCGGGGAAACCAGGTTGGCGGCGGCGAACTAGGGCGCTTCGGCTCGATTCCTCCGGTGCAGGGGAAGCAGGGGACGCGGTGAAGCTCGTGGTGGTCCTCGATTTGCTCCTCGCACGCTCAAACTCTGGCGGCAAGCAGCGACATGGCGGCTCGGGTGGAGCTCGTGGGAAGAGGAAATGGGCACGAGGGGGTCGGGGATGGATAGGGCAGGACGGCGACTCGTGTGGCTCTCCTTCCTGCAGGGTAGGGCAGAGGAAGAGGGGGGGGGGCCCGGTGCGTGCGCACGGTGCGGCATGGCCACGGCAACCTGGTGCGGCTCGGCCGCCCGGTCGCTACAGGGAAGAAGAAAGGATTTTCGTGAATAACCCCTGCATATTTGTTCTCATCACGGACAGGTCCCCCTGGAATTACAAATAGGTCCTTTTTTGATTTAAATTTAAAACCAGCACATGTTTTGAATTAAATGAGGCATTTAAACATTTTGTAAAAATGTGAGAAAATTCCAGTAGCCTCCCAATACAATATAGAGGCTCCCCAAATTTTGGTGTGGTCAACTAGCATGTTTTGGGCAACATTTGTTCAACGGCTTCAAAAACGGCATTATTTTCTAAATCCAAAAAGGTTGCCCATTTGGTAAAATTAGGGCAATTGCAAAATATTGTTTTCAACCCTTGGAACTTCCTTGACAAATCTGGATTTGTTTTTTGTAATTGAAGCAATTCATATTTGAGGTTTGTCAAGGTTATAATTTCTTGAACAATTTTAATTAGGTATGCCATGATGCATGCATGCAAAGCAAAAGTGAAAAATTTTACTCGGGTTTTTAGGTTTCCGAACTTTGGGCTGTTACAACTTCTTCACCGACCTTGTCGAGAAGCTGGAATAAGTGACAGATGGCGTGAACAAGATCGTCGAGGAGGAGTGCCGCGACCTTTTGATCGTCGTCGGCCAGCGCGTCTTCTCCAACTTGCACCGGCTTTACCCCGCTGTCGACCTTCGCTCCGTGCTGGCGCCTGTTCTGCTCGAGATCTTCGCCGAGCTTGGGCGGGAGGTGCATGATCATGTGGCGGCGCTGGTAGTATTGTACGCTCGCAGCAACGACACTGGTGGTTCTGGTGTGGATGGCACGAGCAGCAGCGGGAGCTCCAGCGGGGAAGACACGAGCGATGAGTCTGGCGATGGGGAGGAGAGCTCTAGCAGCGATGGCTCTTCCGACTGAGCTGCCTATGATGTCCTGAGGATATGTTTGAAACACTTTAAGTTTCCGTTTTGTAACCGATAAGATTTATATTCACCGTACTAGTTCCTGTTTTCTTGCATCGTGAGGTTTTGTGCTGCCTTGTCCATTTTTGTGCTCTGTGTCGCTGGGACCCAGCCCCCGAGCGCGTCTATACCGACACTAGAATGCTGGGCGTGTACCCGGCAAGGCCAGAGGGCACTGTGACTCGCGAGGTGGTAAGGGCTCTTGAGGCTTGACCCCCAGGAGTCCCCCCCTTTAGACGCTCAAGCAGCTCGTGAAGTTTTTGGGGCAAAACCAACGACGCCTTGGGAAGGAAAATAGAGCTTCTGGAGCATGATATGACTTAGCTTTTGTGGGGCGGAGACCTTGAGGAGAAGTTTCTGTCAGCGGAGCCTCTTGAGGCTGGTGAGGAGAGCATCCAGCCGCGCATCGTGAGTCCTTGCCTCCTTGGGTTCTGCCCCGCTTCCTTATAGGACTTCTACATCCTGTTCTGCGACAAAGGCAAAGCAACGAGGGTTGCAATAGTGCGTGCTTGCAGGTTCGCACCTGGTGTTGCACGAGGAGATTGGCACGACCTTGGAAGGTGGCGTGTACGAGGGCGTCCCACCGAATCCACACATGGTTTACTTAGATTTTTCGTAGCTGCTGGGACGGACCCGAGCACAGACACCATGCCCCAGCCCCCGCTCGTGTAACGCTCATGGGAGAAAATAGCGCGCACCGAAGGGTGGCTTACCGAGGGTAAGGACATACAAGGGTATGCTCGGCGCGAAGCGCATAGTTTACTTGTTGAATGAATAGGTTCATGACAAAACGAGCCACTGTGGGCATGGAGACCCTCATGAAGAGGAGTCTCATTGAGGCTGTAGTGGTCATGTGGCACCCTGAGATGCTGGCAGCCAGGTCCAGCCTCTTGGCGACAGTCAGCTTCTTGGAGGAGGAGAGCTTCTTCTTCTGCGCTGGCGTGACCAGTGGCTCCGGAGCCAGGAGCGCTTTGGAAGAAGCCACCTTGGTGGGTGGCGCCTTAGTAGGGCGGGCCTTTGCGGGTGGCGCTTTGATGGCGTAAGATTTGGCGGGTAAGCCTCGGCAGAGCACTGGGCCGCTGCCTTCTTCGCCGCGGCCTTCTCTTGTGAGGTGAATTGCTTCTTTTTGGTGGGCGCGAGATGGTCGAGGGCGTCCACGTCAGTGGGGTAGGTGGCAGCCGCGACTTTGTAGATGTCCACAACGGTGCGCACCGAGTCCTTTTCATCATAGCGGATGGTGATGGTGCTGCTGCAGCCTGGTATCTTGACGACGTTGTAGGCGTGATGCGTGACCGCCATGAACTTGGCCAGCGCGGGGTAGCCCAAGATGGCGTTGTACGGTAGGTTGATGTGGGCGACGTCGAAGTCGATCAGCTCGGTGCGGTAGTTGTCTTGGGTGCCGAACGTGACGGGCAGACGCACCTGCCCGAGGGGCACCGTGGTTCCGTCCATCACCCCTGAGAAGGGCCTCTTCGGCATCAGGCACTCGTATGGCACTTGGAGTAGGTCGAAGGTGTCCACGGAGAGCGCGTTCAGGCCTGCTCCCCCGTCGATGAGTTTCATGGTGACAACAACATTGTTGATGGTGGGCATGCACACCAGCGGAATGGTACCTAATACGTCTCAAACGTATCTATAATTTTTGATGTTCCATGCTTGTTTTATACCAATTGCTACATGTTTTGCATCTACTTTATATCACTTTTATACATTTTTTGGGACTAACCTATTAACAAGATGCCGAAGTGCCACTTCCTGTTTTCTGCTATTTTTGTATTCCAGAAAAGCTAGTCTGGAAATATTCTCGGAATTGGACAAACTACACGGGGGTCCCTATTTTTCCAGAACACGCCTGACGGAGCGAAGGAGCAACAGAGGAGGGCTACCAGGAGGCCACACGCACCTAGGGCGCGGGCCCCCCTCTGCCGCGCCCTAGGGTGGTGTGGGCCCCTCGGGGGTCTCCAGCCGCCGCCCTTTCGCCTACTTATTCCCCCGACGCGAAAACCCTAAGTACCTGAGCAAAATCCACGAAAAGTTCCAGAGACGCCGCTGCCGTCAACCCTAGTTCGGGAGGGTTCAGAACCTCTTCCCGGCACCTGCCGAGAGGGGAATCGTCACCGGAGGCTTCTACATCGCCATGCCTGCCTCCGGAGTGATGCGTGAGTAGTTCATCCTTGGACTACGGGTCCATAGCAGTAGCTAGATGGTTGTCTCTCCACTTTGTGCCATCATGTTTAGATCTTGTGAGCTGCCCTACATGATCAAGATCATATTATTGTAATGCTACATGTTGTGTTTGCTGGGATCCGATGAATATTGAATACTATGTCAAGTTGATTATCAATTTATCTTATATGTTATTTAAGATCTTGCATGCTTTCCGTTACTCGTAGATGCTTTGGCCAAGTAGATGCTTGTAACTCCAAGAGAGAGTATTTATGCTAGATAGTGGGTTCATGCCTCCGTTTAACCTGGGATAGTGACAGAAAGTTCTAAGGTTGTGGATGTGCTGTTGCCACTAGGGATAACCTAACGATGCTATGTCCACGGGCATATGTGTTTGTTTACATTACGCCTTTACTTAATGCAATTATCCGTTGCTTGCAACTTAATACCAACGGGGGACTCGGATGACAACCCGGCGGTGGATTATTAGTCATAGATGCTGTTGGATAACGGTCTATGTATCTTGTCGTAATGCCCAATTAAATATCATAGTAGTCAACATGTCATATATATGCATTGTCATGCGCTCACTATTTGTCAATTGCCCAGCTGTAATTTGTTCACCAACATGTTAGTTATCTTTTATGGAGAGACACCACTAGTGAACTGTGGACCCCGGTCCATTCTTTTACACTGATTAAACAACCACAAACTGCAAACTGTTCCTTTTTCATTCTCTGCAATTTAATACTCATTTTCCACATACGTTTAATCCTTTGTTTTCAGCAAGCCGGTGAGATTGACAACCTCACTGTTTCGTTGGGGCAAAGTAGTTTGATTGTGTTGTGTGCAGGTTCCACGTTGGTGATCGTGTTGCGCCGTGTGGCCACCAACAACCTTCTGAAGAGTTGCTGCTCCTACTGGTTCGATAACCTTGGTTTCTTTCTGAGGAAAACTTGCTGCTGAACTGCATCATACCTTCCTCTTGGGGTCTCCCAACGAGCGTGTGATTCACGCCATCAAGCTCTTTTTCTGGCGCCGTTGCCGGGGAGTTAGAAGCGCTTCAGCAGACTGCCACTGTTTGCTCTCCCGTCAATACTCTTTTTCTGGCGCCGTTGCCGGGGAGACAGCAGTCTTCTGCAAGGGGAGTTTCACGCTTCCAATCTCTTTACTTTGTTTTTGTCTTGCTTAGTTTATTTTATTTTATCTTGTTTGCTTTCAATTATCAAAAACACAAAAAAATTAGTTTCTTGCATCTAGTTTATTTCGGTTTGTTATTATGTCTAGTTATTTATTTGCTATCAATGTCTTCTCTGTTTGAAACAAAATCTTATTGGCTAAGTGGGTTCGCGGAGGAACAACATAATTACTATAAGGAATACCGCTTGTCTCAAAAAGGGAAATATTTATGGGAACAAATAAGTAGATTGAATTATTTTGCTAAAAACTTGTGCTCTACTTATGATGAATCCTACTGCTTTAATGAATCTTTATGTTGTAGAAGGCATAAACACCTCCCTTTCCAATGTGATTATAATGATAATGAAACTTTGGCTGCTTATGCTAAAGGAAATTATGACTTTGGTAATCTTGAGCGAATTGAAGAATTTTTTGTTTTTAAGGGTGCCTATGAAATTGCTGGTTATATTCAAAATGATGATGCTCCTTGTAGAACTGAGAATTATGCTATACTTGGTTATTGCCTTGAATATTATAATGATAATCCTTATATCACTGAATTTCTTGAGAAAATTTATTCTCCAGAACAACTTGCTACCTTTCAGGAACCTGTGGGAGAAGAAACTGCTAAAACTGAAAGCTCATTGGATGAAAAAGAGGAAGAGAGTGATGAACAAAAGGAGGATCTACCTTCTAATGATAGTAACTCTTTAACTCTTACATTATATGATTGCCCTCCATGCCTATCTAAGGAGGAAGAGTGCTATATTGTTGAATGTCATGATTCTATTGAAATATCTCTTTTTGATAAATTTGAAAAACATCCTCCTTGACTCAAGTAAAAGAAATTGCAGAAAGTAAAAATGTGCTCCCTAATGTTATATATGATAATGCTCTTGATGATGGTCCTATATTGCCTAATGATATTAATTATACTACTATTGTCAAAAGTGGGTTTAATGACCCCCTGTTTTTGAGCTTAATAAAAATTATGTGTTTGTAGATCATGAAAAGCATGCTTTATGTGATAGTTATATTGTTGAGTTTGTTCATGATGCTACTGAAAGTTATTATGAGAGAGGAAAATATGGTTGTAAAAGTTTTCAAGTTACTAAAACACCTCTCTTTATGTTGAAAGTTTTGAAGTTGCATTTGTTTCATCTTTCTATGCTAGTTGCTTTATGCTTCAAAATTTATTTTATTACAAGATTCCTTTGCATAGGAAGTGGGTTAGACTTAAATGTGTTTGATATTTGCCTCTTGATGCTCTCTTTTGTTTTTCAACTCTTATTCTTATGAGAGCATCATTAAAATCTTCTAGCCTAGCTAAAAGGCATTAAAGAAAGCGCTTTTGGGAGGCAACCCATTTTTTTATTTTCAGTTTAGTCAAGGAGGATGTTTACTTCTGTAGCAACTCCTTTGTATCTTTATTTTCTCGCATTGTTGTGCCAAGAGTAGCCTCTAATGTTAAGACGATGCTTAATTTTGATTGCTGCGCAGAAACAGATTTTTGCTGTTCACTGTACGAAATTCCTAAAATCACCAGATTGTTAATTAAATCTGAAATTTTTGTGCGTAATCTTTATGAATGTCTGAATCTTTCATTAGTTCAGAGTTTTCGATCTGAGCGTCGTAAGTGCCTTGAAAAAATTCGTCTTTGCGGACTGTTCTGTTTTAGACAGATTATGCCTTTTTATTTTGCATTCTCTCTTTTACTAGTGTTGAGTGAAATTCTTTTTTGGGTGGAAGAGCTTCACATAACATCAGTGGCTGTAGCTAATGTTTAAAGTAACAAATCATATTGCGTCTTATAGAACATGTGAGTTTTTGATTATGCACTAACCCTCTAATGAGATCTACTTTGAGTTTGGTGTGACGGAAGTTTTCAAGGGTCAAGAGAGAAGGATGATATAATAGGATCAAGAAGAGTGAAGAGCTTAAGCTTGGGGAGGCTCCCATGGATCTCCCCAGCATATTTCAAGAAGACTCAAGCGTCTAAGCTTGGGGATGCCCAAGGCATCCCCTTCTTCATCGTCAAAATTATCAGGTCATCTCTAGTGAAACTATATTTTAATTCTTTCACATCATATGTGCTTTTCTTGGAGCGTCTGTGTGCTTTTATTTTCAGTATTGCATTTTATTTTCAATAAAGCTTGACTGGACCCTAGCATTCTTGATTGGGAGAGAGACACGCTCCGCTTTTTCATGAGAATACTCCTATTCTTCACTTATATTTGTTGAGTATTCATATCTAGCGCTGTTCAGCTTTTAGCTCTTGTTTTCATGTATCTCTTGTCAGAGCTATTAGCTTTCTTTTGTAGAAAGTACTCTCTTGCTTCACTTATATTTGTTTGGAGAGTTGATGAAATAAATTGATTGGTGTTTGGTTGGTTCAGAAAATGTTGCATGTGGTAATTGGTATAAGGAAAAACTTGCTTAATCTTGTAGATCACTAAATTTGGATAACTTGATGCTTGTCAATTGTTTTGAGTTAACAAGTAGATCATGATTAAATTGTGCATCACATGAGTTAAGCCTATTAGTGAAGAACTACCGTAAAGCTTGTTGAAAATTTGGTTTGCATCGGTGGTATCTCTAAGGTCTAGATATTTTCTAATAACAGGGTTTGGTTAACAAGGAAGACGGTATGAAGTCTTATAACGTTTGCAATATGTTTGTCATATAAAACTTGGTGTACGGGTTGATATTCTTGTTTGCTTACATAACCTTGCTAGCCTAAACTCTGTACTGAGAGGGAATGCTTCTCGTGCATCCAAATCCTTGAGCCAAAATCCATGCCATTTGTGTCCACCATAACTACCTATATGTGGTATTTCCTTGCCACTCCAAGTAAATTTTTCATGTGCTACCTTTAAATTATTCAAAATGTTATTATTCCCTTTTTGTGTCAATGTTTACTAGCTCATGAGGAATTAGTGTGGTTATTCTTTATTCTATTTGTTGAATGGACTTTTACACCTGGACTAGTGGCATATACATCCGCTTATCCAATAACTTGCAAAAAGAGCTGGCAACGGGGTGCCCAGTCCCAATTAATTACAACTTTAACCAATTAATTCTCTTCACACTTTTGCCCTGATTCATCAGTAAGCAATGACAAACAGTGAAATACCTGAATGTGTGTAAACCAAAGAGAAAGAGGGATGATCTGCCTTGCTGGTAGAAATAACGTCCTTCATGGGAGCCGCTCTTAAAAGTCCGTTTGACAGGTAGAATACTGTTCTCACCCGCTACCATTCGTTGACAATTAACAAACACCTCTCAAAAATAGATACTCCTCCATGGTATGTGATTGATGGAAGGCACCCGAGGATTCGGTTAGCCATGGCTTGTGTTAGCAAGGTTGGGAGGAGTATCAAATATTTTATGCAATCTCTATATGCTTTCAAAAACCTAAAAGCTCTAGCACATGACTTAATCCCTGCTTCCCTCTGCGAAGGGCCTTTCTTTTACTTTTATGTTGAGTCAGTTTTCCTATTCTTTCTGTCTTCCACAAGCAAACACTAGTGTCAACTTTGTTACAACATGCGTTATATGCAATGTATTGGACTTGTTATACTACTTTGTGTTGACAATATCCATGAGATAAATATGTTGAAAGTTGAAGCAAATGCTGAAACTAAATTCTTCCTTTGTGTTGATTGAATACCTTTTATTAGAAACTATTGCTTTATGAGTTAACACTTATGCAAAACTGTTTGATGCTTGTCTCGAAAGTACTATTCATGAAAACGTTTAGCTTGTGTGATTCATTGTTTACTCATTATCTATTTGGTAGCAAATTATAGACCATTGACTTGGATCACTTCATTCATTTACATGTGCCTTGCAATATTATATGATCAAGATTATGATGGTAGCATGTCACCTCAAAAATTATTTTGTTTTTATCGTTTACCTACTCGAGGACGAGTAGGAACTAAGCTTGGGGATGCTGATACACCTCAAACGTATCTATAATTTTTGATGTTCCATGCTTGTTTTATACCAACTAGCTGGGTGGCCCGCGCATTTGCGCGGCTAGAATATCCATTATCTTACCGTCACATTTTTAATTTTGTAGAAAAACACTACCTGCTGTCTATAGTACCTCTATTATAACAATTTTTATTTTGTACGGTTCGTATGGTTTTTCGACTCAGTTTTTCTTATAAAGTGGGTCAATTCTATTCAATCTATTCGACCAATTCCACCGGTGGATATCGACCACTTTGAGCCCAATTTTTTTTTCTCAAATTCTTTATTTAAAAAATGCTCCTATTCCAGCTGGTAAAATATCTTTGTCAAATGTCAACACAACGCACCGACCACACTCATCTCTACATCTCTCTCGCGACATTCAGGAACAAAAATCCCCTTTCTTGGTAGTCGACTCTACACAGGAGCCGGATCACAATGTCCCAATCCATTGGCTTTCCCGTGCATCTGAGGAGGCGCACGGTGGACCGTAGCTCGGCCATCTATTCCGGGAGCGTCCGCACTGCCGGCTGGTTGACTCGCAGAGCACGCAGCCGAGTCACAGGAGCCGAGCAGAGCGCCACCACGTCTGCCCTGAAGGCGCTCCGGCGCTCGATGCTCGGGCTCGCCGCGCGCGTCGTTCTCGATCAGTGGTGACAGCTGCAGCCCGCATTCGACAGGCAAGGCGACACATAAACATACCTCGCTGCTCCAGTCTCACCTTGCAGTGCTGCACGGTTGCTTCCGTATTTTCTTTTTATAATTTTTTGATTTCCCCAACTTCGATTGTAGGATGATCTATAATTTAGTCATTGGCTGTAGAATTGGATCTAATTTCATTGGGGATGGTAGTGTCAATGGGAAAGTAAACAGGTAAAATAGAGCCAGTTCATCCGATTTCATTTGTCTTGATTGAGAGATTTGATATACGTAATATCCCATTGCTTGAGAAAAACGATATAAGAGAGATGTGGATTTTGGTACTATTTATGAGATCGATCGTGATTTGGGAATATAGGAGAGTCCCTTGAGTTCTGGTCACAGCTGCGTTAGTGTATAGCGGGCCAACAACGTCTGTACCGTCTGTGCTGCCGGCCGGACCTGCATATTGGGCAGCTACTTCAACCCGGCTGTAACAGGAGCTGAGCGGATCTAATTTCAGCAGGAATAGTAGTGTCATTCGGCAATAAAACAGTGGCAATATAGCCAATTCATCTGATTGCGCTTGTCTCGTCGAGCTTGGCAGTAGGAGGCACAGCTAAATCAATCATCCTAACTCTATCCCACAAAAGCTAAAATTTATTCCATCTGATAAATAATATGTGGTGTAATCTCTAGGCAAAATATATGACTGAGATATTTGAAAGAAGAAATAAAATCTCCATGTTGTAGCCATTATTGAGATAGACGATATAAGTGAGATGTGGATTTTTGTACTATTCCTAAGAAAGATGTTAGTTATCTATTGTCGGTTCTCGAGGTCTGTATCAATAGAGATATTAGCTTTGGCGCATGTGTAGGCTCATGTAACTAATCCCATTATCCTCTGCCCATTGTATACCAATTTTTTGTTACTGTAGATAGTTTATAGAATATAGATGAGGTTTTCCCCATATTTTGGCATGCTCACTCTGTTGTCTATGAGGACTCCACATAAACTATGTACTCCGTATCTTTTATGTTTCTAGACAAAGTTTATATTTCCATTTACTATATTCTATAAAAGAAACATAAATGATACATGTATGTAGCTATTGAAAAAGAATCACGCCCATGAAGTACATGTAAAGCATGGTAAGCAAGCAGGAACATGCTAAGCTGAACTGAAATACTGTATCACCTGCTTAGATTTCCCCCCCATGTTTTGGCATGTTCACCGACGTGAGTTCCTGTAATTATTTGTGCCTCGATGTACTTGTTACGAAGTTGTACTATGGTCATTCTCGTACGGTTGAATAAACCTGCAGCTTGGTTGATGCTAAAAAACTACTGTCAGTTTTAGCTGATGGTCTGGGATTCCTGTGAACTTCAAGTTGTTGAGAAAATCAGTGGGACACATGTTTTCCATTCTGGTGTTGTTTTTGGTGGCCTTGCACACGTTATCCAGGCTTCGGTATGTCACCTCTTGACCTTCTATCTGGCTCATTATGTACTCGTTTATCTCCTTGCCTGTTTCATTCCGTGGACATAGTATTGTTGTTTCTTCTAGCAATTCGTGCTCAGGATATGTTTGCAGCAAGTCTGGGTATGCGCTTTGGATTATTTATTATTTTGCATTTTTTTCCTTATGTAGTAGTAGGTCCTTTGGTATTTTAATCCAATCCTCTCCTTCATCGACTGTTGTTTTTTCCGCTGCCTATTTGTAGTATCTACTCAACCTTTTGTTTTTGTATTGCATCATCTGACATACAGTGCAGCTGCATATTTCTTGTTAGTTCAAATATTTCAAAGTGGTTCCATTAGTGCGACCTTTTGATTGAAGCATTATGTATCTGCTTTCTCCTCCCCTTTGTTATAACTGGTAGGCTTTGTCTGAAATGGCCTCCTAGTACCACCATCATCCAACCAACTGGCTTTTCATCGCTGTTATCATTTGTGATCTTGAGAATATCTCTAAGGCTTTATCTAACGCCTCGAAGCAATGTTTGTTGTCCATAGGAGCTTCATCCAAAGTATAAGTGAGGTCTTCTTTACCACTGCTTTCCACAAATATGTTTTTCCTGTGCCACCATAGCCTTCCACAAATATTTGTTTTTCTAGCCTTTTGTCAATTGATTCCATGATTGCTTTTTTCTCTGGTCTTTGTTAAGATTGTTTAGTATGATTTGGTGCTCAGCCTTTAGTTTGTCCATGTCGTAGTTGACCTCTTCATTTATTAGTCTCTCCCAAGTTCCTCTAGCTCAGCAGCATTTGGTAGGTCTATGTCTGGATAGTCCTTTAGCGACTTTCGTACTTGCCTCATAAGTTTCTGTATCTCAATGAGAGCATACACCTTTTTCTCCGTGGTTGTAAGCTGCAGCGTTGTAAAGTATAGAATAGTTCTTCTTTTGTACTGCATAATATCTTCGCACAGTACCTCCCACGTTGGTTCCCACAACATCTTTGGTCTTCTTACTTCACAATGGGGCAATATGGTCATGAATAGCTGACGCACTTGTGTTCTAGAATGCCTAACTTGATGCTTCATTGACACAATCAATCCACTACATTGTCGTTTTCAAGAAATCTGAGAGCTTGGCATGCTGATTTTTTCTGTTGGGTGAATTACTCCATCAACGGTCCTAATGTTCTGAATGATGTGCATCCTTTCACTGTGTTTAGAAGCATACTTAGATAGTATCCCTCACCACTTGTCGGATGTGGGTAGTAGATTCTTCCAATCACATAGTCCCTTTTCTTCCGCATCTCCCCCTTTTGTTGCTTTTCCATACAAATTTTGAAGGGAATTCTATGTAGGTTAAATCTTTTCCTAGATCATGTATATTTTGCCTCCATCCAATGAATGAACTTTTTAATTATTTATCCTTCCCTTCTTACTATCCTCTCAAGATCTGTCGAGTCAGGAAAATGACTTGCTGCTCGTTTCAAGATGGAATGGAAGCTTCTCGATGGGTTGTTGATATGTACCTCATCTCTAGGTATTTCTTGATCTTGTCAGGATCATTTGTCGTGTCTCTTTCCTTCAGCAATGCTGTCACTTGGTCGTCATTTTTATGGATGTACTTAAATAGGTACTTGATTGACCTGGACCTGTTTCACCACTCCACATTTATGTGTGCTTGAAATTTGACCAACAGATCCTGGTTGTATGGCACGGCAAATCCGTTGTCGAGCTTGACCCCTCCCTTTTTATCTGCCTACCGTCATCTCTCGTTTAAGCCATCCTCGTGAATTGCGGTATTGACATTGTACCTTCTTGGGAAGTGTTTGGTCCATTCATGGTACATCATGCATGGTGACTTTTGATTTTCTTCTCCGCACAACCCATGCATCATGAAGTTCTCGACAGCTGCAAGTGTGTCCAGATGCTCATCCTTGTTCCGGATCTCTGCGCTTTGTCAATTTGAGATGGTTCAGGGTACTTGTACGTGTCCTTAAGAAATATTAGTATATGGAGAGAGTCCCCTCTGCTGGAACTCTATTGTGTATATAACTGCAATGGATTAATAGCAGGTTAGATTTGTTAAAATTAGGATGCATGTTAGTGTGTCACAGTGTATTCTCTGACTATAAGCAAGAATTTAGTTTCTCCTTGATAATACATCTATAAATTTTAGTTAGAATTAAGTGATCTAACTAATCAATAATTCACATGATAGCAGGTTGTTCGCAATAAAATTGCATGTTGAGAGGGAAAAATTAAACACAGATGAAGATTGCAGCTTTTACCTCAAGATTGCAGCCGTTCCCCAAAGCTGATGTGTTCCTTTGATGTGCTTGTTTCGTGCCATCGATTTGCTGATACAACCACCTCAAGATTTCAGCCGTTCCACAAAGCTGGTTTGCGGCTTTGATCTGCTGGTTTGTGTCATTGATTTGCTGATACAACCGAGCGGATTTGCTGGCGTCCTGTCACCCTGTTGTGTCATCTCGCTTTGCCGATGCAACCGTCAGTTGTCGAGGTGCCTTAATTCGATCTGTCCTGCGGCGTCTCCATGTCGTGCCTTTGATTTACAGATGTTCCGTATTGATCTAGCGATTTCTGACCCCCCCATTGGGCCGTGTATCAGGGAGCTGCATATAGGGATGAGAAGAATATTACTTGAAGATTTTAGCTTGATGAGTCGGATCTTCGATTTGATGATGCAAACCGGGTATCCTCGATGTGTATAGATATGTCGCCATGTCTTCAATCTGTCGTGCCGGCCAATTTTCTTCTGTTGCTTCATGCGCGAACATGGAAAGACATCGCTGGCCGGCCGGCCGGAGAAAATCGCCCCGTGCATCTCCATGTCTTTGCAATCGACGTTACCTTTTTTTTACGTGCAATCAACGTTACCTTTCGTGGTATCAGATATGCCTCCTGCAGGGTCTAGCAAATATAAAATAAATGATACTTGAACTGATCTCACGTGTGCAGTCAAGTCTCTTTATCTTTGTCGTAATCGATCTGGCATGCGCACCGTGAACTTGCGCTCTTTCCAAAACAGACCTGACGCGTTTTTTTTCTTTCCAATAATAGATTTTTTAAATCTGAGCCGTTTGTTTTCAAGTGCTTAATCTGAGCCATTAATTGTCCTGTGTTTTAATTATATAATAGATTGCTACATGTTTTGCATCTACTTTATATCACTTTTATACATTTTTTGGGAGTAACCTATTAACAAGATGCCGAAGTGCCAGTTCCTGTTTTCTGCTGTTTTTGTATTCCAGAAAAGCTAGTCTGGAAATATTCTCGGAATTGGACGAAACTACACGGGGTCCCTATTTTTTCAGAACACGCCTGACGGAGCGAAGGAGCAACAGAGGAGGGCCACCAGGAGGCCACACGCACCTAGGGCGCGGGCCCCCCTCTGCCACGCCCTAGGGTGGTGTAGGCCCCTCGGGGGTCTCCAGCCGCCGCCCTTTCGCCTACTTATTCCCCCCGACGTGAAAACCCTAAATACTTGAGCAAAAATCCACGAAAAGTTCAAGAGACGCCACCGCCATCAACCCTAGCTCGGGAGGGTTTAGAACCTCTTCCCGGCACCCTGCCGGAGAGGGGAATCATCACCGGAGGCTTCTACATCGCCATGCCTGCCTCCGGAGTGATGCGTGAGTAGTTCATCCTTGGACTACGGGTCCATAGCAGTAGCTAGATGGTTGTCTCTCCACTTTGTGCCATCATGTTTAGATCTTGTGAGCTGCCCTACATGATCAAGATCATATTATTGTAACGCTACATGTTGTGTTTGCTGGGATCCGATGAATATTGAATACTATGTCAAGTTGATTATCAATTTATCTTATATGTTATTTAAGATCTTGCATGCTTTCCGTTACTCGTAGATGCTTTGGCCAAGTAGATGCTTGTAACTCCAAGAGAGAGTATTTATGCTAGATAGTGGGTTCATGCCTCCGTTTAACCTGGGATAGTGACAGAAAGTTCTAAGGTTGTGGATGTGCTGTTGCCACTAGGGATAACCTAACGATGCAATGTCCACGGGCATATGTGTTTGTTTACATTACGCGCTTTACTTAACGCAATTATCCGTTGCTTGCAACTTAATACCAACGGAGGACTCGGATGACAACCCGGCGGTGGATTATTAATCATAGATGCTGTTGGATAGCGGGCTATGTATCTTGTCGTAATGCCCAATTAAATATCATAGTAGTCAACATGTCATATATATGCATTGTCATGCGCTCACTATTTGTCAATTGCCCAGCTGTAATTTGTTCACCAAACATGTTAGTTATCTTTTATGGAGAGACACCACTAGTGAACTGTGGACCCCGATCCATTCTTTTACACTGATTAAACAACCACAAACTGCAAACTGTTCCTTTTTCATTCTCTGCAATTTAATACACATTTTCCACACGAGACGTTTAATCCTTTGTTTTCAGCAAGCCGGTGAGATTGACAACCTCACTGTTTCGTTGGGGCAAAGTACTTTGATTGTGTTGTGTGCAGGTTCCACGTTGGTGATCGTGTTGCGCCGTGCGGCCACCAATAACCTTCTGAAGAGTTGCTGCTCCTACTGGTTCGATAACCTTGGTTTCTTTCTGAGGGAAAAGTGGCTGCTGAACTGCATCATACCTTCCTCTTGGGGTCTCCCAACGAGCGTGTGATTCACACCATCAGTACCCACGGCTGCAGTGTTCTTGGGTGGTCGCTGGAATCGAATGAGATTTTGTACTGCGACCACTTGAGGGGCTTTCCAGCGCCGACCTTTGGAGGGCGACGTTGACCTCGCGAGTGAGCTCCTTGAAGTGGCGGTTGGAGATGGGAGCTTGTGCTCCTCCAAGGATGCACGCGGCCCACCTGCGAGGCTCCTGGTAGCTCCCAGTGTTCTCATCAGGGAGGTTGTTGTTGTTCATGTCGGGCTGCGGCCGGGCAGCATTGGCTTGCTGGTTGGGCGGGTGGTTGGCCTGCTGAGGGTACTGGCTCTGATGAGGGTACTGGCCCTGCTGGTTGTAGTTGTGGCCGCGGTTATTCCAACGCCCGCCATTGTGATCGCCCCCGCGGCCGCCATTGCGGCGGTTTTGGCGGTTTTTGCGAATCTTCTCGAGCTCGAAGCAGTCCTAAGTGTTGTGGGTGTTCAGTTTGTGGACGCCACAGTCCTTGCCGCCCTTCTTGTCATCTTCCTCTCCCCCGCGCTTAAGCTTTTGCTCTGGCTCTGGCTCTGCCACAAGGACGACTGGTGCCTTTCGCTTGGCCGGCTCCTTCTCTTGCTTTTGGCCTTCGCCGCGTCAGAGTCATCCAGCTCGGGGCAGTTGTGGCCGAACTGGCGGCACTCCTCTGCCTTGGCGCACTTGTTAGCTAGGTGGAAGAGTAGTACCACAGAGGTGAGGGAGTCGGCATAGATGCCGAGCTTCTCAAGCATCTTAGTGTCCGTGACGCCGGCAGAGAAAGTCCCGATGACAGCGTCATCGTTGATGCGCGGGGCCTGTTACGGACTTGGCTGAAGCGCTGGATGTACTTCTGCAGCGTCTCGCCCTTGCGCTGCTTCACGGCACGGAGGTCGTTGAGGGAGAGGGGACGTTCGTATGTTCCCTTGAAGTTGGCGACGAACTGCTCGCACAGTTCTCCCCATGACCTGATGGAGGCCTCGGGGAGGTTCATGAGCCATGAGCAGGCAGCATCCTTGAGGGCCATGGGGAACCAGTTTGCCATGACCCGGTCGTCGCCACCCGCGGCCTGGACTCCCACGGTGTAGAGCTGCAGGAATTCCACAGGGTTGAGTGTGTCGTCGTAGCGCAGAGGTAGCTCCGGCCGGAACTTGGGAGGCCACACTGTAACATCCCAAATCTATTATATATTAAAAGTAAATTATGAGCTAACCAGAAATTAGAGAATTACTCTAAAATCATACAAAAATCAGAAACATCTGACCGTTTATTAGAGACCTTATTGATTTACAGCCAACAGATCTTAAACTAAAACAAAATTACCCACCATTGCCATTATTAGGTAAAAAGAACAAAGCTAAGACCTCTCCTAGCGTATCCTCACGCGCCGCCGCCGTATTTGTCTTTGTGCCTTCGTACGGCCGGCCGATCGAGATTTTGCAAGAGCTAATTGTTGATTTGCTTCGGATGTGTACGGCCCTTCAAAGATGTCTTCATGCGAAGCTAGCTAGCTTGGTACGTAATTTATATGATGCTTACGACTCAACTCATCTAGCTAGGGCACGATTGAGCTAGCTTCTCTACGGTGAACTCGCTGAACAACGAATCGATCTACTTCGTAAAGCATGTCGGTCGGTGAGCTAAACCATGGAGACAAGCAAATCAGACATGCACCTTGGCAGCGCAGGAATCGGTTCGCCTCCATGTGGTTGTAGTTGTTCATCTCTTTTCGTGTGCATGCACATCACTGGCGATTTCCCGGACTCACGCATGCAGTCCTGCAAGATCGATCTAATGATCTCCCGTTTAAGATAAACCGTATCGCCTTGGCTCCATGGCGCCATCGGCAGGTAAATTATTCCTCTTCCCGTGCATGTATTCTAATTATCATCGGTTTAAAGTTTGCATTGTCAATACAGCCAAGCATGACCTATTCAAGGATCGGCTCATGCACAGAGCGGCCAAGAGAGAGTAATGGCCTTCCACGTGACCCATGTCTTTCTGTTTTGACCGCTTAATCTACTTCTGAATAATATTAGCATGCACTTTTGCTAGAACTTCTGTATAATTAATGGATTGGAATGTCCTTTCTTTCATAGGTATTCTGCGCACAATCAATTAGCATCCACGGCAGCAATGCAGAACTATTTGTGAGTACGATCGTGGCTACACACAATGTATAGCAACATGCAAGATATATATATGTTCCATATAGCTTTAATATTATTGGATCAAATTGTCCTGCTGGGAGGTTTCCGTTCTGTAGGAAAGAAAGGTGAGTTGTACTCTATTTTTTATTTTTTTCTGAAAAAAATCTAACACAAGTTAGTCCACGAAATAGCTGGTATAAATGAAAATGGCCTTCCACGTGACCCATGTCTTTATGTTTTGACCGCTTAATCTACTTCTGAATAATATAAGCATGCACTTTTGCTAGAACTTCTGTATAATTAATGGATTGGAATGTCCTTTCTTTCATAGGTATTCTGCGCACAATCAATTAGCATCCACGGCAGCAATGCAGAACTATTTGTGAGTACGATCGTGGCTACACACAATGTATAGCAACATGCAAGATATATATGTTCCATATAGCTTTAATATTATTGGATCAAATTGTCCTGCTGGGAGGTTTCCGTTCTGTACGAAAGAAAGGTAAGTTGTACTCTATTTTTTATTTTTTTCTGAAAAAAATCTAACACAAGTTAGTACACGAAAAGCTGGTATAAATGAAATTCGAAGGAACAAATTATATGTATTTTTTCTCGCAAACACAAGTACGGCACAGAAAAATACGAGCAATTAAAGGTTGCATACAGCATGTGTAGTCTTACCAATCTTGGCTAATTTGCAGCGCAATAGTCTTTTCTGTGTGATTGCCCATCGGTCTATCCTTGATTACGCAGCATAATGAGAAACCTTGATCTTCCGATGGCCATGTAATCGCAGATGTAAAATGCTAGGTAGAGAGGATGGATTTCAGCTTCCGATTTCCAATTGTTTGCTGCAGTTTTGGTTAGATGAGGAGAAAATTATAAAACCAATTAGATTTCGCAAAGCTGGTCGATTTTGCAAGAGCTATTTACCGATTTGCTCCTGATGCGTACGGCTCTTCAAAGCTACCTATTGCAAAGCTAGCTAGCCTGGTACGTAATTTATAATTTATTTGATGCTGCTAACGATGCAACTCGACTAGCGTTGCTAGCTGCTCTACGCGCGCGGACTCGGTAAAACTGAAATCAATCTACTTCGTGTTGATCTACTTAGGATTTCTCTTCGTATTCCCGATTGTTTGGTGCAGTTTTGATTATATGAGGAGAAGGAGATAATTAAATCATGGCATAAGTTTCCTAACCGCAGATGTACAATCCGGTAGAAAGTCAATTTGATGTTCAGCTTTACATGCCTAATTGCTTGGATTAAATTTGGTAAGATGAGGCAATAAATCATAACATAGCCCTACTTCAGAATTATCTGAGGAGTAACTATATGCTTGCTGGCATATGCTGTAGAGAACTTGCAAATATTTGAGATGCTCAGAGGAGGGGCTTCATAGGATGAGTTTGTACATAGTTGAGCCGTAAAAGCTCATGACCTATTTTGTGCAAATATTTGTTTTTGTTTAATCAGAAGCTTCTTAGTTCTTTTTAGATCTAAAGGAAAAGTGGCAATGCAATTTGGAACCGCCATTCCATATTTTTGTACTTAAAAAATAGAATTTTGAAGGCTTGATGCAGTACATGCTTCTGATGTGGCCTAAGGCCAGTTTTCCTCCTCTTTTTGTTCTGTTAGGATATTGGTTTTCTCTGCTAAGCAAGCTAACTGGTGTGCCATCTCATTGATAAATAAATACATTGCTCCACAACGTTTCACGTTAACCTCTTGGTTAGATAACCATTTGATTGTTTTCAAGTTTAGCTCCCGACTTCTACCCCTTGAAGTGTGGTTGCACATCTATGCATTTAGGCATCATATGAAGTTGGATTAGAATGATCATTATATTTACTAACACTGTCGATCACATTTGGTCATCTCATCTTTTCAATGCTTTACTCAGCCAAGAGTGTTATTGTTCTATTATTAGATCTCATGTTTTTTCATTAAACCCACTGCATCTCATCTACGTTGCCGCATGATATTTATGAAGTTCAGCTATGAGTAATCAAGTATTCAGTCACAACCATTTAGTCATCTATGTTAATTATCATGTATGTTTCTACATAACTATCAAATTTTTTGGTACATCGAATCTGAAGGAGTCAGGTTTGCAAAGTTGCTTTTCAAGGCAAATAAAGTCACAACCATTTAGTTCTTATGACTACAAAATTTTGTCTACGATGCGTGCTTTGATCTTATAAACATTTCTTTTTCCAATCTAGCATTGTGTCAATGGTTGTGAGTTGCACATAATTTTAGTAGATGATCATGTATACTACCTCTGATTTCGCTGTGGTTGTTCTAGCATAAATTATCATAGTACAAGATGAGGTGTTTCAACCTCTTTCTCAACATATTGTATTGTTTAATACAGACCACCGAAATAATTGTCTGCTTCAGTGTACAAAGGTGATATGGATCATGATATAATCGAAGTTAATAAGTTTGCAAAGGTAATGCGTCAGTCCAGAGATCCAAGGGTACATCCTCAGTTTTCTATGGAGCATAGGATCCCTGATTGCAAAGATTATTTTTGAAAGATCAAAATGCTTATAATGGCAATTAATATGCAGAACTTCGAGGAGAAATATTGCGGATGTACTCTGTTATAATACATCAAGAATAATTGTGATTTCTTGTGCATGGTGCAAATCTATGCAATGAAGATCTGTGGTCCATAGAAAATACTACAAGAAGGTGGACATCGAGAGATCAGAGGGGAGAAGGAAATGACATGCGACCCCTTCCTAATTTCAGTCCTCAAACCTCAGGTGACATATTTTTAATGCACGAACTGGGTTTATGTCTACATACTTTTTACAGTACTATTCTTAATTTTAATGCATGATCATGTTCTTTGGCCTACTATATAAAGCTCAGCTTGAGTAGACATGAATAATTTAGTGTCGACATAGATGCAAGGTGTGAATGAACAAGGCCATTGAATTCAAAAGATGAATCATTTGAGTTTATTTATCGTGATTAATAAAACCTATGCTATGTTAAACCTCGATATTCATGTAAAATAAAAATACTTTTATATTAACAAATATGTAGGCTTTGCTTCTATACTTGATAGCATGTTTGCTGAAATGAGAGGCATTATTTATCAAACTGCTCATATACGCATCAGCATTATTCAAGTAATAACCCCATTTTTCAAGTTGTAGGCACTACGTAATTGTAAAATACAGGCTTTCTAGAAGACGTCAGATTTATTACTGATATATCTCAGAATGGTGGCAGCATTTCCTCCGGGAATATACGAAGGACTGCCAAGTGATATGCTCCTTGATGTATGTTGGCAAGCTCCAGATTACTAAATTCTATGATTATTGTACCAAATAAATAATCTCATGGGCAAGGGATGCTCAACAAATGCAGCCTTTTCTTATGTTTTTATTTTTTTATAGGATCTGGTGAATCAAATTTTCTTGGAAGCTATGGTTAGCCCGTAAGTCACTGCTCATATTCTCCAATGTGGTTCTCAAATTGCGCAATGGAATATTACATGGTTATTGATGAGTTGCAGTGATAGTTTTGCTCTAATGAATGGCCACCGGATAGATTCATATTTAGGGTCCAGTTATGTTGGCAGCGAGTCTCATATGACCCATTATTGCTCACAGTTGTTCAGTGGTATGTTACTTTGAAATACGGCTAGCTTATTCTTCAATGCAAGGAGTCCTAAAATTATATTGCATTCGTATTAGGCTTCAGTGTAATTACCCGAAGCATAGTAATAACTTTTAGAGAAAGAAGCAATATTAGATTAAGCCCGGTAATAGCTTCCAGCTCAAGAAATGTATGCTAATGAAACAATCTTATATTACCAGGAGAAGGCCAGAGAACACACAATCTCTAGGAAAGCATGTCTACTGATGCTTTTGCATAGTTTTTCGCCTAGAAAAAACAATGCGGACTATAAATATTTTAGTAATTTCCCCCATTATCACGGAATTTATACAGTATATATACATGACCAACAAACATTTTATACATACTTTAAAGATGGTGCCCGCCCATTGGGCGGGCCACTGTGCTAGTTTTCAAAAAAAAAATCATACATGGCATGCATCATCTTCTTGCATTTTGCATTTGCACTTGTATTCAAATTTTACAAAGAAAAAAAATTGTTGTTAAAATATCTCAAAATTATTTCCAAATAATCTAGTTTGATAAAGTTAAGTTTTACAAATTTTTAAAAATTTGTTTGAATCCATTTGGATGTATATTTTAAAAGTTATGAAAGTTTCCAGAAAAAGAAAAAGGAAAAAGAACAAAAAAAAATTGTTGAACCGAGTCAACTGGGCCAAGCCCAACTTCTCCCTCAGCGCGCGTGCGGTCCAGAGCAGCCCACAGCCCGCTCCTCTCTCCTCTCTCACTGACAGGTGGGGCCCACCTGTCAGCACCGACACGTTCTTCCCCAAATCACGCCGTGACCGCGAGAAGAAACGGCCGAATCAATTCGATTGATTACGGCGATTTACTCGCTCTTTCCGTTCGCTGTTTGATCCTATAAGATGCCCTGCTCCTCCTCCTTCTTTTGCCCTAGACCACACCACTCGAGCGCCACCAGGCTGCTCACACGAGCCCCCGACGTTCCGCCACGGCCGCCGGCGAGTTCTTCGTTTTCCGGCGAGTACAGGACGCCCCAAGCCTCCCCCTTCCCTCCTTTCTTCTTACTTCCACTTTGCGCTTCATTTTGACAAGGTCCGGTAATTTTTTGTGCCCAGATCGAGCGATCCTGCATCGACACGAAGCTCCGGCCGCCGTCTTCAACTCCGGCGAGGAATCACGGGAGAACCAGGAAGCTCCGCCACCTCCCACTTCGCCACTGCCTCCGCCACGTCGTCTTGCATCACGTGGTAACAAAAGCCCCCTCCCAAACCTCCTTTTTCGTCAAGTTCGTGTTTTTCGGCGATGGCGCCACCGTAGAGATTAGGTTTCCGGCGAAACTCGGGCGGAAGAACGGTGACCATTTAGTCCAGTAGATCTAGGCCGTCCGATCTAGATCCAGTGGTCAGGATTAGAGAACTTACGCGAAGGGGTACGGACCAATGGGAGCACGCCACGTCGCCAAGTTGCCTCGTCATCGCCTCGTCAGCGCCACGTCAAGCCCCGTCAGCGCCAGCGTGGAGAGGACTTCTGCGTTATTCCTTTTATGTTTTTCTTTACAGATAGGTCCTCGATTTTAAATCTATCACTAATTTTTATTGGCTTGGCCAAATTTTGCAAACTTTATATTTTTGGAAAGCTTATGACATGTAGAAACTTTTGGCATAGATAAATTTATGTTTTGACAAATTCAAATTGGTTCAAATTTTAAATTTGTTTGTTTAAGTAAATTTGACTTAATTTAAGTTTTATTTTTGGGCAAATCAAATTGATTTAATTTTGTTTATTTAATACTTGGCCGTAGGAATCATCAATATATTTTTGTATATTATTTTTCTGCAAATTTCTATTATTTAGTATTTATCCTCTTTTAGTAGTATTTTAATTATATTTAATGATAAAAAATTATTTTCTCCACCAAATTTCGAGCTATTTTAACTTAGAATTATTTTGAAGAGTTGAGAGGCAGTAGAAAAGTACTTAGAAATGTTTTGCCTCTCAACAATTTCATTTTCCCTTAGAAAATATTTTGATAACTTTTGTGTTAATTTTTCCTTAGAATTTTTTTTTTTTTAGCATCTAATTAGTTGTCCACTTGTCCTTAGAAATTTTGGAACATCATGCTTGTCTTTATTTCCTTAGAATAATTTTAGATTTTTGCATGGCATGCATATCATGGTCCTCAGATTATTTTGCACATCATACATGGCATATTTTCCTTAGAATTTTTGTGATGCTTGGTTATTCATTGTGTCTTGTTTGATGTGTTAGAATATTCGGAGGGAAACGAGGATTATTGCAACTGCTACTACTGTTCTCCTTGTTGCCAAGGCAAGTGGCACACCTCCATAAGTTTCCTAAATATTTTCTATGCATGACTTAGAATTATTTCTTTATATGCATATGTAGGATAGTATTGCTATGCTAAAACTACTATCTCCTTTTTACTAGTTGTGTCTAGAATCCTATGATAACTTAGTAGAATTATTGATGCTATGCAAATGTGTTTTATTGAAAAGTTTAAATTCTACTAAGTTAAATGAACACCTGGGTGGATTCGGGCTTGATTGGCTGTTGAGAGTTGAGTGTTGTCCCCAGGGGTTTTACGTGTGGGATATTCACTTGTGGATTGCCAACCAGGAACAAAGGTACCAAAGTTTTGCCAAGTGAAGATGCTTCTCGTGCAACCATTAGTCATATGGCTCTGGCTAGATGGATTAAGTTGCGTGGACTTATCCCGACTTGACATGTGGTGGTAGAAGGTTAGAATGGGAGCGCGTCAAGTCTGCATGGGATGGGAAAATGCTTCTGAAAAGTCTCGTCTCAACCTTCTCCTTTTCCTTAGCACAAATTGAGTGTAGAGGATAGTTTGGGCTGGTTGGTCTAATGGTGAAAGTGCACACCCTCTCGAGAGTTTAAAACTAAGTACTTAGCCGTGTCCCCGGTTACGGACAATTCAAGCAGCTGATCAAGGATGACAACGGAGGCTCCCAACATTCCAACTTCTCAAGTAAAACTTTGCAGTGAACAAGGGTAAATGAGATAGTGGTTTTCATGCCATGGATGTCTCGATTAAAGAAAAGTGTTTTCAAAAGAGTTAGGAAAAATTGGCTTTCTGCAACTTAGCCTTTGAACTCCACCAGCCAAATATGCATATAGGTTATTAGAGTTATTCCACTAAGTGTCCACATAGTGTCACTTGCCAGTTCCATTTTTAATGGTTCTGACCCACTCTGTTGCAAATTTTTATTTGTTGCAGATTGTTCTGACAACGAGTGAGTTTACGTTAAGGGTTTCGAGTCTACAACCAACATGCTCGCCTGTGGCGCATGAAGATGATGGAGACTCCATGAAGAATAAATTTCCGCTGCTTTATTATTTCAAGCTAGCCTTGGGCTATGCAAAGATGTAACGAACCATTTATTTTACCAAGTTCTGGATCATTCGTGTAATAATGATACAATGTTGTGATATTCGTCTTAAACTGTGTGTGCAAATGAAACGATCCAGGGGTTTGCACTATACACAGGTACCTTGCCAATTTCTAAGTGCAGGTACATTACAGATGGTATCAGAGCGAGGTTGCCTGTAGGTTCGAAACCCCTAAGTTTGGATAGAGTTAGCTTGGCCAAAAATTTATTTTACTAAGTATCATAACTTACAAAGTTTCTTTTGTTTTTAAGTACTCGTAATATCTTGACTTGTGCATTTTATCTCATACCTGTTTCTTTCTAACTTAAGGATGAAGAGATTCGACTACACCGCTGGGGAGGACTTCGTGGAAACTCGCTTTGATTTCTACCTCCTCGACTTACTTGATCGCTTGAAGTTGCCCGTACCCAGGATCAAGGGCTGCATCTTGAAGAATTTCCACAAGGAAGGTTGCTGGGGAATCAAGGCGATGCAGCTTGGACGTGAGGACGAGGACAACATAGAGATCAAGGTGGTGAGCGACTCCATGGAGAAGGGACTCAACATCATCATGCAAGATTTGATTGGGCGTCTCTGTGGACGCTACTACAAGGAACTGGCGGACACTACTCCATTCTTTTTGGAAGACGTGATGAAGAGGGAGAACCCTATGAATTCGACACCAAGGATAGGGGCAAGGCCGAGTTCGTAGGCAAGTACTTTCAGGACTTGGAGTACCAAGTCAAGGAACTTTTTGAAGATAGGCGCGAAGAACTCTTCAAAAATGATGAGCTGTGCGCCCGACTTCAGGAGAATGAAGAGAAGGTGAAGGCACAAGAAGAAGAGACCAAGGCCCTAGAAGAGAAGTTCCAAGAGCAAGACAAGAAGTACAAGAACCAAGAGAAGAGAGTCAGCAGAAGAACAAGCAGATAAAAGAAATGAAGTTGGAGCTTGATACAATGAAGTAGAACTGGAGGCAGACCGTGACTTGATCAAGCAGCTTCGTGCAGAAAAGAGAGAGTTGCAGGAGAAGAACTCTGCACTGGAGAAGGAAGTGAAAGAACTCAAGCTGATGTTTGATCAGGAAGGTTACGAGATTCAGGAGGTTGAAGAAGTTGATGATACCATGGTTGAGGGTAGGATAGTTAGTGAGACTACCATTACCTTTCCACCTAGACGTTATCCTTGATTTTGTACTGATCTACCAAATTGTGGTATGGCAGTACCCATGTTTATTTTCTGAAACCCGTGTGTTTGATTTCCTTTCGAATAGACCATGTTTTATTCGAAAAGTTAAAGTTGAGCTTGGTTTTATTGTTGTGTTTTGTTAATTGCTTGTTTGGGTAGAAATTTTTCTCTAGATCTGTCTATCTTTTACTCATCTATGCTAAAACCACAGATGCCTCCCCGTCGTGCACCTGAAAAAACAACAACAACAAACGACAACAATGACAACAACAACTCCGAAGCTATGATGCAACAGTTGATGGCAGCGCAAACTCAGCTGATGACTATGATGGCTCAATTCATGGCCAATCAGAATGGACCGCCACCACCACCACCTCCTCCCCAAGTGGACAGACTTGCCAGATTCCTGAGGCTTAGGCCTAACAAGTTCTCCAATGCAACGGAGCCAATTGTGGCAGATGACTGGCTGCGTTCTGTGCACAAGGATCTGGTGACTTGTGAGTGTACTGACCCTGAAATGGTAAGGTTTACCACTCATCTGTTGGAAGGACCAGCTGCTCAATGGTGGGAAACTTATCAAATCACCCACCCCCTGGACACTCTGACTTGGGATACCTTCAAGGAAGGCTTTCGTAATGCTCACATCTCCTCGGGCATTATGAACTTGAAGCAAGAAGAGTTCCGAAACCTGAGGCAAGGGAACAAGACACTTAAGGAGTATATGGATGATTTCCATGCATTATCTCGTTATGCTCCTGAAGACATTGACACTGATGGAAAGAGGAAAGCAAAATTCCTCAAAGGGCTGAGTGACGAGCTGAAGATTCCTCTGTCAGTCACTTACGCCCTGAACTATCAGGCCCTCCTAGATCAAGCTATCATACTGGAAGACAACTCAAGAAAGCTGAAAGCAGGAAGAGGAAGCTGAGTATCAACAAGCATCATTCTGAGTCTTCTTATAAGAAACATTTTGCTCATGATGGGAACCATGGTCATAAACATGGGAATCACTTCAGTGGAGGAAGTAGTCACAAATCACATGGCCATAATCATACTGGAGGATTCAGAGGAAACAATGGAGGCCACAAGGGAAACGGACATGCTGGCCATAACCATAACAATGGACAGCACCGCCCAAATCCCGAACCCAAGAAAGATATCAGCCAAGTGCTTTGCTTCAAGTGCAATAACAAGGGCCATTATGCCAATGAGTGCCCAGAGAAGAAGGTTGACACACCCGCCAAGCCCAATCCTTTCCAGAAAGGACATGTGAACCACATCAACGTGGAAGAAGTGTTGGATGAACCTGATGCTGTGATTGGTACGTTCCTGATCAACTCTTGTCCAGCATTAGTTTTATTTGATACTGGAGCATCGCATTCATTCATTTCAAGAGAATTTGTAAACAAACATGGGCTAGCTGTTGAAAACATAGGAAGTCCAATTAGAGTAAGTTCTCCTGGCGGGGAAATGATAGTGTCTTCGGGTGTAGACAGTTAAACCTTGAGATTGGAAACATCAATTTCCTGCGGACTTGATCATCCTAGAAACCCAAGGCTTAGATATTATCTTAGGAATGGATTGGATGACTCGCTTTGAAGGAATCATAGACTGTGCAAATAGAGCTATCACTCTCACCACCCCGGAGAAAAAGAAGATCAAGTTCAAGTCAAAATTCGAGCTGAAGAAAGTTAGGCTAATTCTCTTAAGGGGGTTAGCCTAGGTGATGTTCTTATAGTAAGAGAATACCCAGATGTGTTTCCAGAAGAACTACCGGGAATGCCACCCGATAGAGATGTCGAGTTTCTTATTGAACTAAAACCAGGCACAGGACCAATAGCTAAGAGACCTTACCCAATGGCCACTGACGAATTGAAAGAACTCAAGAAACAACTTGAGGAGTATATGCAGAAAGGTTTTATTCGCCCAAGTTCATCACCATGGGGAGCACCAATTCTATTCGTCAAGAAGAAGGATAGTACACAGAGGCTAGTCACGGACTATCGAGAGATAAATGAGCAAACAATCAAGAATAAGTACCCACTACCCAAAATCAATGAGCTCTTCGATCAATTAGAAGGAGCTATTGTGTTTTCAAAGATCGATCTTCGATCAGGGTACTTTCAGATGAAAGTTAGAGAGATGGACATACCCAAGACCGCATTTGTCACTAGATATGGCTCATATGAGTACACAGTGATGCCTTTTGGGTTGACCAATGCTCCAGCTTATTTCATGAATATGATGAATAAAGTGTTCATGGATTTTCTAGACAAATTTGTCGTTGTTTTCATCGATGACATCTTAGTCTACTCCAAAAGCCACAAAGAGCATGAAGAACATTTGCGCCTGGTCTTGCAGAGACTTCGGGAGCATAAGCTATATGCCAAATTCAGCAAGTGTGAGTTTTGGTTAGAAAAAGTTGGATTTCTAGGACACGTAGTGTCTAAGGAGGGAATAGCAGTGGACCCTGAAAAAGTTTCTGCTGTGACCAACTGGGAATCACCCAAGAATGTGGGAGAAATCCGCAGTTTCCTAGGACTAGCAGGATACTACCGGAGATTCATTGAAAACTTCTCCAAGATTGCCAAGGCTATGACTGAACTACTGAAAAAGGGTAAGAAGTTTGAGTGGACAGAAGCCTGTGAGACTAGTTTTCAAGAACTGAAGAAACGCTTAGTATCAGCACCAGTCCTATGTCTACCAGACCTAGAGAAAGATTTCCAAGTGTATTGTGACGCTTCACATCGAGGTCTCGGGAGTGTGTTGATGCAAATGGTAAAGTAGTCTCATATGCTTCGAGAAGCTCAAGAAACATGAAGTAAATTATCCACTCATGATCTGGAGTTGGCTTCTGTAGTGCATGCCCTGAAGATTTGGAGGCCGTATCTATGGGGAAAGCGTTGTGAAGTATTTACAGACCATAAAAGTCTCAAGTACTTCTTTACTCAGAAGGAAATGAACATGCGTCAAAGGAGATGGCTGGAATTGATCAAGGACTATGATTTAAGTCTGCAGTATCATCCAGGAAAAGCCAATGTGGTGGCTGATGCTTTGAGCCGCAAGCCCTATGTAAATGGACTCACGGCAGGTGAATTGCCTGAAGACCTATGCAAGGCATTTAAAGACCTTCGGTTGGAAGTAGTACCCGAAGGATTCTTAGCATCATTAGAAGTACAACCACTTTTGATGGACAGAATCAAAGAAGCCCAGAAAGGCGATAAAGTGATAGAGGAAATCAAGAAGAATCTGAGTAAAGGTAAGGCCAAGGGTTTCCGAGAAGATGAGAACGGCATGATTTGGTATGAGGAACGTATATGTGTTCCTGAAGATGTCGATCTCAGGAAGTTGATTCTTCAAGAAGCCCATGATTCACCTTATTCCATACATCCAGGTAACACCAAAATGTACATGGATGTGAAGGAAAGATTTTGGTGGAACAATCTGAAGAGAGATATTGCTGAATACATTGCCAAGTGCGATGTGTGCAGTCGCGTGAAGGCAGAACATCAAAAGCCGCTGGATTGCTACAACCTTTACCAGTACCAGATTGGAAATGGGAACAGATTGGGATGGATTTCATCACAGGACTGCCCAGGACCAGATCAGGGTATGATTCTATTTGGGTAATTGTAGACCGTCTGACGAAGGTAGCTCACTTTGTGCCTGAAGACTACCTATACCAGCGCCAAGCTAGCTGATATTTACATGAAGAGAATTGTGTGTCTACATGGAGTTCCCAAGAAGATTGTGTCTGACAGAGGTACTCAGTTCACTTCTCATTTCTGGAAGCAGTTACATGAATCTTTGGGGACCAGATTAGAGTTTAGCACAGCATTCCACCCACAGACAGATGGACAGACTGAAAGAGTAAATCAAATCCTAGAAGATATGCTGAGAGCATGTGCTCTAGACTATAAGTCTAGCTGGGATGATAATCTTCCATATGCGGAGTTCTCTTACAACAATAGCTACCAAGCAAGCATAGAAATGTCTCCATTTGAAGCTTTATGGAAGGAAGTGCACTACACCACTACTGTGGAGTGGCGTAGGTGAACGTAGCTTGTTTGGACCTGACATAATCAAGGAGGCTGAAGAAAAAGTTAGGCTGATTAAGGACAGATTAAAATAGCACAATCCAGGCAGAAGAGTTATGCTGACTCCAAACGAAGAGAAGTCACCTATGAGGTGGGCGATAGAGCCTATCTTAGAGTTTCACCTCTACGTGGAGTGAAAAGGTTTGGAATCAAAGGCAAATTAGCACCACGGTTTATTGGACCCTATAAGGTTCTATCGCAAAGGAGAAGTGGCATATGAGTTAGAACTACCGGAAGCTCTTTCCGCAGTTCACAATGTGTTCCATGTCAGCCAGTTGAAGAAGTGTCACCCAGAAATGGCAGAAACTCCGCTGAGGGATACCGTACCACTGGAGGAAGTCCAGCTAGAAAGTGACCTCACTTATGAAGAAAAGCCTATAAAATTTTGGAGACAGCCGAACGAGTTACCAGAACCAAGACCATCAAGTTCTGCAAGGTTCAATGGAATCATCATACTGAGGAAGAAGCGACTTGGGAAAGAGAAGATGATCTTAAGGAAGACCACCCTCACCTATTTGCTAGCCAATCCGAATCTTGAGGGCGAGATTCATCTTAAGGGGGTTAGGTTTGTAACATCCCAAATTTTCACAAAAATAAAAAAATCATACATGGCATGCATCACTTCTTGCATTTTGCATTTGCACCTGTATTCAAATTTTATAAACAAAAAAATGGAGTTAAAACATCTCAAAATTATTTCCAAATAATCTAGTTTGATAAAGTTAAGTTTTACAAATTTTTACAAATTTGTTTGAATCCATTTGGATGTATATTTTAAAAGTTATGAAAGTTTCCAGAAAAAGAAAAAGGAAAAAGAACAAAAAAAAATTGTTGAACCGAGTCAACTGGGCCAAGCCCAACTTCTCCCTCAGCACGCGTGCGGTCCAGAGCAGCCCACATCCCGCTCCTCTCTCCTCTCTCACTGACAGGTGGGGCCCACCTGTCAGCACCGACACGTTCTTCCCCAAATCACGCCGCGACCGCGAGAAGAAACGGCCGAATCAATTCGATTGATTACGGCGATTTACTCGCTCTTTCCGTTCGCTGTTTGATCCTATAAGATGCCCTGCTCCTCCTCCTTCTTTTGCCCCAGACCACACCACTCGAGCGCCACCAGGCTGCTCACACGAGCCCCCGACGTTCCGCCACGGCCGTCGGCGAGTTCTTCGTTTTTCGGCGAGTACAGGACGCCCCAAGCCTCCCCCTGCCCTCCTTTCTTCTTACTTCCACTTTGCGCTTCATTTTGACAAGGTCCGGTAATTTTTGTGTGCCCAGATCGAGCGATCCTTCATCGACACGAAGCTCCGGCCGCCGTCTTCAACTCCGGCGAGGAATCACGGGAGAACCAGGAAGCTCCGCCACCCCACTGCCTCCGCCACGTCGTCCTGCATCGCGTGGTAACAAAAGCCCCCTCCCAAACCTCCTTTTTCGTCAAGTTCATGTTTTCCGGCGATGGCGCCACCGTAGAGATTACGTTTCCAGCGAAACTCCAGCGGAAGAACGTGACCATTTGGTCCAGTAGATCTAGGCCGTCCGATCTAGATCCAGTGGTTAGGATTAGAGCACTTACGCGAAGGGGTACGGACCAATGGGAGCACGCCACGTCGCCAAGTCGCCTCGTCATCGCTGCGTTAGCGCCACGTCAAGCCCCGTCAGCGCCAGCGTGGAGAGGACTTCTGCGTTATTCCTTTTTATGTTTTCTTTACAAATAGGTCCTCGTTTTTAAATCTATCACTAATTTTTATTTGGCTTGGCCAAATTTTGCAAACTTTATATTTTTGGAAAGCTTATGACATGGAGAAACTTTTGGCATAGATAAATTTATGTTTTGACAAATTCAAATTGGTTCAAATTTTAAATTTGTTTGTTTAAGTAAATTTGACTTAATTTAAGTTTTATTTTTGGGCAAATCAAATTGATTTAATTTTGTTTAATTAATACTTGGCCGTAGGAATCATCAATATATTTTTGTAGATGATTTTTCTGCAAATTTCTATTATTTAGTATTTATCCTCTTTTAGTAGTATTTTAATTATATTTAATGATAAAAAATTATTTTCTCCACCAAATTTCGAGCTATTTTAACTTAGAATTATTTTGAAGAGTTGAGAGGCAGTAGAAAAGTACTTAGAAATGTATTGCCTCTCAACAATTTCATTTTCCCTTAGAAAATATTTTGATAACTTTTGTGTTAATTTTTCCTTAGAAATTTTAGTACCTCATATGTGAAAATGTTCTCCCTTAGAAACTTTTAGCATCTAATTAGTTATCCACTTGTCCTTAGAAATTTTGGAACATCATGCTTGTCTTTATTTCCTTAGAATAATTTTAGATTTTTGCATGGCATGCATATCATGGTCCTCAGATTATTTTGCACATCATACATGGCATATTTTCCTTAGAATTTTTGTGATGCTTGGTTATTCATTGTGTCTTGTTTGATGTGTTAGAATATTCGGAGGGAAACGAGGATTATTGCAACTGCTACTACTGTTCTCCTTGTTGCCAAGGCAAGTGGCACACCTCCATAAGTTTCCTAAATATTTTCTATGCATGACTTAGAATTATTTCTTTATATGCATATGTAGGATAGTATTGCTATGCTAAAACTACTATCTCCTTTTTACTAGTTGTGTCTAGAATCCTATGATAACTTAGTAGAATTATTGATGCTATGCAAATGTGTTTTATTGAAAAGCTTAAATTCTACTAAGTTAAATGAACACCTGGGTGGATTCGGGATTGATTGGCTGTTGAGAGTTGAGTGTTGTCCCCAGGGGTTTTACTTGAGGGATATTCACTTGTGGATTGCCACCCAGGAACAAAGGGACCAAAGTTTCGCCAAGTGAAGATGCTTCTCGTGCAACCATTAGTCATATGGGCTCTGGCTAGATGGATTAAGTTGCGTGGACTTATCCCGACTTGACAGGTGGTGGTAGAAGGTTAGAATGGGAGCGCGTCAAGTCTGCATGGGATGGGAAAATGCTTCTGAAAATTCTCGTCTCAACCTTCTCCTTTTCCTTAGCACAAATTGAGTGTAGAGGATAGTTTGGGCTGGTTGGGTCTAATGGTGAAAGTGCACACCCTCTCGAGAGTTTAAAACTAAGTACTTAGCCGTGTCCCCGGTTACGGACAATTCAAGCAGCTGATCAAGGATGACAACGGAGGCTCCCAACATTCCAACTTCTCAAGTAAAACTTTGCAGGGTGAACAAGGGTAAATGAGACAGTGGTTTTCATGCCATGGATGTCTCGATTAGAAGAAAAGTGTTTTCAAAAGAGTTAGGAAAAATTGGCTTTCTGCAACTTAGCCTTTGAACTCCACTGGCCAAATATGCATATAGGTTATTAGAGTTATTCCACTAAGTGTCCACATAGTGTCACTTGCCAGTTCCATTTTTAATGGTTCTGACCCACTCTGTTGCAAATTTTTATTTGTTGCAGATTGTTATGACAACGAGTGAGTTTACGTTAAGGGTTTCGAGTCTGCAACCAACATGCTCGCCTGTGGCGCATGAAGATGATGGAGACTCCATGAAGAATAAATTTCCGCTGCTTTATTATTTCAAGCTAGCCTTGGGCTATGCAAAGATGTAACGAACCATTTATTTTTACCAAGTTCTAGATCATTCGTGTAATAATGATACAATGTTGTGATATTCGTCTTAAACTGTGTGTCCAAATGAAACGATCCAGGGGTTTGCACTATACACAGGTACCTTGCCAATTTCTAAGTGCAGGTGCATTACACACACCACGCGTCACAGCTCTCGCGAGAGGGCGAGGCAGCCCCTGCTGTACGAGGTGTGGCCGCCAGCGAGGACGGCGCGGTTGGGGACGCCGGCGGCGGCAATGTCGCGGATCATCCGGTCCTGGCACTCGCGCTGGCGCTCGAGGTTCACGTGGGCATCCTCTGGAGCCCTGGTGATGATTTTGTAGCTAGCGCCGCCAAGGTGCGGGGAGTCTAAGGTGCGGGGAGGATGCACCGTGAGATGGGGCCCTGCCCGGAGCGTGACCGTCCGGGTGCAGCCCGCAAGCTCCTCCTGCCGGAGGCGGAGGAGGTAGAGGAGGGGGAGGAGGGGCGCCATGGACCACTCTTCCCTGCGGCGCCGGCGGCACCAAGGAGTGTGACGACGCCGGGGCGATTCTTGCAGCGTTGACGAGCTCGGTGACTCGCTGGAGCCATGCGTCATGTCCGGCCTTAGTGGGTCGGTAGCGCAGAAGTTCTTGCGCCATGAGCAGCGCAGCCCCCGATGTTGGTGGAACTCGGGTGGAGGCCAACGCGGTATGGCCGTCGGATGGCGGAGGTGTGTCCTGCAGCGAAGGGTGGAGGGAAGAAGCCTCTGCTTCCTCTGACTCGTGCTCTTCTTCTCCCTCCGAGGTGGCGGGAGCCGCGTGCCCACGAGGGTTAAAGAGAGCGCCTCAGTCCCCTACCTAGCGCGCCAAATGTTGAGGAAATGTCCCGAAGGAACCTCTCACGTAGTGTTGTTCGAACACTGGGACTGAAACACGCACTTGACAAACCCTCGGCGACCTCGGCAAAGTGACACACAAACGCAGCAAGGGGACACAACGGTTTACCTAGGTTCAGGCCACCGTGATGGTGTAAAACCCTACTTCCTTCTTATCTGGATTGAACGGCTTGTAGAGGTTGCAGTACATGAGTTGGTGCTTGGATCGGATCCCCCGCTAAGGTTGCGGCATGGCCCTAATTATAGTGCTCCGGTCCTCTTCCCCAAAGTTATTGGCGGGAAGGGTTGCCACATAGCACCAAAAGAGGATACCGGCGTACTGCCCTAACACAGATAAAGCCACCGTCCATGGCACAGTCGCAAGGACTTGTCGGTGATGTTGCCGGTGGTGCCCGCAGTGGCGCGTAGAACTAGTCCGGCTGTCTTGCACCAAAGAGAAAGGTCTTGGGCTTCGCTATGCTTGCCGTAGATGGTCGGCATCCTTTAATCACTAAAGTGGAAAGATTTGGCCGGCACACTCTGCGTTGGGGCGCAGGCGCGCGCGTCACTCTGGAGGAGACGCAGTCGCACATGGCCCCTGGCGCGGGGTCACGGGTGCGCAGTGTCTTGTCTTGTGTCGCATGAGGCCTGGTGGGGATGCTTCCTTCACGAGGGTGGCCTCGCGAGGCCGTCCCTTGGGTAGACTTGTTTGCCTGCAGCGTGTCCTCCCGAGGCTACGTGCCTCAGAAGCGTGAGCCTTCAAAAGGCCCTGCGGAGCGTGCTGCGCTCCGTTGACTGTTGACTTGACCTGGTCTTCCACGCGTAGTCTTATGGGCCAACGGCACACGGGCCGTGGTACCCTGGTTTCCACGTGTCCAAGCAAAGATCACCCAGCAGGAGCCCAAGAACAGCTCCCTGTTCTCCGTGACAGTGTGAATGGCAAAGCTGCCATTCGGGCTCCCTCTCACTGTCAAGTGAAAGAACTCTGGGACCCGGGGTCCCAGCCTGGTCTTCACTTTCTCCGGGAAGCGGATACGGTTGCGGAGAGGGAACAGGATGAGCACGAAGAGGAAAGGCTCAAGTTCGCCAGAGCTCGAGATGGGGACTCCAGGGCCGATCCCCCGGCCACAGAGTCATAGCCGCGCCTCCCGTGGTGGGTGATTCGCCTCGATGATGGTTCCCAATGCTCTTGCACTGGGGAGTCGCCTTCTTGCGGTTCTTGCTTCCCAGAGTCTTGGCCATGGTGATCGCTGGAGTTTGATGTACTGGGCGCAGTGAAGATCGAAGGATAAAGGGGAGAGGTCCGCGGGTCATCTATTTAAGGGATCTTCCAGGACCCATGATGCCTCGAAACCTTCCCCCCACTGCTTTCATTAGTGGGAGCGCCCCCGAAGATCGAGGAGATGTGACTAGTCAACAGAGTCAGACGTGAACCTGATCGTGGGAGCTGAACTGTGAGATTCACAGTTGATACTTGACAGGACAAGAAACTATTGTCACGCTGATCCATTGTTGGGCCTAGTCCCGTCAACCAGGCTCATGTTGCCGAGACCGCACCCGGGGGCTGCTATCGCACACCGAAAACTGGGGGTTCACGTGAACTCCCCTAGCGTGACCGGCGAACGGGGCCATTGACCAAGGCAGAAACGCCAACTGGTATTTCCCGCGAAGTTTTCCAGTACAAGCTCTCCGGGACACCCCTAAGTCTGAAGATGATGGCAAGTTGCGGAGGGAACATGGCATGTGCGCCGGAGATCTCCTCAGAGAAAGATAAAAGGCTCTGGTATTCGCTGAGGAGAACGAGGGGACAATGTCAGAGAAAGGAAGGTACTAAAGGACCAACAAACCCTGCACCTTTAGAAAGGCATGGAAAGGTAGACCGAAGGGAGGTGGGTACGGCCACTGTGGGTATCCCCTTATGCTATAAAAGGAGGACCAAGTTCAGTAGGGAGGATAATTCCGATCAACTCCAGAGTCTGCAAGGATCCTAGATCTGATCTGGTCTAGCATCTTCGAAGTCCTTTTTAACCGTGTGGGTTTTTAATCTGGATAAATACAGAGGGTTGTTCTGGGACATAATTGTTGTGGTCGAAGAGTTTGTATTTATTTGTTGAACATCGTTCGTTTATTTATTTGTTTAACATCCAGAGAGTTATATGCACATGTTTAGTCTTGCAACATTTGTACACAACGTCTCGAAATCCCGAACATCATGACCGTATTGGTTCCTTCCCGACACATACGTGACGAGGGTCTCACTGATTTGAAGATAGGCAAAGACTTTTAAATCGTCGGTTTACATACTCCAGATTTATTATTCTGTCGGCTTACCTTTAATGCGTAGATTTAGAATGTTTCTACTGACTTAGAACTACACGGTTTACAGACCGGCTTCAGGGAGACATCGGACTGGGAGGGATAGAGAAGTTGGTAAAGCCGGCGTGCTGGATAGAGGATGTCATCGTGAATACTGGTCAACAGGCCGACTTGAAGTAACCTTCAAACTCCACCCACATGACTGAATTATATAAATTGTTGTCCCTGCATTAAACAAAATGGTGGATCTAATCAATTTGGTCAAACACGAATGAATCTATTATATAATTAAAACACAAGACAATAAACGGCCAAGATTCATCAATTTACAGCCGTAACTTATCAATGGTGAAGATTAATCAGTAGGACATATGTCCAATTGCTAGCCGCCGAATTAATTAGGTCGTGCGGGTCATGGACTCTTTGCAATCGACCAGCTATTCAATTTGCTAGGGAAATATACGGTCGAGCGAGGATGCACGCCGTTGTCTGCGCGGCCGGCCGCTGCTCTCCGCGGGGATCGATGTTGTCAGCTACCTGACAGTCTGGTGACGATCACCTAAATCTTCAGTTATCCAACGGATGGGAGAATCCCTCATCAACGGTCCAGATGTGGCGGTACCGTTTCATAGTTACTATGTACTTTCTTCCCTAGCTGTCCACTGCAGTAAGAAGTCATTCTCACTCACTCCCACTCGACAAGGTCTCCCGGGTCGTGACTACCGAGATGAATGATTTTCTGAGGAAGCCGTTCACAATCGAGGAAATCAAAGAAGGCTTAAATTCTGTGGGTGATCTTAAGGCTCTGAGGCCTGATGGTATGCCAGCTTTGTTTTATAAAAGGTTATGGGATTTGGTGGGAGAAAAGGTGCAACTCAAAATTCTGGGAGTGCTAAATGTGGCGCAGATGCCGACAAAATGGAACGAAACCATCATTGTTCTCATCCCAAAAACACGGAATCCAGACAAAATGAAAGACCTGCGACCCATTAGCCTGTGCAATGTAATTTATAAAATTGTGGCGAGGGTTATTGCTTCTAGGCTCAAGGAGGTCCTGCCTGACTGCATCTCGCAGAGTCAAAGCGCTTTCGTGCCTAGGCGCATGATCACTGACAACATCCTCATTGGATACGAAGCAACCCACTATATGCATACGAGGAAAGGAGGCAGGGATGGCACTGCTGTGGTTAAGTTGGACATGTCTAAAGCTTACGATCGGGTTCAGTGGTCTTTCTTGGAGAAGATGATGCTAAAAATGGGGTTTGGCAGGGCGTGGGTGCAGCTGGTGATGTCTTGTGTGCGCTCAGTCAGCTACCGGGTGAAAGTTAACAATGACTTAACGTCTGTTATCCAACCTCAACGGGGTTTACGTCAAGGTTGTCCCCTCTCACCCTACCTATTCTTTCTTTGTGGGGAAGGTCTCTCTACCCTCTTCCAAGACGCGGAGGCTGACGGTTCGCTGAAAGGAATTCAGATTTGTGCGGGTGCACCAAGTATAAATCACATGTTTTTTGTGGATGATGCTCTCATTTTTATGAAGGCGACCGAGGCTAGCGCTAGGAAACTCCAGCAGATTTTGGTGGTGTATGAAGGTGCCTCGGGCCAGATGATAAACAAGGATAAATCAGCGGTTATGTTCAGCAAGGGGACATCTAGAGCGGCAAAGAGGAGGTTTCTGTCCACCCTACAGATCTCTGATGTAGCATACAATGAAAGATATCTTGGTATGCCGGTCTATCTTGGCAGATCAAAAAGGAAAGCTTTCGAATATTTGAAAGAAAAGGTGTGGAAAGCAATACAAGGCTGGAAAGAAAGATTTCTTTCAAGGGCTAGAAAAGAAATCCTGGTGAAAGCTGTGGCACAAGCAATTCCTATTTTCACTATGTCCTGTTTTGACTTGACCAAAACCTTCTGTGATGAGGTTAGCACAATGGTGTGCAATTTCTGGTGGAATAATCATGAAGAAGAGAGACATCATTGGCTTAGCTGGGAATGCCTCACTAATCCCAAAAAGGAGGGAGGGCTTGGCTTCAGGGACCTTCACCTCTTCAATATGGCTGTGTTGGCAAGACAGGGATGGCACCTATTGCAAGAACCAGATTCTCTATGTGGTCAAGTCCTCAAAGCAAAATACATCCCAGGTGGCTCCATCCTTGACGCATTTGCAAAACCGAGCATCTCGTACACTTGGCGCAGCATTCTAAAGGGTGTTTCCTTATTGAAAGAAGGGCTCATCTGGCGGGTGGGAGATGGCACAAACATCAATATCTGGGCTGATCCATGGCTTCCAAATGGTGACAATAGAAGACCAAGAACTTTAAAAGAGCACAGAACTCTCCACAAGGTCGCTGATCTCTTGAATCCTAACACAGGTGGTTGGGATGAGCAATTGGTCAGGGACAATTTTCAAGCAGAGGATGCAAAGGCCATTTTATCCATCAGTGTGTGTGAAGACATGGAAGACAACCCTGCTTGGCATTATGACCCCAAAGGCAACTTCTCGGTGAAGTATGCATACAAGGTGGCGGTGATGTGGAGAAACAGACGCAATGGTCACGAGGCTGCCTACTCAAGAGAGGTTTCGGCTAATAGTACGGTAAAATTTGATTGGGCTGGCATTTGGAAGCTAAAAGGCAACAACAAGCTCCGTGTGTTTGTCTGGCGTCTGGCTCACAACAGCCTGGCCAGCAAAATGAATGTTAGCAGGCTCGAAGTTGACCTCGACACACGTTGCCCGGTTTGCAACCGGATGGATGAGGATGGTGGTCATATCTTCCTAAAATGCAAAGGGGCCAAGGAGTGTTGGAACGCTCTGAACTTGGGTGCTATCAGGGAATCACTGCTGGGATGCAAAACCTCCCGAGATATGCTTGAATCTCTTGCGGACCTCGAGGATGATATCCAGATGAAAGCTCTGGTTTTGATGTGGGAGTGGTGGGACTGTAGAAACAAAGTCAATGCAGGTGAAAATCGTAGGCCCGCTGCTGAGGTATGTCACAGGGTGGAAAGACATCTTATTGATTTTATGTCCATGCACAAACCTGAAAAGATCCCAAAACCACCTGACGCCCACATATGGAGGAAGCCCCCTGATGACTTCGTCAAAATCAATTTTGATGGAGCTTTTGATAAGGCTACAGGGAAGGGTGCCTGGGGTTACATCATTAGGGATCATGACGGAGTCTTTGCTGCTGCTGGAGCGGGCAAATCCATCCATCTTCGTGACCCTCTTCACTCTGAGGCGGTGGCGTGTCTTGCTGCGGTGGATGGAGCAATCAAACTGGGCGTTAACCGTGTTCTGTTTGAATCTGACTCCTCAAACCTGGTGAAGGCTCTCAACGGCAAGGAGTACGATCGTTTAGAGATTGGTGTGCTGATAAAAGAAGCTAGAAGCCTATGCACTGTCAATTTTGAGAGGTTTCAGTTTTCTTTTGATCGTCGCACCTGTAACGTTGCTGCTCACGAGCTAGCTAAATTTGGAGTGAATTCAGCCTCGGCTGATTCATTTTGGGCGAACTGTGCCCCCAACTGTGTAATTGACATTATTGCCAGTGACCTCGTTGTGCAAGAAGTTTAGTGGAATTCTGTATTTCCCATCGAAAAAAAGTAGCTTCTTCCGATAAGACCAGCTGCGCCTGGCACCTGTTCCTCATCTCTCTCTATTATTGCCTTGAGCAAAACCTAAAGAATATACTCCAGAATATAGTCGAACCCTAAGCCGGGGTATCTTACGGAGCAATTTCCCGTGCGAATTCATGTTTGATTCTCGATTTCTTGTTGATTCATTGTTTGATTAGCATGAGTTCTATTTCGGTCCCCAGCGGGACCTGACAAATTGGTATCAGAGACCATCGATCTTTGGAGGCGAGTCGATTTGACGGCAAAGTAGGGTTTGGATCTCCTGTAAAATCCCCTTCCTTTTCCTCTCATCGCAACGGCGGGATGAATTGTCGATGGAGGCGTTGGCGGCGACGTGGTCACCTACAGACCGGTCGACGGAGGCGGCTTGGTGGCGGTGGCATCGTTCGGGCATAAATCAACTTCCTATCGAGGTTACTTGAGATCATCCCCTCGAGTGGCAAAATTCCTTGGATAGACTCGATTCGTGTGATTTGGTGGCGGGACGGCGAGAAGGCGGCTGGATCTACTCCAGGATTCGGGTTGTTGACTAGATTTCAACGTAAAAATCCTATTCCTTGTGAGCAAGGTCAGGATGGCGCGTGGTGGTTCAAAAGCAAGCGTCACTGGTGATGAATCTGCAGAGCTGCAAGCACTTCGACAAGAGCTCTCTGATAACCAGAAGGACACAGACGAGTTACGCCTGGAGGTCTCTGAAATTCGGACTGACATTGGCAACATGGCAGTTAAGCAATCAGAGGTAGTTGAGGTTGTTGGGGGTATGTAGCAAGCAGTCGAACTAATTAGTGCTCAGCTCACTGTGGCAAAGGCTATCAATTCCTTGCGACCTAAATCTCTGGAACAAGCACAACAACCAGAAAAACCTGCAAGTTCCATTCAACAACAAGAACAGCCGAAATCCCCAACTTTTAAACGTTTATAGCAACCTGAGAAGTTAACTGATGAACTCAGGGCTCGACTTCAGTTGGAACAGCAAAAGACTCAATACATTTAGCAGCTAACCATGAACAATCCGCCCCACATCAACACTGGTAGGCGTTCTGCTCCACCAGGTTTTGCAGGTTTTAACAAAGACAATGCAATTAATCTAGATACAGTTCAGAAGGAGGTGTCAACTCCTGTGTTTAATGCAAACATCCAGCAGAACAACAAACTGAAAAACATGTGGGAAGGTTATGCCAGAGACTACGAGAGGGAAATGAGAATGCAGTTTTTCAAATCAATCACTAAAGGCCCTCGGATGGATTTCCCTAAGTTTGATGGTGACAATCCAGTGGGTTGGATTCGTCAGTGTGAAAAATATTTCCAAATGGCAGCAGCACCAGAAGAATACAAAGTGCATTTAGCTCAGCTATATTTTGTGGGAGCTGCGGATGTCTGGTTGAGGAGATCGAATTTGCACCGATAGCAGTTATCGTGGACACAATTCGCTGAGGAAATAACACAACGTTTCTCCTCCAATATAACATATGAGTTGGCCGAAAAATTCAACAATGTCAAGCAGAACAACCTCTCAATCAAGCAGTACACTGAGATTTTCGAAGAACTGAAGGAAGATATCAGAGAAAAAACCCAGACTTACAAGAATCTTGGTTCGTACGTTGCTATGTCAATGGCATGAGAGACTCAATCAAGTCACAGCTTCGACCACTTAACCCACCCACTCTGACTATAGCTTATTGGAAAGCTAGAGACATGGAGCAATGCCAACCGACCAAGAAAGCATTTGTGCCACCATTTCAAAAATTCAGCAATACAAATTCCTACAAACAGAATTAAAACTTTACACCTATTGTGAGTAAAGTCACTGAAAATGCACCTGCTAAACCAAGAAAAAAGGGTGATTGTTGGAGATGTGGAGAACCCAACTGGAAACCTGGTCGTCGATGTAGACAGATACTAGTTCTGAATTTCTTGGCACAAGCAATTGAGCAAACTCAGCATGAAATTGACCAACTTCCTACTGAACCGAGGAGGAACAAGGTGAAACAAACCCATTAGAGAAATCGACAACATTGTTGACAAGCATCTCATTGCAAGCAATTGGTCAAAAGCCATCAAACACAACACCTACTGTTCCAGTAACTATCATGGGCAAGAGAGCTATTGCTTTACTGGACTCTGGCAGCTGTAATTCTTTTATGGACCTATCCTTCGCTCTAAAAAGCAATTGCCCCTTACAGAACTCTGAAGAAAATGAAGTAAAGGTTGCTGGTGGTGGTATTTTACTTTCAAATTCTATTGTAATGGACTGTGCTTTCAGCATTTCCAAACATCAATTCTGTGAGAGTTTTAAAGTTCTGAACCTGCCGGGTCATGATATCATTCTTGGGTGTGACTGGTTCAAAAAACACAGCCCTTTCACAATGGATTTCTAGAAAAACATAGTCACTGTGATGAAGGATGGACAACCAGCAACTTTTCCTACTTGCAACAATTCACGAAATTTATGTGAGATACCAGCAGAAGAAATGCAGAAACTTCTAGAACAAGGAGCTCAAGCTTATGTCCTCCAATTGAACCTTTTATCTAGTTCTCCTGAGGAAACTGAGACACTACTGCCTGAATTGGAGCAAATCTTGAACCAATACAAAGATGTGTTTGAGGAACCCAAAGGACTACCTCCACACAGACAGTGCGATCATGCCATTCCATTACAACTGGTGCTACTCCTCCAATGGTTCGTCCATATCGAGTTCCACACAAGCAAAAAGATGAAAATGGAGCTCAGATCAAAGAGTTATTGGAAAACAAAGTGATAAGACCAAGACAAAGCCCATATGCTTCTCCTGCAATTTTGGTGAGGAAGAAAGATGGTTCTTGGCGTCTATGCGTCGATTACAGAAAGTTGAATGCATTGACAATTAAAAATAAGTTTCCAATCCCTGTGATAGAGGACTTATTGGATGAGCTACATGGTGCAAAGGTTTTCAGCAAGTTAGACCTTCGGTCAGGTTATGACCAAATAAGGATGTGTCCTGCTGATATCATTAAAATGGCTTTCAGAACATATAGTGGGCATTACGAATATTTGGTCATGCCTTTCGGTCTATCAAATGCTCCGGGCACTTTCCAAGCACTCATGAACCAAATTTTCGCAGACTATCTCAGGAAGTTCATTTTGGTTTTCTTTGACAATATATTGGTCTACAGTCCTGATACAACTACACACTACAAACACCTCAAAATTGCCTTGCAATTGCTCAAAGCAAACAAGTTATTTGCTAAAAGAAGCAAGTGTGTATTTGGTACTGAACAAGTAGAGAACTTGGGACATGTAATCACTGGAAAAGGAGTTTCCACAGACCCAGCAAAAGTTGCTGCAGTTGCTGGCTGGAAGACACCAACAAACGTCACACTCCTAAGATGCTTATTGGGGTTCACTGGGTATTATCGCCGCTTCATACAGAACTATGGCATCATCTGTCGTCCTCTATATGACTTGCTGAAGAAGGTTCCATTTGTGTGGACAGAACAACATGAACAAGCCTTCCAATCATTGAAGCATGCTCTTCTAACTGCCCCAGTTCTGGCCCTGCCTAATTTCAACAAGCCATTCATCTTAGAAATAGATGCATCTGGAACGGGTCTCGGCGCTATACTATTACAGGAAGGTCGAGCTCTAGCTTATTACAATGAGGCTTTGGGAAAAAGAAATTCTGGGCTATCTGCTTATGAAAAAGAAGCATTGGCAATCCTCAAAGCAGTAAAACGCTGGCGCCACTACTTCTTAGGAAACACATTGATCATTCGATCAGATCAGCAAAGCTTGAAATATATCAATGATCAACGCATTGCTGAGGGGATTCAGCACAAACTGATGCTAAAATTGCTGGAATTAAATTTTCATGTGGAATACAAGAAAGGGAAAGAGAATAGAGCTGTTGATGCACTATCACGACAGTTTGACAATGTGTTTGCAATTTCAGCTGTCACTCCTACTTGGATATATGAGGTAGTAAATAGCTACTCAGCTGACGATAATACGAAAGAATTGGTGCAGCAATTTTTGATAACACCACCAGATTCATCTTCAGATTACTCAATGAATGTTGGGGTTCTTCGGTAGAAAGGCAGACTGGTTCTAGGAAAGGACAGTTCCTTACACAAGAAAATATTGTCCGCTCTTCATAATTCAGCAGTGGGTGGTCACTCGGGTATTAAAGCAACATATCAAAGGGTTAAGAAGCTATTCTTCTGGTCTGGCATGAAAAAGGATGTTGAAGACTTTGTCTCTTCCTGCCCTGTTTGCCAACGTTCTAAGCATGAGAACTGCAAATATCCAGGGCTTTTGGACCCTCTACCAACACCAGACATGGCTTGAAAACATGTTTCCATGGATTTTATTGAAGGGTTGCCTAAATCTCAAGGAAAGGAGGTAATCCTAGTAGTAGTAGACAAATTCACAAAGTATGCACATTTTATTCCATTGGCGCATCCTTACACAGTTCACACAGTCATCGATGCTTTCATGGCCAATGTGGTAAAATTACATGGCCCACCCACTGTGCTTATCTCTGACCGTGACAGAATTTTCACTAGTACAATGTGGAAAGCAATTTTCAAAGCCTTTCAAACAGAATTACGGTTCAGCTCTGCTTATCACCCCGAGTCTGATGGTCAAACAGAGCGAGTGAACCAGTGTTTAGAATCATACTTGAGGTGCATGATCTTAAAAGAACCAAAGAAATGGGCATCTTGGTTGTCACTCGCAGAATTCTGGTACAACAGTTCATTTCACACTGCATTGAACATGACACCGTTCGAGGCACTAAATGGCTCTGCACCACCACAAATTAGTGAACTCTCTGTCCCTGGTCCTCCTGAATTGGAAGCAGCAGCATTCATCACTGCAAAGCAACAAATGTTGGAAGTCCTCAAACATTCATCACTGCAAAGCAACAAATGTTGGAAGTCCTCAAACACAATTTATCTCAGCCTTCAGCTCGAATGAAGAAATTTGCAGACATGAACCAAAGTGAACGCACGCTTGAACTCGGTGACATGGTGCATCTCAAGATGCAACCTTACAGAATGGAAGCATTTGGCCTGAGAGGTGCAATTAAACTCCACAGCAAGTACTATGGGCCATTTCGAGTCATGGCAAAAGTGGGGAACAGAGCATACAAACTTCTACTTCCTGATGGTGTTTAGATACATCTGGTTTTTCATGTGAGCCAGCTCAAAAAGCATATTGGTGCAACGATGGTGCCTAGTCCCAATCTTCTTCTAATTGCACCTGACGGTAAGATCCATACTGCTCCAACTACTGTGCCCCAGGTGCGCCAAATTCCACGCAACAACGTTGCTGTTGTCCAATGGTTGATTCAATGGGAAGGATTATCACATGAAGATGCCACTTGGGAGGATGCTAACTTTATCAAGCAAGTTTTCCCTCAGTTTTTCAGGGCTACGGTCGATGAGTGGATGCAGCGAGATTCGGCTGCTTGAGGACAAGCATCCACTTCCGAGGGAGGCATTGTCTGCTACCTGACAGTCTGGTGACGATCACCTACATCTTCAATTATCCAACGGCTGGGAGAGTCCCTCATCAACGGTCCAGATGTGGCTGTACCGTTTCATAGTTACTGTGTACTTTCTTCCCTAGCTATCCACTACAGTAAGAAAGCCATGTAGTAGCTTCTTCCAATAGGTGCGGCTGGCACTAGGAGGGGTGGGGATCTCGGACCTGCGCAGGGCGCTACACAAAGGTCCTTAATGTTAGAGCTTGGTTTTGGTTGTTATCTTCTTCGTCAATGGAGATGGCATCATCTGCAATAAGTGATCTTCCGCGCTTCGTTCGTCGGCGAGATCTCCTTCCCGACGTCAATGGTGGCTGTGGAAGATTAAGTTTGTCTAGGTATGGTTCTTCAGATCTTGCTTCGCCAGATCAATCTTGGATTGTTTCTCATGGTTACCGCGAGGAGGTTTGTCCTCGTATTATCTATGCCGACTACTACGTCTTCGGCAATGGTGATTCGTTCTCTCGGCTACCAACGACGTCGACAAAGTGGTTCGATTATTTGTCCCTGGAATATCAGTGGTGGTGCTCTTGCCGATGTTGCTTGATTAATTTAATGGTTGCGTGCGTGCACAAAGACTTGGCATTGCGGCTCAAAATTAAAAGGGGAGAACCTTCGTTGGTATTCACAGGTCTGTGGTTTGGTGTATTCGGCGTTGTTCTACGGCTGCCTTCAGAAAAGTACAAGATTGTGTCATGAAAGAAGAACGGGCTTGAAGATCTCATAGATTTGTTCGTCTCTTTTAGTATTGTTTTTGTAATCGATATAATCGTGTACTCTTTGTTGGTTTAATATATATGGAAAAATTCAAAAAAAAAGACCAGCTGCGCCTGGCACCTGCTCCTCATCTCTCTCTAGCCTTGAGCAAAACCTAATGAATATACTCCAAAATATACTCGAACCCTAAGCTGGGGTATCATACAGAGCAATTTCCCGTGCGAATTCGTGTTTGAATCTCGATTTCTTGTTGATTCATTGTTTGATTAGCATGAGTTCTATGTCGATCCCCAGCGTGTCCTGACAGATGCGTCTCTTCCTGTGTAAATCTTCACTGATGGCAGATGCGTAGCACCTACAATCAATCAGGCAGTCGGTCTTCCAAGAAACATAGAAATCTGAGTGCATATTAACAGATGCCGATTTGTTCGACGCATCGCCGGCGGGAACGCATTGCCGGCGGGAGAAGCCATCAAAGTAAGTAATCACCACGTACGCTGTGCAATCAACGAACCTATGTTTGTCTGTTCGATACTTTATCCAATTTTCGGGGTGTTACACTTATCCTCCTCCCGTCAGGCTATTTTTGGCAGTAGAAAATTGGTAGGGGGCTAATTTTGACATTGTCATTTGGCAGATGGCTATATTTGTATCTCTTCGATACTTTATCCAATTGACGTTGCCGCCCCATGTGCACTGGGTCCAGTTTGCGCAGGTCATGGACGGCGATAATCCAGCGGAGGAACATTAGAAGTACGCCTACGAGGAGTTGAAGCTGTTCTCCTTCGACGCCAGGTGGTCCATGCATGTACTCCTACTCGATAGCTCCAGGTAGTCTTCTCCCTCTATCTTTTTTGTTTGAGATTGTCTCTCCCTCTCTCCGTGCATGATCCTAGCTTGCACATAAGAGTTAGCCCAAATTCTCAGTTCGTTTGCTTCTAAGCTGCACGCGACCCATGAATATATCAATTTTCTCTATGTATATATTTCCATCAAAAATAAAAAAATTCCCTACGTATATAAATGCATGCATGACTGATCGAGCTTGGCAAATGCCAATAATCTTAAATCGAACTTTATTTGCATATACAAACATACAAAGGCAGAAATTTAAGCGGGATCTAGAAGACTTCGGTTAAATATGTTTCACCCCAACTATGAATTTACTGATTAATGAGACAACTCTCAAGTTTGGTGACGTCGTTGTCCAAGAAAACTGGCATTCCATTACCTGGATGTTTTGCATTTTGTATTACAGACAACACAAAGATGATGAAACCTTTCTGAATCATTGTCTTTTATAGTGTCCGTAACAGAAGTTGCGAAACAACCAACTTTTCAGGAAATAAAATAGCAATATGATGCGAGTATGAAAACTATATGTACCAAAAAAAAGTACTTTGGAATACAATTTATGTGAAATGTACAAACTCTTATTTAAAAATGTCAACTTTGATTTCCATGCGAGTTGTAGTGAAGACCAATGTTGAGGACATAAATTTGTGGTTAACTGACAAATCTGACTTAGCGTCCTATGAGAGTAATGATAGTTCCGATAGTTACTCGAATAAAATGGTAGTTCCGATATAGTCAATTACTCAACTACAGTGCAGTCAATAATAAAATGAGAGTATATAGTTTAGCCGAATATGTTGCATGCATGATGAAAGGATTGATTCGAGGTTAGCCGGTATGATCTCTGCATCTATGCAAGGACCAGATGGAGATCACAGTAATAGAATTTAAATAATTTTTTCGTGACTATTGAGTCTCTATCCTATGTATTTCTAATAGATGTCATGGTGGCCTGGTGAGTTGAGCTGCATGAAGCACCATAGAAGATGTGTCAAAACTGAGAAGGTACAAAAATTCACCATTAAGTGTAACACTAGTACAGAAAAAGCTATCAATGGCGCACCCTTTTTTAATTCTGTGGCGCACCCCTAGATTTGCTAGGTGCGCCACAGAATTCTTGCCACTAAATTTTTTTCTGTGGCGCACCTGGCTTGGTGCGCCACAGAATTCTCTCATTTCTGTGGCGCACCTGGCTTGGTGCGCCACAGAATTCTCTCATTTCTGTGGCGCACTTGGTGCGCCACAGAATTCTCTCATTTCTGTGGCGCACCTGGCGTGGTGCGCCACAGAATTCTCAAAAAATTCAAAAAATTCGAAAAATGCAAAAAAAAATAAAAAGTTTCAAAAAAATCAGAAAAATCAAAATATGAAATAATATGAAAAATCCTAATTATTGGAATTATTTTCAGATTTTTAGAATTTTTTGAACGGATACCTTCCCGCTAGGTCACCCATCCTCAAATTGCACCAACCCTAGCATGCTTAACTTCTAAGTTCCACCCAGTTTACCTACTGTTGTGCTACTCAAGTTCTTATTGATATATATATCATATGAACCCTCTTAAGTCTTGTATGTGTATATGTGTGGTATGTGTTATAAATGTGTGTTTTTAAATTTCAGATTTTTCAAAAACTTCTAAAGTTTCAAAAGGAGTTTCAAAAGATCCAAAAAATTCAAAAAACATGTAAAAAATTCAAAAAATCCAAAATATTCAAAAAAGTCAAAACACTTCAAAAAATTCAACAATCTTCTTTGTTATACATTTCTGTGTCTTTTTTTGGACTTTTTGAATTTTTGAATTTTTTTTGAATTTTTAAAATTTTCTTTTTTTTTATTTTGCTGCGAAAAATCGTCTGTTTAAAATAACTTTTTTCTTTTGGAATTAGAGGAATCTGTGAATTGCGGACCGTGTAAACCTGAGGTGGTTTTTTCTAGTTTTTTTTGACATATTTTTTGCATTATTTCGACGTCGTATGCAAAAGTTATCGCCGTTACAAGTTTTTTTTGCTGTTTATTGCAGAAAAGGTCAAAATTCATATTTCAAAATTTCTATACCTACTAGACACTCAAACCTAACTACATGTCAAAGGATTCTATTTATTGAAATTTTTATCATTTTCTTTTACTTCCTGCAAGACTAAAAAGGCGATCCACAGAAATGTGTCTTTTTGTGGCGCACTGGCCATGTGCGCCACGGAAATGTGTCTTTCTGCGGCGCACCAGGCTTGGTGCGCCACAGAATGTCTAATTTCTGTGGCGCATGTGGTTTAGTGCGCCACAGAAATGTGACTTTCTGTGGCGCACCGGGCTTGGTGCGCCACAAAAAATAATTCAGTGGCGCACCAATTAAGGGTGCGCCACAGAGTGCCAACCTACCTATATAGGGTTTCCCTACTAGTGTAATAATTTGAACTGTTCTGAGTGCATATATTGCATATTATATTTTTCGTCAAATTTTATTTTTATTTTTATGTCACTTGACTAATGATACCATTAATTTCCTAATAATCCTACCACAGATCCTTTTCTCACGAGATATATTAATTGAAACTACCAATAGAGGAAAGGAACTTACAATCAAGGCAAGAGTAGCAAGACTATGGGATTCAATATTGATTAGTAATGCTGAATTAGTTAGTCTTGATATGATCCTTATTGATCAGGAGGTATAAAGATCCTCTCATTGCAATTACATCTTTGCTTGACTTATTTCCAGTGATTTTATTTCAACCTCCATGCTAATTACAAATACACCAGGGGACCATGATGCATGCAGTTATTAGTAAAACCTACACTCACAAGTTAAGAGCATACATTGAAGAAGGCAACTTCAAGCCTTGTATGACGATGAGTTTGGAGACACCAAATAAGATTAGATGATGACCACCGCCACCACCACACATGTTAGCTGGTAAGATTAAAGGATGTGTTCGAGGTAAGCTGGTAACATCTTCGCATCTATGCAAGGACTAGAAGGAGAGCATAATAATAGAATTAAAAGAAAACTTTTTTCTTGACTATTTGAGTTTCTATCCGTTCAAATTACACAGGTGTCATGATGGCCTGGTGAGTTCAGCTGAATGAAGCACGGTAGAAGATGTGTCATAACTCAAAAGGTAAAAAAATCACAATTCAGTATAATTTGAACGACTCTGAGTGTATACATTACATTTTTTATTTTCAAAGTCAAAGTAATAAGATTTTATTTCAATCGATTGACGATAAGGTATTTTCAATCAACCCATCTACTGATGAACTTATAAGCATCGACATGATCTTGATGGACGAAAAGGCATTTTGTTTACAATTTAACAATGGATTTTTTTCTATTGTCTAAACTACTACTAAGATTTTATTTCCTTCTGTTTTGAAGGGTGATACGATACATGCTATTATGTGGAAGAATATGGTAGACACATATAGATCAAAGATCAATGAGAGTTGTGTATATATTTTTAACAACTTTAAAGTTGTAGAATCTACAAAATATCGTCCGGTCAGCAATGAAATTCAGATTACTTTTGCATACAATACAAAGGTGAAGGAGGTGAAGGGAACATCAGATAATTTTCAGATTACTACTTTGAGTTTACTACCAGGTATACCCTACAAGAGCGGAAAGAAATAGACCAACAGTGCTCGGGTATGTTAATAGGTGTACTTCTGGCTTCCAATTGTTTAAGCTTTGACTTTTCAGTCACATGTTCATTTCAATGTTGGATTCTATAACCATATTATTTGCATTTAATACTTTGCAATGAATTGCAGGGGTGATAAAATCAGCATCATTATAGGGCAGAATAGCTAATCATTTAAGTGCAGATGTGATTGGCAAACGAACTATCATTATTGTTACCTCGACATTGGTTCAAAAGTTCCATGGTAAGTCGAATAATATAACACTACTTCCTGTTATTTCCACACCCAAAATCTCACAAATTTTGAGATTTATTGTTGATTAAATATGTTTGTCTCTAAAGTCAACTAGCGCCACAAAAATATATATAAATCTGGATATACCCGAGGCTTGGGAACTTCATGACGTGTAAGAAACACAATTAGTAGTTACTTATAAAATAAAATGTCATTACATATTATGATTTACTAATTGAAATAGTAATCCCATTTTTTAGTCATTCGACGGAAGACACTTTACCAAAAATTAAGGAGATAGATAAAAGTACTCAAGGCACATTGGAAGAGCAAATGTTTTACAGAAGAAAAAGATTGAAAGAACTTACAGGAAACAAGCCTGACAACCCAACAGATGAGGTAATGCATCAGAATTCTTATAAGATATGATATCCAAGACCTATAAATGTGTTTGACATATATCTGTGTTATAGCATACTCTTTGAAGAGCTAACTTTTTACTACGAATTTTCAGGAATTTGTGTTCACAACAATAGTCACAATTGATCGGTTATTCAATGGTGGTACATGTCACTTGATGTATGCAATAAAATTGCTATCAAAGAATTTTACAATTATTTTTGCAAGAATTGCAACATATATCCAAAAGGTGTAACACCACGGTAAGAGAATATATTGATTTGAATAGAAGTGTTTACTATAATTTTACAAGGTGAAGAGGTGACATACCGAAGCCTGGATACCATGTGCAAGACAATAATGAACATCAGCAGTTTGGAAAACATGTATCCTACCGAGTTCCTCAACACCTTGAAGTTCCCAGGAACCCAGACCATCAGCTAAAACTGAAGGTAGGTTTGTCAGTGATGCTCCTACGCAACATCAACCAAGCTGCAGGTTTATGCAACGGTGCGAGAATGGCAATAACACAAATTGGAAACAAATTCATTGAGGCACAAGTAATTACTGGAACGCACATTGGTGAGAAAAGGTACACATCCCTCGGATCATCATGTCACCGAGCCACTAAAAAATGCCATTCATGGTGAAACGAAGGCAATATCCATTATCAGTTTGCTTCGCGATGACCATAAATAAGAGCCACGGTCAGTCCTTGAACAAGGTAGGAATATATTTCACATTTGAATAAGAAAGTATTCTGCCATGGCTAATTATAGGTGGCATTGTCAAGAGTCTCCAACAAAGAAGGATTGAATCTGTTAATAGATGACAAAGAGTGTCCAAGTGAAGAAAGTGCAAAGAATATTGTTTATAAGGAGATTTTCTAATTTACAGAGAAGTACAAGACATTTGAAGTAATGATCGATGGAGTGGAGACCTGATCGACAAAACAGAGCAAACATGCCAAAATATGGGACATCAAATTGTAAGCAGGAGATGCGATATTTCAATTCAACCAAACATATTCCTGCTTGCTTAACATGATTCACATGGACGTCATTATTTTTCCATAGGAACATACATCATGAAGCCAAAATCAAAAAATAGCACAAGTAACCCAAATCTTCTCTCCTCTCATCTATCTAAAACTACAGACCTACAACACAAACAATCAAGAACTAAAATCTCTCTGACAAATAATGAAAAATCCAAATTTCGCGTATATAATCTATCACAAAAAATGGGTATAACATTGAGATTTTATCTGTTCTTTCAAATCTATCCTGGAGATTGCACCACATGTTATTACAAATATGGGATAAAATATAAATTAGCAATGGAGATAGGATGATGGATTACCTGGGGCTTCTTTGGTCCAAGCTAAACAACGTGAGCTATCAGATGATCTGCAATTATAAACTGGGGGAAGAATTAGAAACGGGGAAGCGACCGTGAAGGGGGAACTGCAGCAGTGAGGAACACGCACCTTGACTGCTGAATGCGGGCCGCAGCTGCCGCCTTCGTCGTGGTCGACCATGTCCAGGTACAAGCCGGGTCACGCACAGTGCATCCCGCGCTAACCTTGACGGCCGCCACCGAATCAGCGACAGCGAGATGCAGCATCGCCGGCAGGTTCAAATCAGCAACGACGAGATGCAGCATCAAAGGCAGGAAATGCCATATCCGTGACTGAATCGCGCATCCGCAGCTTGGTGAAGAATCGCATCCAAGACCATGACCTTGAATACATTGGAGAAATTAGATTCTTTTTTAAATATGGTCAATGGATTGGGTATGGTCCATTGACTGACCGGTAGAGAAGAGAAAGGACATTTCTCTTCCATCCTATACTGAACAGAGAGAGTACAGGGAGGAGTACACACTAATTTACAGCGTGTCCTAAAAAATGTAGTCAGAAATTAGTGGTCAGCTAAAATATAAATATGTATGAAATATTTAGGAAAAACTAGCAGGATGGCCCGCGCATTTGCGCGGCTAGACCTTATAGGGATTGTATGTATTTTTAGTTTTACCTACTTGACTTTAAGACATTTTGTATTAAGTCTTTTTTACTTTCCATTAGAATTGGTCTTAGACGTTTGTGTTGCATTGTTCTTTTACGCATAGTTATATAACTTCACTTTAGTAGTTTTTCTTAGTTCAATAAAATTAACGATATATTAGTATTCGTCGTGGCCTTTAGTAAATCTTTTTAGGTAGACTTACCTTACTCTTATTTAACTGATCATTGAATATAAGTTAACTCGTCTCAACTTGAAACTTCAATGCAACTTGTCAGCAACGGTTTGATACAAAATTGCAATAGGAAGGAGAAGAACATTCAGTACACACAACGCATAAGTCTTGATGCTTAAGATAGTAAAAGTAAATATATTGCCCCTGTTTACAACAACAAAAAATCTGATCAATTTCATCTTTAGGTCATACACAGTGTCAATGAGGACCTCAGATGCTTTCTAAAATACACAGAGTTAGCCATATATAAACCTTGTTGTCTATTGGTACGACATACGGAATTAAAACAATTTTCGATGGATTCTATACTGAAGAACTGGGCGGTTCAAATAATTGAACCTCTAAGCTACTGAATTGGGATTACTTGCCTGTTGAGTTGGAGCATGAGCGACAGCCGACAAACTGAACCGTCTGCGCGAGGGTGAACTGCTGCATCACCGGTCCGCTGCAGTGCCTCCAGTGAGAGGTTGTATCAAGGATGACGGCTGCTCGACCTGCCTAAAATTTCTGTCAATCGGCCTCTACGTCTGCTTTATGGACTACTATGGCCTTGGAAGAGATGGTGAATTGCATCATGCATTGAGTCCTCTGCTTCACCAACTATTGCTCTGCAACCATGGGCGTGGAACATCTCCTGTACCTTCATCTAAAAGGAACATCTTTGCAATCGGCATGCTCTTCAAACCTGAGTAGCAAAGTATCAGCATTATTAAGTAATCTACAACCGGAAAACTGATGGTAGAATCATATGCTTCCATAATCTGATTTTTTTTCTTGATCGCAAAATTCTTCTAATAGATTTGTATAGTTGTTAGGAAAGTAGAAAATAAGAAAAAACAAAGCTTGTACATTACAGAATTTTTGAATAATTCATAACTCTGCATGGCTAAAGTAAAAATGGGACATGATAACTAAATCCTTAAATATATTTAAACAGAATGAGGAAATACAGAAAATGTTTTTGAGTAGATAGGGCCTGCAATCATAATGTTTCAAATTGACATTGCCCATGAATCCTCAATATTACACAGAGCGATAAATGAGTCAGTACGATGATCCTTTGGCAAGATGTGAACACATCGATAGCCTGCAAAATAAGAGAAAGAATGCACTGTATCTCCAGTAAAAGAGAAAATATAGAAAATATTTATGTTTCAGTAAATATGACCTGCAAATATCAGGCTTCGATTTAACACTTTCGTTTGATTTTCAGATATTAGTCAGACAAACAAAGGAATCATCACCAAGGATCCTCTGCCTAGAAAAATTACATCCAGAGAATATGAGAAAAATATCAAGAGGGTCATCTGCAAGCACTTACTATACCTCCAGGAAAATATAAATAACATTATCAATACTTCTGCCTCAGTCATGTTTTACCAATTGCAGCAAGTACACACTGCTATTGAGCTATACATTAGCAAACTAACATCAAGGAATATACTTCACTATGAGGACGTCAGAGCTGGTTGATTACCAAGAACGTACGTAGATGAGAACAAATATCAAGGAAACCAACCTATGCGTCACTGACCCTTGCTGAAGCCCTGATGATTCTTCCGTACATTTCACCATGCTTCGCTGGCCGCTGGAATCCTCCTTGCCGAATGCTAAATCAGTACTCTGTAATCCCCCAACGACAACACCATTCTTTCTCTTTATCTCCGAAAAATCGCATGCAAGAGACGTAAAGAGCCAAATTGGCGTGGGTCAATCTGTAGTAGTGTAAACTGGCTTGTATAGGACAAAGACGACAGGTACATCCTATTCAGACTGTCGACAACTCATACCAGGAACTCAGACCTACGTTCCCTCTTCATAGACTTTTTTTTAACCTCTACACCGACTTCATCCATGTATATGTATGTCGACTCCAAATAATAACCCGTTTGACGCAAGCAGATCTCAACTCCGACGAACTACATAAGGTGTGTGTAGTTGAAACTTTAAGAGCATGGGGATTAGATTAGTTACTGACCGGCTGAGCCTGAACTTGCATTGGAGTCCTCAGGCTCCAAGTTCATCATCAGCAGGAACTTCACGGTAGCCAGGCGGCGGTGGGCAAGCATACTGCGATCACGTTCTCCATGGCCACGCATGTGAACAAATTTTTATAATTGAAAAGCTAGATTTGGGGAGCTCCATACTCTAGGAGGAGAAATTCTGGCGAGGCATGACTCCATCTACATCGGCCAGAACGGCATCAAGCTCGATTTCTTGCTAGGAGAGGCTGCTGGAGTTCATCGCGGACGGCGGCCTGCTCGCTGTACGACGATGAATTTTCTTGTTCATTAGGGCACATGGTCCACCATAACCTCCCCGTCGAGACCGCCATTAGAGTTGTCGGCTGTCGCGCCGTCAATCTGGCAACTGTGCCTCCACAATACAATTCCGTCTGCCGAAGGTGCTACCGGATTTGCCTAGCCTAGGCGATCACTTCTGTATGTCTTAATTGCTCCCTCTTCCATACGTATGATGCAATCTGCAGGGTCTTGCCTGCACATACTTCCTTATGTGCGTTCATCATGTCCTCTCGATGACCAACTCGTACACCACGAATACGGTAGGATCGGCCTTTGTCGTGATGCAAAACGCACTGAACCGATATGGTAATCGTGTTGTGGCTGCCCTCTTCATGATGCAAAACGCACTGAACCGATATGGTAATCGTGTTGTGGCTGCCCTCTTCATGATCTCCATCGATGTAGATCTTCAGTGACATGAATACGGTAGGATCGGCCTTTGTCGCTTCGCCAGAGGAAGATATCGTCAAAGGTTTCATCGTAGTCGCCTCGAATCGAAACTTTCTACGGGACTGCTGCTGGGGGACGATGCTGGCATCTCCAGATTCACTCACCGACATCGTGGGTTGCTACTGCTGCATATTGGTCGCCGGGAACCCTCGTTGCGTGCTTCTACCGTTGTTGGCAAGCCATGGCCATCTCATCCCTCGCCGAGATCTCGACTTGTCGCCGTGTACAACCTGAAAACGTTACGTCATAGTGCCGATCTATCTAACGCATAGGGGACCGTCAGATGAATTATATGCACATGCATGCGGGCATATCAAACGAAAACCGGCGCTGGCTAAGCGTGGAGGAAAAGAGTCCCAATCGTATAGGATATGAATTTCTTTGGATTACTTCCGTACCTCCTAAGATACGAACGAACATTAAATCTCAACCATTGAGGTATATTAGATTTAAATTAATAAATCTCCACCGTTGATTGTCTTGTGTTTTAATTATATAATAGATACGGCTAAATAATAGTAAAGAGGTTTGTTTCAAAAAATATTAAAAGAAAAATACGGCTACAGGAAAATACCATCTAATCCTAATAAGATACTCCCTCCGATCCATATTAATGGTCTCAACATTGTCTAGATACGGATGCATCTAGTCTAAACACTTAACTAGATACATCCGTATCTAGATAAAGTTGAGTCCATTAATATGGATCAGAGGTTGTATAAAAATTTGACTAAAAATTCAATTCTGAATTTTCAAATGTAAAGAAGAGGAAACTGAAGAAAAGTAGAAGGAAGTTAAGGAATTGATACAAGAATCGCCACAATATTTACTTGCACCCAACCACATTGTAAATTAGAAACTAAGTAAAAGTTTAAACCACGCTAATTTGCATAAAATGGATGAAAATTATAAGATCATATTGAAACCTGAAATTATTTTAATATTCGGAAAAAACATAAAAAATAATTTTTAGCTATTGGATAATGCTTATATAAATTTTTAAAAGTGTGATACAAGATACAACATCAATAGATAGTCTAGCCGCGCAAATGCGCGGGCCACCCAACTAGTTCTAATTAACCAATCAATCACCAAGTAGAAGCACCAGCAGTGATGATCCGCATTGAAAGGATTAGGAAAGAGAGCCTTTTTTACTATGACTACGGCGGGCTCTTAGGGCCAGCCTGAACTTTATTACTCAAAAATGTTGCCTATTAAGATTTGCAGCCTCTACAAGATAGGTTCAAATAAAGCAGAGTTTACAGGGGATACATGGAAGAGAAATAAAAGAAAAGAACGCACACCGACAACACACAAGAGAAGGGTCACTCCGAGAAAAACTCGGACACAGTTGATTGATGAGAAGCTCATCACGACCCAAGCAATGCGATCACAAAGGAGGATCCACAAGACATGATAGTGGAGACCCAGCCACGACACTGCACCATCGACGTAATCGAACACCAAAGCGCCTCCGAGGCCACACAACGCACCGACACCACCTGTGTCGGGGGCATGGCCAAAAGGTCGCACGCGGCAAAGACGACGCCTGTGTGTCGCCGGATGAAGTTGAAGGGCATCGGAGATACCCTCACCGCACGTGGGGGTCGCCGTCGTAGTCGCAAGGCGTAGCACCACCGAGTGCAAATCCAACCCCATCTGGGTCCGATTACCCTAAGGGTGGGCTAGTCTAGAGCACGCACGAAGACCACCCACGCCAGCAACGCATAGGTCTTCGACAAGGGTCTGACGCGAGGGACTAACAACCCTGACCCGCCTGGGAGCAGAGAAGAACCTGAGTGCTCCAACGATGAAAAACAATTCAAATCGGAAACTGCAGCGTACGGGTGAAATTCATGGCGGAGCTAGCGGTTTTAACTCAGCTGCGTCGGAGAACGAGCAGTGGTGGTGGCGATGTCGACCGGAGTGACGCTGGCAGATGGGGATGGTACCAAAGGACAAGAAATCAGGGAAGCACATGGACCCGGTCGCGGCGGCACTGAAGGCCATGGCAAGCAGGCCTGTTGTCGAACCAGGTGGGGGCGTCACCGGCGGGTGGCAACGGCGGCGCGGAGCTGTGTAGCTCCCCTCGTCCCGACCTGGCACGGCGGCCAAAATCGAGGGACGGCGGCGGTAGCCGGTCTGCTCCAGGACAGCGGCACTGCCGGTGGCGGCGCGCGGCGAGTGTCCGAGAGGTAGGCGTCGGCGGGTGGCGTCGGGAGCGCACGCCGGCGGTCCGGGCATGGAAACTGCTTCTGGGTGAGTGGGACGATGCGTTGGCGTGGCTTTTTCTGTGGTTCACGTTTCCATTAGAATCCTTATATTGGTCTGGCCGAGTTAATCTACAACTGGTTGTAGAATATACCTACCCTTGATATAAATCTATAGAATATACCCACAACTACCCAAATTTACCAAAATCACCATAAACTACAAAGAAAATAGTAAAGCAAAAAAGCTTAACCGGTATGCTTGTTCATCTATATATTTACTTCCCGACATTATTTATAGAACGATATGGTAGTTAACCCTATATGTTGCCATTCGTGCACCTCCTCGACAATCATTTGGCTGAAAGATGATCTCACTAACAAAATTGCAGCGAATTCACATGATAATTCTTAATTTAGTCTCAAGGATGATGTTGCTCTATTTTTCATCTAGCTCCTAGAGTTAAACCAAGAGAATGATTTTTTGTTGGGCACGAGCCTGGGTGCCCCAAAATGTGTAGCACGAAGGGCTATTTTTGTTGGGCAGTCTTTATTTTTTGGGGGCATAAGATAGGAACGGGGCATCTGTTGGAGCTGCGTTTTTTTCTTTAGATGTCCTAAATGTTAGGAGATTTTTTGGGCACATATTTTAAAATAAAGCATCTGTTTGAGTTGCTTTTACGTGAGCAAACGATGGACACGTATTTCCCGTTATTAGGTGTTCAGCCGACACAGACACGGTTGTTCGTGCGAAACTAGGAGACAGATAGGGCGTGTTTGGTTTCCCTTGTATCCGTGGCCCAGTAGGGCCTGGCCCCGAAAAAACGAGATCTGGACCACGTTGTGCATGTTGGTGATGAATTCTTTGAGGCGGTCAAACTCGATCTGTGCTTGAGCTTCGGCCGCTCCAACATTGGTCACTGCTGCTTTGCATTCTTCAGTTGTCGTGATCACAGGAACGATCTCTGGGAGGGTATTCATGGAGTAAGCCTGCTCTGTGTGCTCTCGAGTTGCAAACCTTTTGCAGCTACCGTTGGGGAAACCGTCAACTTGAGCCTTGGTAGCGTCCCAGGTATTGAACACTCCAGTCTTCCTGCCTCTAAAAACCACATACCACTACAGAAGTGAAGAACAAGTTAAGATCATGCCAATATGAAAGTAAGCAAAGCATGCATTGATGCCGTAACACTAACCCAGCACATCTGTTGTGCTGCATCCTATGGTGTCAACCTAGCACCACATCAAAATAGGGTGTAGTACTGTCCCAGCAGTGGAACATGGGGTTCCCCTAGTGCTGCCAAAGTGGGTCCACCCCATGTGGGCCCAAGATGAAGATGGATAAGACCAAGACTCAAGTCAAGCTGGTGGGTTCACCGTCAGGGCACGCAAGGCCTACGTCGACAAAGGGCTCCGGTCCTGGGGACCTGCCGGGTCCCCGAACCAAGCAAGAAGGCCAGGAAGGACCTGAGAGCCCGAGTTCCCGACAGGAGGCCAGGCTCCCTCTCGGGTACTTCCCCACGTCCTGTGGATAAGCTGTCCACCTCACCGCAGAAGACTTGGAAGCAAGGCGAAGGCAGCACGGGCGGGAAGCACATCCCGTGGTGGTGTCAGCTCCTGTCCACCCCAAGGCGGACGCTCCCACCTAACCCAAAGGAGACGCTAGGCTGAGGAGAGGCCACGTCTCCTCCTAAACTAGATGAGGAGGGTCCTTCACCCCGAAGGTCCCTGTGCCCCTCACGTGACCCTGTGGCAACCCCTTAGCCTATAAAAGGAGGACCAAGGCACGGAGGAGAGGGGAAGAAGGAGGACGAACACAAGGTGAACCAAGGCACTAGTCAACCAGAGCAAGACTAGACTAGGGCTGCGAAGGTAGAGGGGAAGGTGATCTCCTCCGGGTCAGGATCTGTCCTTCTTCTACCTCCAGCCAAAACCCTTCCGGGTACCCCATCCGGGAGGTTCCATTGTAAGCTACACTATGAAGAACCCATCAATCCAGACATGCAGGAGTAGGGCTTTTAGCCTCCGGGCGGCCTGAACCTGGGTAGCTCCTTGTGTCCCTTTGGTTGCATGCTTTGATCGTGGAGAGGAGAGCTTGATCTAGACTCCGCCCGAGAAGACGATTCTCAGCCTCCTTCGCGCCCCGTGCCGAACCTAAAAGGGGGTATCCTATACTCCCGGTGTCCGTGCATCGAGACACGACATCTGGCGCGCCAGGTAGGGGCGCAAGCGCTGGATTCGTCTTCTTCATCGACCTCAAGTTCAGCGCCAAGTTCATCGTCAAGTTCATCGTCAAGTTCTGCGTCGAGCTTCTCGTCCGTGGCAAGATCTGCTCCAAGACCCCCAGCGCCTTCGAGCAGCGTTAGTTTCGGCTCTCACGAGAGAGGTGCCGAATCCGACGTCCAAGATGACAAAGAAGAGAAAGGGAAAGGCAGCCTTGGAGTTCCTGCGGTACCCTGGCCTCGGCTTCGTTCTTGACGAGTCCTCGCCAGCACCTGCCGCTGAAGATCGCGCCTTTGGAGTCCATTTCGTTCCTCCAGCCGCTTATGTCAGCTCTCTGGTCAGCAAGGGAAGACCTGAGGAAGGTGCCACGAACATTGATGTCCCTCTTTCCCCATGGACGCATGGAGTGAAGGAGGAACTCTGTTCCGACGCGCCAACCACAGTGCCGCTTCCGGAGGAAGAAAACCTCGACCAAGACACAAAAGGCGAGCCTCGGCAAGAAGATCCTCTCATCTACGTGCCCCAAGAGCTCAAGATTCCTCTGCGCAAAGATGGCCAGCCTGGAATGTGGTGCATGTACCACAGATCTGATAGACACAGTCTGGAAGATTGCCGACAGTTCAACGACATCCAGATACGCCAGAAGAACGGTGATTGCTATACATGTGGAGAACCAGGACATATCAGCCGAGATTGCCCTCTCAACAAGAAGCCCAAGAAAGCCAAGGGGAGTGCCACAGCTGGGGTTCCTCAAAAGGGAAGATCTTTCCGGACTTTCGCCAATGCAGCCACTCAGACTGAAGAGCCCCCGGAACCTTCCCTACCGGCGCCCCCACAGACACAAAGCAGTCAAGGGCAAACTGCAGCTAGCTGGGATCAAACCTTCATCTGCGGAGATTTGGCCCAGGGAGAATGGGATCTCCCGGGTCACATCGTCACAATACAGCCAGGACCAAGTGGACCCCCTCAGAAGTACCGGATTGCTAAGTGGCTGGCATCAGGATCCCGCGAGTAAAGCAGCTTCAGGGTCTCCGGACCGGCACGAGCCAGCAAGATTGACGGGTCATCAAGCAAGGAACATCCGGGTCCAGAAAGCTAAGACAACCGTGGGGTCTCCGGACCGGCGTCTCTGATACGCCAGCAAGTCGCCGGATCACCAGTTGGGTGGTCTCCGGGTAACTCGAGCAAGTAACACAATGGTCTCCGGACCGGCGCAAGCCAGCCAGTCATGCCCCTAGTCGGCATTGGAGGCTATCTCGGTTGGAAACCTTGTCCCCGCCAAGAATTGCTGGGCAAGGCAGAATTATGTCTGAAACACGGCATAGAAGACCCGCCTTGGCGGCAGCGCGACAGAACGATTACCGAGGTAGCCTGAAGGAATCAAAACGCGAGCTAAGTATAAACGTGCTTGCACGGGCTTGTTCCCGGGTACATCTGTTTTATGTGCTTTGGCTAAGGCGAAAGCGGGCGTTCTCCTGGGGCAGCGCCTTCGCGATGACACTGTCAGTTTCCCTCGGGCAGTGGAGTCGTGGGCTGAGGTCCGTGCGGTCAGGAAACGGTGGGTCCTTTGGGGGGTTGCGCCCTGTGTCAGCATTTCGATCAGTCTGAGTGCCCACGGCTGGTTAGCGCTCACACCTTTGGATCCTTCCCGAGAGCGTAAAGCCCCCACGAGTACGATAAAACTTATATACTTTGGGAAGAAGTTATTTACATTCAAAAGCATGAGTTCATAAGCCAGTTGGCAATATCAGTACAAAAGCATGGTTCACGGCCCTTGGTATTGTCCTTTTCAGGACTTCACAGGTTCACGGGTCGTCTTCTCGGGAAAGGCGCTCCAAGATTTCCTCCACCTGGCGGGTTACGTCTGGAGGAAGCGGCGTCTCGGGTTCAGGCGCCTCCAGCTCGGACAGCAAGAAAGCTGCGGATGCCGCTGACGAAGTGCTGTGACAAACCGGGTCGTCACCTGCCTCACTGCCTGTTCCCCAGCAAGGCGAGTGGCTCTGCTAGCCTGCTCCTTGATACCCTTGATGAGCGAGGCCACGTACTTCAAGAACCCGGGATAGCGGACGAAGGAAGTGGAATGGTCGGCCATGAGAACAGGCGGAGAAGGCACTCCCAAGTTCGTGAACTCCCTCACGATATCCAAGGACCCGTGGTTCATCTGGAGCAAGATGTTGTGATCATCGCGGCGGTGGTGTGTGAATCGTCGCTGTTCTTTCTCAAGTGCACCTTTCTTCCGCCAGCTCGACCTGCACTCCTTCAGCTGGTTGGACACCTGCTCGTGTTGATGCCACGCAATCTGAGCTTGAGATTTGGACGCTTCCATCGCCGTTCGCCCGTCAGCCAGCTCCTTTGCCTCCTTCTTGCGAAGGACGGTCATGCGCGCATCTTTGTCCTTCCAGAAATCGTTCGCCTCGCCCAGTTCCCATCCTTCTTTCCATGGCGACGCGGCCAGCCGTGGCCTCTTGCTTGAACTTCTCAGCTGCATTGAGAGCCTGCTTCTGCGCCTCGATCGTGGCAGTCATCGTCTCGACCCGGGCGGACAAGCTGTCTCTTTCGCCCTAGCTCTCTGGAAATCCTTGGCGGCCTGTTCTCGCCTCTCCCTCTCGCTCTTGAGCTCGCTCTGGAGCCTGGAGACCTGCTTGCCCAATGATGAGACGGCTCTGCTTTTGGCTCGAAGGTCATGTTCGACCTCGCTGCGAGCCCAGCTAGCCACGTTCTCCAGGCCCTGCTCAAAGCGGTCCTCGTCCCGCTCCATTCTGATCTGGAGCTCCTCAATGGTGCCGAGGTAGCGGCGCTCTTCGTCTTCCAGCTCGGTTTGTCGTCGCTCCAGCTCCTTCTCGCGGCTGGCCACTCTCTGTTCCCAAGCGTAAAGCAGCTCTTCGTCCGCCGCCAGCTTCAGCTCTCTGGCGCCAAGAGACTCCTCCCCCGAGGAAAGCCGCAGCTCGCGAGCTTGCGAATGCTCCCCGCCGCCGGAGGTCGGGGGCACCAACCGTGCCAGTTCGGCGCGGGCAAAGGACAAGAACTCCGAGACGCTGGAGAATGTCTTGGAGAACCCGGGCCTTCCTCAACTCTCCCGGTTCATGGTGGGGGTCAGCGTTCCCGAGGGCCGAGCCCCTGGGGATGAACCCGCCTGCTTCAAGTCTGCGGATCCAGAGGGCGCCTGGGGATCCACGTCGCGCCTCTCCCCAGGGCCATCCGCGCAAACAGCTTCGCCTCGCCTGCAACGACTGGAGCCACCTCCCTGATCCTTGGGGCGGACCGGGGGCTCGGGGCTCGGAGTCGTCTCCATCGGAGGTGTCGGTGGAGCTCGACGCTTCGACATCTTCGCCTCTCCGGGGTCGTTTGCTTGGCCACTCCGGTGTCGGGCTCCTGTGCAAGAAACCAGAACAAGAAGTCAGGACGACGGCAAAAGGGAAGCAACTCCACATTCAAGGCCAGTTGCCAGTGAAGCTTACCGACGGGCTCTCTTCGATCCGGAGAAGCTCCATCTCTTCTTCACCAAGTCGCCAAAGAGGTCAGGCAAGGACAGGCTCTCTTCCCCAACCTCCATGTCTGCAAGGGGAGGAGGGATAGCCTCCGACGCCTGGTCAGACTCCTGCATCGACGGTGAGCCCGGCGGCACTGGCTGCTCCGGAAGTCCGTCACCCGGCGGGTTTGTTGCCGCCCCGGAAGGAGCACCGGGGCCTCCGCGCCTGCAAGGTACTCTCGGAGGAGTCGCCTCACGCTTTCATCATCCAAGACCCAGGTTCTTCAGGGGAAACATCCCCGCGGGCAAGGCTCTACCCCCTTGGCCTCTCTCCTTGAAGGCTGCGTGCTTTGGGTGCCGGCGGGGCTCAATCTTGGTAGTACCCGCCACCCCGTACTCATGCACACTGGCATCAAAGATCGGATGTCGTCGGCAGCTGGATCCTCGAACAGCGGCAAGATCTCATCCTGGAACTTGAAGGGTACCCATGGTCAGAGCCCAGGTGGTCTCTGTCAAGTGGAACCTGGACTGTGGAAGGCTGCCACCCACCTGAGCGAGTTCCCAGAGCGGGCGGCTCCGGAACTGCAAAGGGGCAATCCCTCTGCGAAGAAAGTCTGCCAAGATCATGGCGCCTGTCACTCCCCTTGCACGGAGCGCAGCCAGCCTGTTGATGGCCGAAGCCAGAGCTTCCCCTTGAGAGCTCCTTTCCTTGGAATGTGCCAATCGCTCCGCTGGAAAAAATGGAGTCATCAGATGGGGGGTGGTCCCATCAGCTTCGACAAAGTACCAGTTGTGCCTCCATTCTCCAACCGAGGCCTTGGTGAATGTTTCCGGGTACTGGTGCGCCGCATCACTCCGGAGGCAGAAAGAGACACTGCCAGCGATCCACTTGGACTTCCCCAGGCGTGGAACGAAGAAGTGGCGGAATAAGGCCACCGAAGGCATGACGCCCGCGAATGCCTCGCAGGCATAGGCAAAGGTAGCAAGTATCATCACGACATTGGGGTGCAAGTGCAGCATGTGCAATCCATAAGCCTCCAAGATTGCCGCGAAGAACTCGGAGAACGGAGGAAGAAGGCCGACGACAAAGAAATCGTGGAAAGTAATCACCTCTCCTTCTCGTTGGGGACCACTCCCAGGGCGCACTGCCACTCCCTCAGTACCGCGGAAGCTTGCGGCCAGGGATTGGCGGACGCGTTGAATGGCTTCCTCTGACGCATACTTGCTGGGAGAAAAGAGGGCCTGAGTCACCCTCCTTGAAGGCGGCGCCTCGGCCAGAGAAGCTTCCATCGCCATCTTCTCGGCGGCAGATTGTGACATCTTCCTCACTCCTGTCCTATCCCGCTTAGGCGGCATGGGCTGGGGGCAAGAACAAGTGATGTAGTGTAACCTGCCCTAAGCACTCCAACATACCACAAGTCACCATTGACATCAAAGGTGAACTCATTCCTCTTGGATAACTCAATTCCCACCCTTTTGAATGGTATACTACGTCATCCTCCGTACCTTGTTGATACTAGGTTCGCCACGATGACTACGCATACACGAGAGGATGCCCAAGATGCAAGAGGAACGAAGGCCGACAAGACGGTGGCTTGGAAGATAAGAAGGAAGAGAAGACAAGACCCAGGCGGCGGTAGTACCGCTGGGTTAAGCGGTACTACCGCCAGAGAGCTACCGTCACCGCTACCGCTGCTGCTGCCGCCAGAAGCAGCATCTGAAGCGCATGTCCGGTACCAACTGGTACCGCTGCAGTGGTACCAACCGGTACCGCCGAGGTGGGAAGCGCCGAACCGTCCCGCACCAGCGGTACTACCGCCTAACCCAGCGGTAGTACCGCCGCTGCTGGATCCACTATAAATAGGAGTTCCCCATCTCAGATCTAGATAGACTATGTTTTGAGATTAGAGTATAGCTAGGCTCCCCACCTCAAGACGGTCTCCTTTCTCCCCTTGCGGGGATGGTTCCTCCCCTTGTGGAGAAGATCCCTTCGTGGATTCAAGACCTCTACTTGTAGTTTGACTACTCGCGAATCTTTCATCCTCGGGTGACTTTATTGGAGCGGCTTGGTTGGCCGTTGGAGAAACAACCGTCCTAGATCCCTTCTTGTATCTACTTGCCGATCTCCCACCTTCGTGTGGATTCTATTGGGCCGGTTGGACCGACCGGTAAGGGAAACGGTTCTTGTATCTTGTGTGTGTTCTTGTGTTCGGGGCGTTCTTCTTGGTGTTCTTCGTGTTCCTCATGTTCTTGCGTGCGTTCGTCCACATCCTCCGTCAATCCGTGAAGATCGGGCCACCCTAGAGGTCCAAACCTCATCATTTGGTATCAGAGCATGGTTGCCACGGATTTGACTTTGTTTCCCCTACAAATCCCCCAAATTTTTCTTTGATTTTGAGAAATTCGAAAATTTCACCAAAAATAGCCCCAAATTGCTTTAGTTTGATCCGGAGATTTGAGTACGTTTTGGTAGGTTTTGATCCATAGATCTATTGCTAAACTTGTTGATCTACCTTCCTTTGCGTTCCCATGGCCTAATTCCATCATTTGCCCCTTCGATTTGCGGTTTTTTCGGCAAGAATTTCCGCCAAAATCACGAAAAATCGCGTTCTCGGGCGTGTCCAGCAACCCCCGGTGGTACTACCGCCGGCGGTACCGCCAAAACTGCCCTTCAGACCGATCGAGCGGTACCACCAGCGGTACTACCGCTGGGTTAAGCGGTACCACCAGAAAACTGAAATTTCAGAAAATTGTTTTGGCCATATCTTTTGATTCCGGACTCCGTTTTTTGTGTTCTTCGGCTCGTTTCGAAGCTACGATCAAGGCCTTTATCACCATTGCGGAAGATCCATCATCTACCACCACCAAAATTCGTGGGCAAGCACGAAACTTCTACATCAACGGGTGAAGAACATCGACGAAAAGTATAACATTGCCAACCTTCACCCCTTGCCATTCCTTTGATAGCCATCATACCATTGTGTTTATCTTGTCCTATTGAGGCTAGCTCTTGATGATTGCTTGGGCTTTGCACATTTGCACCGAGTAGTTTCCGAGCAAAATTGCATGCGCTAGTTATCATATATCATATATCTTGTTGTTGGCATAAAAAGAAGTGAGTGAGCAAAAGAGAAAAGAGGCAAGAAGCAAAAAGAGCCAAATCAAAAGAAAAGAAGAAACCACCACTTGCCATGTCTCTTGTAGGAAGCGCACAATCTCGATGAACATCTATGACTACTACTCTTGTAGCATGTGCGGCGACTTCGACAACATGCAAGAGGAGAGGACTCCCATCACCACCATGTTCAAGAGCGGCACCACCAAGCGTTAAGGCAAGACCTACTTCTATGGTTCAAGCTCAAGACGGTGCTCCGACAAGAAGGCCACCATGAGTTCACCCTATGGAGCTCCATCTACGTCCAAGAGTGCCAAGCTTCGCCATTCTACATCAACTTCAAGAAGGAGCCATGACAAGGCCATCGCCAAGAGCGACAAGCTTCGACATTCTCCTTCAACTTCAAGAAGGCGCCACGAGAAGGACAACGCCAAGAGTGCCAAGCCTCGTCACTCTACATCAACCCAAAAGCGGCGCCCCAAGAAGTGCATCGATGAGGCAAAGCTCCAAATTGTCAAGGATGCCATGGACAAGTATGCCAAGAGCCTACGTCCTTTATCTAGCTTATCAAGGCGCCACAAGAAAGATGCCACGGTGGACCACAACATGTCACCAAGATCTAGTGGAAGCTCCAAGGAAAGGTCGCCAAGGCAACAAGCACGCCGACGTCAACATGAGGAGAAGCATCCAAATGACTTTCGGCGACACCCTACAACTCAAGAGCGTCAACGTCGACATGACAAGAAGATGGCGACAAAGGCGCATCCTATGGTGTCCCCTAGTGCTACCACTTCAAGTGCGCCAACAAGAGCTCCAAGGACCACCTTCGGCGAATTGCCCAAGTTTGAGTCTTGGATTGACGAGATCATGGCCAACTTCGACAAGTTCGTCGTGCAATGGTCAAGGTCACGTCGACACCGCAAGAAGCATGGCAACAAAAGTGAGGCCACAACCAAGACGGCGCCCTTCTCAAGCCCTTCACATGATATGGTCTCTATACCTAGTGCCACCACCACATTGGCCCCCATGTGGCAAGATGAAGACCTCATTTGTGACAATTGCCAAGGCCAAGACCATGATCCACGAGAATGGCCCAATCTCTTGTGCCCACTATGCAATAGAAGAGGTCACATGATGTGGGAGTGCAAAGTTGGTGAACAAGACGGTGACCAAGATGGTGAGAAGATGGTCGAGCATGGGATTTTCCCTTCGACCAAGGAGGCGAGCATGGATGATGCTATCACCTATGACCATGGGTCAAGTGATGATGATGCCGAGCATGGGATGTTCCCTTCGGCAATGGAGTCAAGTGATGAAGCGGAGCATGGGATTTTCCCTTCCGCAAAGGAGTCGAGTGATGATGCCTACACTATGGCATTAACCTTTGGAGGCGAGCTGGTTGAGGAGGTTGAGCATGGGAGTTTCCCTTCAACCTTGGAGGCGTATGGAGTTGAGGAAACCGAACCTATCCCTATGAGCTTGAGTTATGAGATGGTACCAATCCCATGTGAGAATGAGAGCCACTTAGCCCACTTGAGTGAGAGTGATAGTGAGTTGAGTGCCTCCACCATATGTGAGTTTGAGTGCTGTCACTTTGAGGGAATGAGTGATACACCACTTGAGTTGAGAGAGGTAGTTGATAGGTCTTGTGAGGCAATTTCGATTTCTAACAACTTAAGCTCTACCTCTAGTGTGTTTTCTCATTGTGTGCTAGGTTCCATGGATGATGAGACGCCTATCCTCGACTTTACGGTGCCTCAAATGGAGAAGATGTACATGGAGGATGATGATGATGCCACCCCATGTCTACTTCAAGATGAACAAGTCGGCTACATGGAAGCCCCTACTACTTCAACACCTACTTCACATGAGTGGGACTACAAAGGTATGGGTGTTGATGTGACCATGATCCCGCTAGTGGACATGATGAATTATGATTGCTTGCATGCTATGGATGATTCTTTTGAGGTCACATATGATTCGTTCTTATTCCCATGTGATACTTTGTTTGAAACCAACGTTGATCATGTGGAATTACATAATTGTGATGATTTTGCCATGAGCATGCCTTGTTACGAATGTTTCTATTTTTCTCCCATTGTGGCTTGCAACATGTTGAACAATTTCTCTTTCACATGTGTTGCTTGCACTAATGTTGAAATGCTTGATAACGAGATTGCCCCCATAGCTTTCTCACTTTTTGGAGATGTTTCGTTTTCTCTTATGGACCTTGTTCCATCCTTTACTTTGTATTGTGACCATCCACATATGTCATATTACACAATTGATTTTTATGTGGTTGGTGATGTGCAAATGAAGAGACATTTCATGATGGATGATGTGTTCATATACCGTGCACATAACTTCTTCATATGTTGTCTTGTGTGTGCCGGTAAACGCATGATAATGTTAACCTCAATTGAGCATGAGTTGACAATAAGAGCTCTTGAGAGCATACATGTGAGTAGTGGATCGAATCCACCTCTCAAATCTTTCTCATGTTTTGCATCAAACAAGTGGAACAATTTCTCTTGCTTTTGGTTTGTTTGCAAACATGTTTGTGATATTGGTTTCCCCTATGGCAAGAATGTACCCTTCATCTTTCATATGAATGATTTATGTGTTGCAACAAATATGATGAACACTTGTTCTTTCCAATGGTTTGTTTGCAACCATAATGACATTTTGTGCATGTCTTGTCATGAGTTCATTTCAAGAAGTTGCTTGCACATTGACCTTGCATATGCTATAAATTTCACATATTTGTGTTGTGCTAATGGTGTAATGAACATGAATGGACATGTCATTGATGATATGCTCCTTAATCTTGCACACACATGGTTTGTTTGGTCTTTGATGTGTAGGTCGTACCTTTGGATGAGCCTCCATGAGTTGCTTAAACCACGCATTCCTATGACGGAAGATCTTGCAAGAAGAGCACATCGGCATCTTGCTAAGGTGACATCCTTCTACATAAGCGCTCATGCGATCACCTTCAAGAATTGGCTACTCTTTGAGTGTTGTTTCGTCTTTCTTGTGAGTCTTGTAGGTTACTTGAAAGGCGAAGGAACATTGAAGAAGTGCCACATCATTTCCACCGACTATATGGTGAACCACACGACAAGGTCTACACATCTACCTCCTTGCCATGATGAAGAGCAAGAGTCGAGGACGGCTCTTTTTTAAGGGGGGAGATGATGTAGTGCAACCTGCCCTAAGCACTCCAACATACCACAAGTCACCATTGACATCAAAGGTGAACTCATTCCTCTTAGATAACTCAATTCCCACCCTTTTGAATGGTATACTACGTCATCCTCCGTACCTTGTTGATACTAGGTTCGCCACGATGACTACGCATACACGAGAGGATGCCCAAGATGCAAGAGGAACGAAGGCCGACAAGATGGTGGCTTGGAAGAGAAGAAGGAAGAGAAGAAAAGACCCACGCGGCGGTAGTACCGCTGGGTTAAGCGGTACTACCGCTAGAGAGCTACCGTCACCGCTACCGCTGCTGCTGTCGCCAGAAGCAGCGTCTGAAGCGCATGTCCGGTACCAACTGCTACCGCTGCAGCGGTACCAACCGGTACCGCCGAGGTGGGAAGCGCCGAACCGTCCCGCACCAGCGGTACTACCGCCTAACCCAGCGGTAGTACCGCCGCTGCGGGATCCTGCATGGGTTGGAGGCCCTTATCCCTTCCCCACCTACCCCCGTTGGGTCAACACTATAAATAGGAGTTCCCCATCTCAGATCTGGACAGACTATGTTTTGAGATTAGAGTAGAGCTAGGCTCCCCACCTCAAGACGGTCTCCTTCCTCCCCTTGCGGGGATGGTTCCTCCTCTTGTGGAGAAGATCCCCTTGTGGATTCAAGACCTCTCCTTGTAGTTTGACTACTTGCCAATCTTTCATCTTCTGGTGACTTTATTGGAGCGGGTCGGTTGACCGTTGGAGAAACAACCATCCAAGATCCCTTCTTGTATCTACTTGCCGATCTCCCACCTTTGTATGGATTCTATTGGGCCGGTTGGACCGACCGGTAAGGGAAACGGTTCTTGTATCTTGCGTGTGTTCTTGTGTTCGGGGCATTCTTCTTGGTGTTCTTCGTGTTCCTCGTGTTCTTGCGTGAGTTCGTCCACTCGTTCGTCAATCCGTGAAGATCGGGCCACCCTAGAGGTCCAATCCTCATCAACAAGGAACGGCGGCAGCCAAGGCGGGGGGCAGCGATTGGCAAAGTCCGGGAGAAGGAGTCTCCTGCGCGGCGATTTGGGGATTTTCGGCGAATCTGGAGAGGTAACGGCTACGGTGGAAGCCAGTCGTGGCTTATAAGGCATCCCACACATCGCGTCGCGACCTCATTACTCCGACGAACGTGGGGATCGAGGGGGCGTGCCGATTTCTGCGTGTTTCGCCCGTTGGATTCCAAGATAAGCACGGGGTCCGTATGAATCGCAACATTCGCCGCGATTCAGTCAACGGGACCCGGGGGCTCGTCTCTACCTCGCCTCGGCGGGTCCCCGATGAAGCAGAGCAAGGAAGACTAGGTGCCCGGGGACCCACTTTGACCTATCTTTAGGCCACGGCCCCGGCAGCTGGAGCAAGAGCCGCCGGGACCATGCCCGGGGGCTACTGTCGCAGCAGTGGAACATGGGGTTCCCCTAGTGCTGCCAAAGTGGGTCCACCCCATGTGGGCCCAAGATGAAGATGGACAAGACCAAGACTCAAGTCAAGCTGGCGGGTTCACCGTCAGGGCACGCAAGGCCTACGTCGACAAAGGGCTCCGGTCCTGGGGACCTGCCGGGTCCCCGAACCAAGCAAGAAGGCCAGGAAGGACCCAAGAGCCTGAGTTCCCGGCAGGAGGCCAGGCTCCCTCTCGGGTACTTCCCCACGTCCCTGTGGATAAGCTCTCCACCTCACCGCAGAAGACTTGGGAAGCAAGGCGAAGGCGGCGCGGGCGGGAAGCACATCCCATGGTGGTGTCAGCTCCTGTCCACCCCAAGGCGGACGCTCCCACCTAACCCAAAGGAGACGCTAGGCTGAGGAGAGGCCACGTCTCCTCCTAAACTAGATAAGGAGGGTCCTTCACCCCGAAGGTCCCTGGTGCCCCTCACGTGACCCTGTGGCAACCCCTTAGCCTATAAAAGGAGGACCAAGTCACGGAGGAGAGGGAAAGAAGGGAGGACGAACACAAGGTTGAACCAAGGCACTAGTCCAACCAGAGCAAGACTAGACTAGGGCTGCGAAGGTAGAGGGGAAGGTGATCTCCTCCGGGTCAGGATCTGTCCTTCTTCTACCTCCAGCCAAAACCCTTCCGGGTACCCCATCCGGGAGGTTCCATTGTAAGCTACACTATGAAGAACCCATCAATCCAGACATGCAGGAGTAGGGCTTTTAGCCTCCGGGCGGCCTGAACCTGGGTAGCTCCTTGTGTCCCTTTGGTTGCATGCTTTGATCGTGGAGAGGAGAGCTTGATCTAGACTCCGCCCGAGACGACGATTCTCAGCCTCCTTCGCGCCCCGTGCCGAACCTAAAAGGGGGTATCCTATACTCCCGGTGTCCGTGCATCGAGACACGACAAGTACTACCACCGCAAGTTCATTTACCGATGGGTTACAATATGTACCACCTCAAGTACCCAAAATATACAGGCCATAAGAAGTTTTGTTGTCCTAGCTACCCAAAATATACATCATGTCATCATCATCATCATCATCATCATCATCATCATCATCATCATCATCATCTAGCATGCTTGCACCACCACCACCACCTCCTAGTCCTGTAGTAGTGCTTGTTCAGGAAGTTCTGGAGCCAGAGCAGACGGTGATCCTGGGCCATCAGAACGACGCCAAAGCCTTGCGCCTTGTTGTCCAGGAGGTGGCCAAGAGCAGCAATATTGACGGTGTCACTGAATGTGCCCTTAGCACTCATCACAGCCTCATAGAAGCCGGGGTGCACGTCGACAGGCACGCTCTCCCTAGCCACCTCCCTCACGGCCTCGGTCATGCTGGTGAAGACGATGACCTCTTCGTCCACCAGAGCGCCTCTCTTCCTATTCCTCTCCTTCTCCTTCTCGGGCAGCTTGTCGGCAGGATCATTGGCCTTGTCTCCACCATCGGGGGTTGCAAGTGTCCGAGTCCTGGCTGCCAAGGTCGACATAGTTAGGAACAGGTGTGCCAAGAGGCTCACTTGATCCCATGGCGAATTTGCCAGTTGCCAGGCCGAAATAGAAGATGGTCTGCATCTGGGTGTAGTTCTAGATGGGCTTGTTGAGGTACTCTGCATCTTTAGGATGATCCTACGCAGCAGAATAGCATGTTAGTCAGATACACTAAGACGAAAGGGATGAATGTGTTAGACGGATAGACAGTTAGATAGGTGATGAACCATGATATGGCCTCTGAGGTGATCTGCCTCCAAGATGATACTCTTCGTGTTTCATCCCACTGTGCGCCGCTAAGGTCCTTAAGCTTGCTGATCATGATCCACCGTGACCTCCACTTCCTCAGATGGTTGTACACCTGCGTGGATTCACCTCCTGACCACAGAACTGGAAAATCAGCTTCGCAACAGTCCTCAAGTGCACATCCTTGAACCCTTTGTCAGTGCGCACGCCAGTCTTGATGATTTCGACCATCTTGTTCAGCAGGAATGTGGACAAGAAGGGAGCCCACTTCATGGTCGTCCCCGTCTTGTTCTTCTTGCTCCTCTCCTGCCCGTACTACAGATCGAGGTGACCTCCTGGCAGATCGACCATTTGGAAGACAGTCGACTGCCATGGAAGTCCTCCTCTTGGGTGACTGGCACCTCAAACAGCTGAGAGTCAGGGACCATGGACATGGCGAGCTCGCTCTGGCTATCAACCAGGGACTGAGTGAACTCATCGGTGGTATAGTCCTACAAGGGTAATCTAGGAGAAGAGTATGAAGATGTACCACAGCATCTACCACAGCATAACAATCTACTCAAATATAGCATGCTAAAAGCTATAACCACTACACTGAACATGAACTAACACAGCGAAAATCCCTCGAACCGGTTCGTTTGTACTTCAACCAAGATAGATCTACTCCAAGCTGCTAGCTAACAGAACATCGTGCACATCTAGACATGGTTACAAACCGATTGCTCACAGATCTAAGCTAGAATACCTAGGGTTTGACGGAACTTACCGGCATGGTGGCGGCCGATGCAGATCCTAGCAGCTCTAGAAGAGGAAGAAGAGGAAGCAGCCGCAAGCCTCGTCGCCACCGCCGGCGGAGTTGTAGCTCCCGCCGCTTACCTGCTCGTGCATATCTTGGTAGGCGACCGGACCAGAGAGCTCGAAGGTGGGGGGGGGGGGGGAAATGGTGGCGCGAAACCAGGCGGTGAGCGAAGGGGAAGATATAGAGGGGACGAGCATGGGCGAAACCCTCACACGAGCTCGCACAAGGAGGACGACGGCGTTCAATATTTTGCACTGCAGGAGGTCGCTCTAGAAAAACGGCCGATTTGGCTGTTCCTCACGGGCCAGGCTGAGCGGTGCTTTAAGGTTCATGCGGGCCAACAACGTGGACTCGGCCCAGCTCACCAAACGAGCGATTTTGCACCCAGCGGGCCTGGCTAAGGGGAATGCAGGAAACCAAACACGCCCATAACAAGCAGACAAACTTGATTTCCGTAGAAGATCAAAGACCAACGCACACTTGTCCACGTTTTTGTTTTTCCGACAGTAACACTTGTCCACGTCTTAGGGCATGCCCAACCCAGCCCCGCAAACGGACACTAAAATCGGATCGATTTTGTCCGTTTGGGGCGGACCGCGGATTAGAAAAGAGAGCTTTGTCTGTTTGAGGTGTACACCCCTCCCAACGCCCCACCGCATATTTTCCCGGACTAGTACTACTTGGTGGCCAGGACGGCGCAGCGCGAGCTCCCTCGCCATGCCATGGTGGCCAGACGCGACGACGGCCAGAGGCGGGAGGCCAGCTTCTACTTCTTGCGCCCGCGCCTTCCATCGAATGGCCACAGCTAGCTAGCTAGCACTTTCAGCTAGCTCGCACCGACCGAGCGGCACGAACTAGCTCAAATCGATTGGCCGCACTAGCTAGCTAGCAGACAGACGCGTGATGCCGGCCTTCTCGAGCCGCGCGGCCGCCTGCCGGAGAGCTGGCGAGTTCGAACGTCTCCACCAGCCCATCCCAATCCAGCACTCCGGCGTGGCGCGGCGTACACAAGCAGCTCGACGGGAGCTCGTCTGCGTGCTCCAGAGAGACGAGGAAGATCACGTTGCCGGCCTCGTCGACCGACCACCAATGCAAACTGGTCGCGAGCGCCACGTGAGTTCCCATCCCAGGCCACCGCATCCCAGCCTCCATTCCATCGTGCCGCCTGCTCCTGGGGCGGTTGACGGCGCCCCAGACCGAGCTCTCCTCCTTCTGCAGCCCGAGCTCGCTGGACGGAGCATCAGCACGCGCCCAGGCCAGCGCGCGTCGCCGTCACAGAGCTGCAGGCATCTCCCAGGAGGCCAGGACGAGCTCGTCGCGGATCCCTCTAGCGCGCTCCCAGGTCACACCGTCACGGATCCCTCTAGCGCGCTCCCAGGTCCGCCTCGTGCAAGTGGGCGCCATGGCTTCCCGCACGGCATCCTCCGCGTCGGGCGGCGGCGGCCAAACCCGACCTTGAGCACCCTCAAGGCGGCACCGGAAGGACGGGCGGCACATCGGGAGGTGGGGCCGGCAGCAGGGGACGGCAGCACGCTGATACGTCTCAAACGTATCTATAATTTCTGATGTTCCATGTTGATAATATACCAATTGTTACATGTTTTATATACACTTCATAGCATTTTTATGCATTTTCTGGGACTAACCTATTAACAAGATGCCACAGTGCCAGTTCCTGTTTTCTGCTGTTTTTGTATTCCAGAAAAGCTAGTCTGGAAATATTCTCGGAATTGGACGAAACTTGGACAGAACCTCCTATTTTTCCAACACAAAGACGGAGTCCAGAGGAGAGACGGAGGAGGGCCACGTGGCACCCACACCATGGGGCCGCGCGGGCCCCCTACCATGCCATGGGGTGGTGTGGGGCCCTCGTGGCTCCGCAGCCGCCGCCCTTTCGCCTATTTATTCTTCCGACGCGAAAACCCTAAATACCCGAACCATTATCCATGAAAAGTTCCAGAGACGCCGCCGCCGTCAACCCTAGCTCGGGAGGGTTCAGAAGCTCTTCCCGGCACCCTGCCGGAGAGGGGAATCATCACCGGAGGGCTCTACATCACCATGCCTGCCTCCGGAGTGATGCGTGAGTAGTTCATCCTTGGACTACGGGTCCATGGCAGTAGATGGTTGTCTCTCCACTTTATGCTATCATGTTTAGATCTTGTGAGCTGCCTATCATGATTAAGATCATCTTATTGTAATGCTACATGTTGTGTTTGCTGGGATCCGATGAATATTGAATACTATGTCAAGTTGATTATCAATCTATCTTATATGTTATTTATGATCTTGCATGCTTTCCGTTACTAGTAGATGCTTTGGCCAAGTAGATGCTTGTAACTCCAAGAGTGAGTATTTATGCTAGATAGTGGGTTCATGCCTCGGTAATCTGGGAGAGTGACAATAACTTCTAAGATTGTGGATATGCTATTGCCACTAGGGATAAAATAACCGATGATTAGCTTAAGGGTACGCCGTTAGGTCTAATGCATTTGTTTACATTACGCACATTACTTAATGCAATTATCCGTTGCTTGCAACTTAATACCAACGGGGAACTCGGTATGATAACCTGGCGGTGGATTATTAGCCATAGACGCTGTTGGATAACGGTCTATGTATTTTGTCGTAATGCCCACATGAATATCATAGTAATCATCATGTCATACATGTGCATTGTCATGCGCTCAATATTTTGTCAATTGCCCAGCTGTAATTTGTTCACCAGCATGTTAGTTAACTTTTACGGAGAGACACCACTAGTGAACTGTGGACCCCGGTCCATTCTTTTACACTGATAATACAACCAACTGCAAATACCGTTCCTTTTCATTCTCTGCAATTTACTACTGTTTTCCACACCATATTTAATCCTTTGTTTTCAGCAAGCCGGTGAGATTGACAACCTCACTGTTTCGTTGGGGCAAAGTAGTTTGATTGTGTTGTGTGCAGGTTCCACGTCAGCGCGCCACTGACAACCTTCCGAAGTGATTTCTTGCTCCTACTGGTTCGATTAAACCTTGGTTTCATACTGAGGAAAACTGCTGCTATACTGCATCATACCTTCCTCTTGGGGTCTCCCAACGAACGTGTGATCCACGCAATCAAGCATATTTTCTGGCGCCGTTGCCGGGGAGCAGAAGCACTTCGGTTCAGAAATCTCCTTGCTTCCCCTTCCACACGCCATATTGGGGAGCAAGAGGATTTCTGCAAGGGGAGTTTCACGCTTCCAATCTCTTTACTTTGTTATTGTCTTGCTTAGTTTATTTTTATTTAGTCTTGTTTGCTTTATTTATCAAAAACACAAAAAAATTAGTTACTTTTATTTTCAATTGTTATCTTTCTGTTTTGTTTTAATTTTGCTAAAATGAGTACCCCTGAGAACACTAAGTTGCGTGATTTCACTAGCACGAAAACAATGATTTCATTAGTACACCTATTGATCCACCTGCTTCTAACGCAGAATTCTATGAAATTAAACCTGCACTTTTAAATCTTGTTATGAAAGAGCAATTCTCTGGTGTTAGTACTGATGCTGCTGCTCACCTTAATAATTTTGTTGAACTTTGTGAGATGCAAAAGTATAAGGATGTAGATGGTGATATTATTAAACTGGAACTTTTTCCTTTCTCTTTGAGAGGACGTGCTAAAGAATGGTTGCTATCTTTGACAAGTAATAGTATTGATTCATGGACTAAATGCAAAAATGCTTTCATAGGAAAATATTATCCTCCTGCTAAGATTATATCTTTGAGAAGTAGCATTATGAATTTCAAACAATTTGATAATGAGCATGTTGCTCAAGCTTGGGAGAGAATGAAATCATGGTAAAGAATTGTCCCACCCATGGACTGACTGCTTGGATGATCATCCAAACCTTTTATGCAGGACTAGATTTTTTTTCAAGAAACCTATTGGATTCAGCCTCTGGAGGTACCTTTATGTCCATCACTTTGGGTGCTGCAACAAAGCTTCTTGATGATATATGATAAATTATTCCGAATGGCACACCGAAAGAGCTCCACAAGGTAAGAAGGTAAATTCTGTTGAAGAAACCCCTTCCTGGAGTGATAAGATTGATACTATTATGTCTATGCTTACAAATGGAAAGATGCATGTTGATCCAAATAATGTTCCTTTAGCTTCTTTGGTTGCTCAAGAAGAGCATGTTGATGAACTTCATTAAAAATAATAACTTTAACAACAATGCTTATAGGAATAATTTTGGTAATAACAATTATAAGCCCTATCCTTTTAATAGTGGCAATGGTTATGTTAATTCTTATGGTAATTCCTACAACAATAATAAGAGTGTACCCTCTGATCTTGAAGTCATGCTTAAGGATTTTATTAGTACACAAACTGGTTTCAATAAATCTGTTGAGGAAAAGTTTGGGAAAATTGATGTTCTTGCCTCTAAAGTTGATAGTCTTGCTCTTGACATTGATTTGTTAAAAATTAAAACTATGCCTCATGATGTTAAAGAGAGCAAAACTCTCAATGCTATACAAGTTAAAATTGATAATAATGTGAGATGTTAGCTGATTTACATGCTAGGTGGGAAAGAGAGGATAAAATTGCTAAAAAGAATAGTATTGCTAGAGTTTATACTATTACTACTACTGAAAATGCTATAAACTCAAGTGTTAACAAACCTCCTACTATCAATGGTAAAGTAATTGGTGTTGGCAATGTCTCTACTTCTGTTGCAAAACGTTTAAAATTGCCTGAAAACACTGAAATTGTTCCTGATAAAAGTGCTGAAATTTTTCGAGATGTGGGGGACAATGGTCCTATTACTTTTGATAATAATGATTTTGATTTTGATGGTTGCAATATTTCTGAAGTAATTAAGTTCTTGCAAAAGCTAGCTAGAAGTCCTAATGCTAGTGCTATAAACATGGTTTTTACTAAACATATTACTAATGCTCTCATGCAAGTTAGGGAAGAGAGATTAAAACATGAAGCTTCTATCCCTAGGAAGTTAGAAGATGGTTGGGAGCCCATCATTAAAATGAAGTTGAATGATATTGAATGCAATGCTTCTTGTCCTATTGTTTTGGGAAGACCTTTTCTTAGAACTGTTGGTGCTATGATTGATATGAGAGAGGGGAATATTAAATATCAATTCCCACTCAAGAAAGGTATGGAACACTTCTCTAGAAAGAAGATGAAGTTACCTTTTGATTCTATTGTTAGAGCAAATTATTCTGTTGATGCTTCATCACTTGGAAACACTTGATTCTTACTTTTGCGCCTAGCTGAAAGGCGTTAAAGAAAAGCGCTTATGGGAGACAACCCATTATTTTATTTCTGCAATTTTTCTTTTTTTGAGTCAAGGAGTTGTTTACTTCTGTAACAATTCCTTTGTATCTTTATTTTATCGCATTGTTGTGCCAAGTATTGCCTCTAATAGGAAGATGATGCTAGATTTGGATTTCTGCGCAGGAACAGATTTCTGCTGTTCACCGTTTTAATTCTGTAAAATCACAGAAAAATTATTTAAATCTGCAATTTTTTGTGCGTGATCCTCAGATATGTACGCATCTTTCGTTAGTTTAAAGTTTTTCGATCTGAGCAACGTAAGTGCCTCGAAAAAATTCGTCTTTGCGGACTGTTCTGTTTAGACAGATTCTGTCTTTTATTTTTCGCATTCTCTCTTTTACTAGTGTTGAGTGGAATTCTTTTTTAGGGTGAAGAGCTTCACATAACATCAGTGGCAGTAGCTAATGTTAAAAGTAACGGTCATGTTTGTGTCCTTATAGAACATGTGAGTTTTTGATTGTGCACTAACCCTCTAATGAGAATTACTTTGAGTTTGGTGTGGCGGAAGTTTTCAAGGGTCAAGAGAGAAGGATGATATAATGTGATCAAGAAGAGTGAAGAGCTTAAGCTTGGGGATGCTCCCATGGATCACCCCAGCAATTTCAAGAAGACTCAAGCGTCTAAGCTTGGGGATGCCCAAGGCATCCCCTTCTTCATCAGCAACTTATCAGGTCATCTCTAGTGAAACTATATTTTAATTCTTTCACATCATATGTGCTTTACTTGGAGCGTCTGTGTGCTTTTATTTTCAGTATTTTATTTTTCTTATGGTCAACTTGATTGGACCCCAGCATTCTTGATTGGGAGAGAGACACGCTCCGCTTTTTCATATGAATACTCCTATTCTTCACTTATACTTGTTGAGTATTCTTATCTAGCTATTGCTATGCTTTTAGCTCCTGTTTTGCATGCATCTCTTATTCAGAGCTAGTTCTTTTAAAGAAAGTACTCTCTTGCTTCACTTATAATTGTTTGGAGAGTTTATGTTGAAATAAATTGATTGGTGTTTGGTTGGAACAGAAAATGTTGCATGTGGTAGATGGTATAATGGAAAAAGCTTACATATTCTTGTAGATCATTGTATTGGATAATTTGATACTTGTCAATTGTTTTGAGTTATCAAGTAGTTCATGTTTAAGCTTTTGTATCATGTAGTTAAAACCTATTAATGAAGAACTACCGTAAAGCTCGTTGAAATTTGGTTTGCATGATTGGTATCTCTAAGGTCTAGATATTTTCTAGTAAAAGGGTTTGGTTAACAAGGAAGACAGTGTAGAGTCTTATAATGCTTGCAATATGTTTTCATATAAGCCTTGCTGTGTCGGTTGATATCCTGTGTTTGCTTCAAATAACCTTGCTAGCCTAAACTCTGTACTGAGAGGGAATGCTTCTCGTGCATCCAAAACCTTGAGCCAAAATCCATGCCATCTGTGTCCACCATAACTACCTATATGTGGTATTTCCTTGCCATTCCAAGTAAATTTTTCATGTGCTACCTTTAAACTATTCAAACTTTATTACTCCTATTTTGTGTCAATGTTTACCAAGCTCATGAGGACGGGGTGGATGTCTTTATGTCAACTGTCAAACAGACTTTACCACCGGACTAGCGGCATATACATCCGCTTATCCATTAATTTTGCAAAAAGAGCTGGCAAATGGGGTGCCCAGTCCCAATTAATTACAACTTTAACCGCTTAATTCTCTTCACATTTTTGCCCTGATTTATCAGTCAAGCAATGACAAACAGTGAAATATCTGCATGTGTAAACAAAAGAGAAAGAGGGATGATCTGCCTTGCTGGTAGAAATAACGTCCTTCATGGGAGCCGCTCTTAAAAGTCTGGTTGGCAGGGGTCATATTGTACTTTCCATTTTCTGATTCGTTGACAATTAACAAACACCTCTCAAAACTTATTTTTACTCTCTATATGATTTCAAAAACTTAAAAAGCTCTAGCACATGATTTAATCCCTGCTTCCCTCTGCGAAGGGCCTTTCTTTTACTTTTATGTTGAGTCAGTTTACCTACTTCTTTCTATCTTAGAAGCAAACACTAGTGTCAACTTTGGTGCAACAATTTTTATATGCTCGTATATTGCACTTATTATATGCTTTGTGTTGACAAATATCCATGAGATATATATGTTGAAAGTTGAAAGCAATTGCTGAAACTTAAATCTTCCTTTGTGTTGGTTAAATACCTTTTACTTAGAATCTATTGCTTTATGAGTTAACTCTTATGCAAAACTCTTGATGCTTGTCTCATGAAAAGTTTTTGCTTATATGATTCAGTTGTTTGCTCATTATCTACTTGCTAGCAAACTATAGACCATTGACCTGGATCACTTCATTCATAACATGTGCTTTACAATACTATTTGATCAAGATTATGATTGTAGCATGTCACCTCAGAAATTATTTTGTTTTTATCGTTTTACCTACTCGAGGACGAGTAGAACTAAGCTTGGGGATGCTTGATACGTCTCAAACGTATCTATAATTTCTGATGTTCCATGTTGATATTATACCAATTGTTACATGTTTTATATACACTTCATAGCATTTTTATGCATTTTCTGGGACTAACCTATTAACAAGATGCCACAGTGCCAGTTCCTGTTTTCTGCTGTTTTTGTATTCCAGAAAAGCTAGTCTGGAAATATTCTCGGAATTGGACGAAACTTGGACAGAACCTCCTATTTTTCCAACACGAAGACGGAGTCCAGAGGAGAGACGGAGGGGGCCACGTGGCACCCACACCATGGGGCCGCGCGGCCCCCCTGCCGCGCCGTGGGGTGGTGTGGGGCCCTCGTGGCTCCGCAGCCGCCGCCCTTTCGCCTATTTATTCTCCCGACGCGAAAACCCTAAATACCCGAGCCATTATCCACGAAAAGTTCCAGAGACGCCGCCGCCGTCAACCCTAGCTCGGGAGGGTTCAGAAGCTCTTCCCGGCACCCTGCCGGAGAGGGGAATCATCACCGGAGGGCTCTACATCACCATGCCTGCCTCCGGAGTGATGCGTGAGTAGTTCATCCTTGGACTACGGGTCCATGGCAGTAGCTAGATGGTTGTCTCTCCACTTTATGCTATCATGTTTAGATCTTGTGAGCTGCCTATCATGATCAAGATCATCTTATTGTAATGCTACATGTTGTGTTTGCTGGGATCCGATGAATATTGAATACTATGTCAAGTTGATTATCAATCTATCTTATATGTTATTTATGATCTTGCATGCTTTCCGTTACTAGTAGATGCTTTGGCCAAGTAGATGCTTGTAACTCCAAGAGTGAGTATTTATGCTAGATAGTGGGTTCATGCCTCCGGTAATCTGGGAGAGTGACAATAACTTCTAAGATTGTGGATGTGCTGTTGCCACTAGGGATAAAATAACCGATGCTTAGCTTAAGGGTACGCCGTTAGGTCTAATGCATTTGTTTACATTACGCACATTACTTAATGCAATTATCCGTTGCTTGCAACTTAATACCAACGGGGAACTCGGTATGACAACCTGGCGGTGGATTATTAGTCATAGACGCTGTTGGATAACGGTCTATGTATTTTGTCGTAATGCCCACATGAATATCATAGTAATCATCATGTTATATATGCATTGTCATGCGCTCAATATTTTGTCAATTGCCCAGCTGTAATTTGTTCACCCAGCATGTTAGTTATCTTTTATGGAGAGACACCACTAGTGAACTGTGGACCCCGGTCCATTCTTTTACACTGATAATACAACCAACTGCAAACATTGTTCCTTTTCATTCTCTGCAATTTACTACTGTTTTCACACCATACGTTTAATCCTTTGTTTTCAGCAAGCCGGTGAGATTGACAACCTCACTGTTTCGTTGGGGCAAATAGTTTAATTGTGTTGTGTGCAGGTTCCACGTCAGCGCCACTGACAACCTTCCGAAGTGATTCTTGCTCCTACTGGTTCGATTAAACCTTAGTTTCATACTGAGATAAAACTGCTGCTATACTGCATCATACCTTCCTCTTGGGTCTCCAACGAACATGTGATCCACGCAATCACACGCGGTGGTGCTCCTTGACCGGGTCGGGTGGAGAAGATAGAGGGGAAAAGGGAGGAGAGAGAAATAGAGGTGGTATGTGAAGGTTTTATTTGGCTGACAAATGGGACAGGCCGGACATAGGAGCGGACCAAACAGACAAACAGACTGTCCGATTCTGACCAAACCTGGTCCAGGGTTGGGGAGAAACGGACAGTCCGCCAGCGACTTATTCGTTTGCGCTGAGTAGTCATTTGTCCGTTTAGACAAAAACGGACAGTGCATGTCCGTTTGCGGGGCTGGGTTGGAGATTAAGCATGCGACTGAAGGAGTACTGGGGGCCAACTGAGTCAGCCACGTTGGATTGATCGATCGTGCAAAATTTGGCATAATGGCATTGCCATCGCATCATCGTGTCCCACGTGGGCTCCATTAGTGAGTACGAGCGATTCTTGTAAAGCCCCGGCTCTACTGTACTCCCTCTATTTCAACGTATAATAGTACCAATTTTGGACTTTGAAAGTTTGACGGAAATTTGACATACGTACAATATTTCAGAAAGAGTGGCAAGATATAGTCAGAGCCTCCGAATACATATCCAATGTAATATATTCAATACTCCCTCTGTTCAAAATATAAGAGGTCATTCAATTTCGCTGGTCAACGACATATAAATTAACCATATTTGTACTATTAGTATGTCCACAAAATTAGTATAAAATATATGAAATGAATTTTTTAGCAAGACGAATCTAACGGTATCATTTATATGTTCCCATTTCATATGATTTATTATATATTAGTGGTCAAAATCAAGCATAAAAAACCAGTATAGAAATAGCGTGTCTTAAATTTTGGAATGGAGAGAGTATAAAAAAACCAAGGTGCTATTTGATCAACTATTGGTCAAAGTCTGGATTTGGTCAACCAAAATATGTCGTATGTTGAAACGGATGTAATATTGCGTGGAAATGTAGAAATTTGTGATAATTAATAACTATTTTGTACATCCAATTGCTGGAAAATGATGCGACGCCTTTCCATGAACTAACATGACACTCTTCGGATCTAGCTTTTTTACCGGTTGAGTTCATCACAAATTATGAGCCTTTCACTAATGGTAAATCTTGAGATGATATATAACCTTCATAGCCTGCTTTAGGTAATCCACAAAGTGCTCACAAGGCAACTTCACCCGTTACTATAAAGTAAACCGGGGGGGGGGGGGGGGGGGGTGGTGCTAGATCTTCTATTTTGATGTTCGCTCAGTTGAATTTAAGTTTGAGAGGAGGAATGGAAATCTATTAAACTTTCTTGAGGTCAACAATGAAAGCACTGGTTAGGCCAAAAAATTATCTATTTCATTAAGAATATATTGTTATAATGGTGCCCTCAATTTCAACTCGTTACACATATCTGGGGAAGCTCAAACATTCGAGCCGCCCGGAATACGTCCCATTTATCCACACTGCTTGCAACTTTGAACCTATCTTATTAGTACAACTTCCATATGGCTCAATCAACAAAGAAATTCAAATATGAATGTTAAGACGTTGTGCTCTCATAAGCCTTTTGTATAAGGGCCACCAACCATAAAGCTTAAAGCTTGTCCGAGACTAATCCATGTTAATACACTTGTAAAAACCATCATTCTCCTAGCTCATCGGTCATTACAAATAAAATCTACATAGGGGTTGAATATGCCATTTTGACATAACCCTGAAAAACTACGATACCCCTCTCGATCACAATTTTTTCGCTTTACACATTGGCACTGATCTCAATATATAATACATTTGACTAATACTTTATATTGGAAGATATGTATAAAAGCAAAGAGAATTATAATTTTTCAGAAGCGCTTTTCGGGTCAAATGTAGACATATGATTTCTAATTTTTCAATCTTCATAACAAAAATTCTATTCTTAGTCAAATTTGAAAGTTTGACATGTGGTATTTTAAGCACGAATTATTAGATAATTTAGGGCATAAACACATATTTGGATAACAAACTAGAATTTCGACACAAATTGTTGTTGAAGAGGCAGTCGCAGGGGCCTCTTTGTTGCACCAAGGTCCACGTGCAATGTAGTGCCCGATGAACGAAGAGGCAGAGTAGCAACCTAGCAACTTTGTGAAGCAAAGTCAACCGCTACAGCGGCCCTGACTTTGAATCCTTGGCCGTTGGATCGAAAAAGACAAGGAAGAGATTGGGATATACTCCCTCCGTTCCACAATGTAAGATGTTTTAGGTGTTACACATGCATGTCTAGATTCATATTAAAAAGAATGGACGCATGCACTTAAACGTGTCTAGATACATGTGTGTGCATGTGCATCACCACTAATACTAGTAATGTTGCACGTGCAATGCACGTATTTCCTAATGCACACAATTTTAGTGTCAACCAAATATTAATGCCTATAAATAAGTCGTAAGTCAAATATTCATGTATCTGCAAAAGAAGAATCAGGAAGGCATGATTATCAAGTGAGTTCCCAAACTATATTGTAAACCTTGCTTGAAAACAGTATTCCCTTTTTTGTAACTTCAAATTTAACATATTTGCAAGTTCATATCTGAAGTTTGAATCAACTTTAGTTGTATGCTACAGAGGGGCTGAATAAGATATTTATATGTCCAAAAACTTACTTGCTAACACCCTGATGAGTTCTTCAGACTATATTACATCATCAGCCGGTCAGTTGATACAATTGAACCAGCTGCAACTAAAAAAATTGGCATTGCGAGACGAACTTGTCCTTCTCTCATGTGGCGATGCCTCGACCCTGGCCCGAGCCATATCGCTGCCACTGCTTGAAACCCCCACATAACTGCTCCTTCAGTTCATGTGTCACTCACTGCATGCACCTTGTCAAGCTCCTTCAGTTCATGTGTCACTCATTGCATGCACCTTGTCAAGCTCCTCCTGGACTTGATGGCTCCTTTTTATGTATTGGAGAAACTTCTAAGCACTTCACATGGGCAGAACAAAGATTCAGTTTGGCAAGTTTCCACTACCATAGCATTACATCCACCAAATTAACAAAGAATACATTCGCAACTCACCTCCTTAGCAAACTCAAAAGGAAATTAATGGATTCAGCTAACTTTGAGGTGGTCTTTCCTAAAAGTAAAATGAAATCAAGTTATAAAATTAAAATAACTCGGAGTGAGATGCGACGAAATTCTTGAAATTTTCAGAACAGTTGTACTATGAATAACAATACAAAATAGAACTAAACATCTGAATAATATTACTTGGATGGATAAACAGATATTTACTTCAAACTGAATTAGCTAGTCGAGGCTACCGCAACATACAAATCTGGCATGGCTTTAGCAGCTACAAAAGACATCCCAAGAAAGGAGAATTGAGCAGTTGCGTACCACTTACTCGGTAGTGATGGAAGAGCCGAAGAGATAACTCTGAAACGCACATCTGCACAATCTCCTTGTCATTGGCTATCTCCACTTTTCATCAACCAAAACAATGTTAGTCGTCTAGAACAATTTGGTTCAATTTCTGCCAAAAAGTCCAAGGAATCCGTCAGGGCCGCACCTGGTAAAAGATAACATGGCAGCTAAAGAGGGTAATCGAGAAATGTCATATTCTAACTTTCTGTACCTCAAGCTTAGATATCTTGCACCATAGAAGCATAGAACTTGACTAAGTATGTATTCACATATTTCTAAGTAAAATATCCTTCACTTTAGTAACTGTAAATGACAGGTTCAATAATGTAAACCTGAAAGGTGAAAAATCATTGCATCATATGTACAATCATTGCAAGATTAAGAATATGGCGCAGTAAATAATGCATATCTCTAAGTAAATACAAGTACAGAGGTATAAATATTGGGCAATGCGCAGTAAGACAGTATGTAACTACTTAGAAAGGACCAAAGCAGGTAATCTATAACTAATGGAAATAAATCGTACCCATCTTTTTTTTTCAAGCAGAGCAAAATAAGCTGTTAATGTGCTTTGGATCCGACCCTCTGCCTCTTTTTATATTAGTGGAGATGATCATCACACTGTCACATAAAGGAGCTCGGATTAACTCTGGAAGACTGGAACCTCATACAACCAAACTGATATAGCAAGCTGGATGGCTGATGTACCTAATGCATGAGCTACCTCGTTACACCATCGACTAACAAAGACAAAGATATAAACTAAAATCTAGCTGACCTCACCTTGATGTGTTTGAATAGCTCCTGCAAGAGATATGTCCATGCATGATTACGTGAGTTTCTGCACCAAAGTTCAGACAATGATCCTATCACCAATTCTTGTATTGTTGATCTTTAACAAACTTCAAAAATACTAATTATGCATTCCTGTACTGATGATCATCATTCAGTAACCAAAGTTTGGTCAATCAAATACATCTGAAAATCAAGCTACACATGATTGTCACTAATATCGATAATCATGGTACTGCCACTACAGTTCAAAACAAACAGAGGATCAAATTGCTCGAATATTGTACCTCATTGTGGCCTGTTATGCAGTCTAAAGTTAGCTTGCAATTGTGAAATGAGTGACCTATCTGTATCTCAAGTCGAGTGGTTACATCTGCACGCGATGAGGTGCACGTCCCTGACCACCGTGACCCATGGCCGTCTTGCAGCTATGGGCATAAGGAGAAGGCAAGCCCGTGGGAGCGCGCCTCCGGTGACCAGTGACCACAGCCGGGCGGATCCTTCTTCCTGCCGCCGAAGCCTGTGAGAGTGGGGAAGGCAGGAGGGTGGGCCGACCGTCCTCGTCAGGGAAAAGTCTAAAAGAACGACGCAGCACACCTTTAAGAACTGCTGCACGGTCGCTCGCTGCCGCCTGCGCGCGCCTCCTCGTGCATGTCCGGTAGCGACCGTGCCGCAGCAGCGTCTCGTCGTCCTCCTCCCGATCCCCCATCGTAAGTGCCGGCGGGTGCAGGGTAAACGGGCTTGCGTGCAGGGCGGCGGCGGGGGACAGGTTTGTGCGGGGCGGCGACAGGAGGCTATCGCGCGGGTGGCGATGTGGCAGGGAGGCGGTGTGCAGTTGCAGTGCGTGATGGCGATCGGGAAGAAAAGAGGCTGCGGGTGGGGATTGATTAGTGGGGTGCGACGTTCGTGGATCGTGCGGGATTAATTCTGTCGACGGACACTGTTTTAGCGCAAATCACGGGAGTAATCTTCAGCGTTGATTGTAGCGGTGTACGGTCACGATGTATTGGATCTGCTCCCTCTCGCACTTTTTATATTGGTATAGATTAAAAGAGCGAGTCTGTCAGATCCGAGCGACATACACCGTCGATCCATCTAAATCTAACGACCCGGCATAGCCCAATGTTGTATGATGTGACATTCCTTTTTTTTTGAGGATTTCCAAATCAACTGCGTTGATTACGCTCTGCACACGGAAACCCGGCAACCGCAGGCCGCCCACGACGCCGACGCCCACAAGCCACCCCAGTCACTCCGCCGTTCGCGCCTCATCGTGGGCACGCTCCCGCCCGGAACGCCGACTCCTCGCCCCGCTGGTGCGCGCCGGCGCCAGTACGCGCCTCATCGTCGGCCGCCGTCCTCGCCCGGGCGTCCCCAGCCTCCCCTCATCTCCGGCCGCATTTGCTCCCGAACTGACGCGCCTCTCCCGCTAGGATCGCCGATCCGCCGCATCTCTCCGACGGCCGCCGTTCCGGAGCGCCACGCCTCTCCCGCTCCCTCGCCTCGAAGCGCGTCGCCATCCCGGAGCGCCATGCCTCTCCCACTCCCCCGTCCCGGGACGCCGCGTCAGCCCTCCCGCTCACACTCTGCTGTAAGCGCGGCTCCACGACTTCAGCCACCTTCGGTACTGTTCGCTGTGATGCATATTTTCAATACCAATCTTGCATAGTGGAGATGAGCAGAAATATTGGGTGATTGATTAGGTGGTTTGTCGATGAATCAATCTAGGCTTTACCAATTGTATCGCTACCTGCTCACAGGGAACATTTTTTCCATATAGCTATCGTGGGGATTTCATGTCTTCTAGAGTTGATAAGCCAGAGAAGAATAGCAGATGAGACGGTAGAGAAATTATCACTTGATATTGTCATTTTAGGGGATCCTATATTTCATATAGGTATTTTGTTTACAATGACATGAGTTTAGTCAGCTTTTCATGATTTATTAGTAGCTATACTGTAAGAGTGAATACCAAGGTAAGATGCTTTTATTCTCCAAAATTTGATCTTCGTCTTCATTATTTTCAGTCACAACAATCTGCAGCATTTTGAAGATAAAATACACCTAAATGCTACCGTACGAAAGCCTATCAGTTTCTAAAGAAATCATGGGATCTATTTTCTCATATTGAATTTCCATCCTCTAAATTAATAGAAGGTACTAACCAGAACGACTACATACTTGCATATTCTTGCACACCCTTAGGTCCATCAGATCATGGTGAACCGATTAGTATGGGCCATTCGGCACTCCATACAGCTCATATGTATAATCATGCTATATCTACAAACTTTCAATGGCCAGGATTCATTTAAATTTCGCTGCCATCTTCTTATTTTCTGTAGTGAACTTCTGATTATTTTTCACATTCATGTTGCCGGTTCTTCTCCAGGTCTTTTATCTTCGAGATGTCCCAATAGCTTATAAATTAATAGGACTCTGTTTGTCTCACGAATTCATATGAGGTTACTGCACAAGGCTAAGCCACTATAATTGTGTTATCATAAATATGATGAACACTACCCCGCAAAAAAAAAAGATGAACACTACCTCTTATTTTAGTTAAGTACAGAACTGCTATTTTTTTAACGCCTCTCTTTTGTCAGGTCGCTTATCTTTAAGCTGTTAATATAACATTTTTTTCGTCGTCACTACAGCTAGGTGTCAAGGGCATGACTTATCTGCATCTTCAGTGCTAACTAGACCTTATCATTCACTGCGACTACAGAGCCCAAGCAGGAAGAGAAAATGAGCAACTTCGTATTCAGAAAATGAGAGATAGCACAATGTCTGCCACGGGGTTGAGGGGAACAATGTGACCTTTATTTAGCAGTTTAATGTATGAGGGAGAGCAAGGAAAGGAATCGTAAGTTTCTTTTTGGTATAGGGAAGACCAAGGAAAGTAAGTTTTTTCACCAATGACATCTTGCACCCTTCCTCCTTTTTTAATGTTGCCTCCGATGATGTGTATCCAAGTGCACCTAATCTTGTACCTTGTTCCATGTGCATTGATGTGTTCTCTTTTGTACATGGTTTATTTTTAAAAATGCTAAACCGTAGCAAATAGAATTGAGATGGTTAGTTATTTCCATGATAAGCTTTGTTTATTCATCCATTTACTCTTTACCTCAATTGTTTCTGTAGTTTCAATGAACTCATTTGTACCTGCATAGAACTTGGTGGCATCCATGTTTTAGTGACGGGAGGAAGAATGACGTAAATAAGCATCGGGGTGCTGGTGTACAAGTCAACATAAGAGGTTTTTATGTTTGTAAAACATCCGTGCTTCCGTCTTTTTATGTAGTCTGGCTGAGCTAGACATTGTTTGGTTTCAGTTAGTGCAGAGAAAACTCTGCTGCACTGGGCTGTGGACTATGGCCATCTAAATGCTGTTGAGGTACACATTGCAATCCAATATTCATGGATATTAAGTTTCGTTAGTGTATTTGAGCATGAAAGTTGACCAAGTATGCTCAAAAGTTTGCATAATAAACTACATCGAATTGGAAAAACGTTGGTTATATTAATAGTGACTATAGAATATTAGCGGCAAGTTATAAACTTGCCATGTTGGTGTATTGACATACTAGCTAACTTGACAAGTCCTCGGTTCGCTACTTGATATCTTGCAGAGCGTAGACGCAATCCATCTTAGACCTTAGGCATTATTCTGTTGAACTCCATGGACTGAACCTTGTTTCTCTTCCATATTCAGGATAACGAAGGGCAAATGTCACTTTACATTGCCATCCTCTGCGAGAGAGAAGATATTTTTGAATTGCTTATCAAGCATGAGGACTATCTTGAGACCAGTGGGTCATGTGAGGTATAGGCTTTACTAGGCTTCAGCAAACACGTTGTTGGAACTGTAATCCTCTTACATGATACCTTACATTTTTTGAGGTACAATGGAAGTTATGCATTTTTTATATGAGATATTACTAATATCAGTTATATGAGAAGGGGAGCCTTGGCGCAGCGGTAAAAGCTGCTGCCTTGTGACCATGAGGTCACGGGTTCAAATCCTGGAAACAGCCTCTTACAGAAATGCAGGGAAAGACTGCGTACTAATGACCCAAAGTGGTCGGACCCTTCCCCGGACCCTGCGCAAGCGGAGGTTACTGCTGCCCTTTTTTTTATTACTAATATCAGTTATTATTTATCCTTTTTTTAGCGTTATTATTTATCCTGTTAGTGACTTCATTATAGACAATTTTTTCAGTTATATTGTTCATGATCTTTTGATTATGCCTTAGGTGGCGTGTTTGCGTGTTGAAAATGTCGAAGCATTCAAAAATTAGGTATTAGTATGGAGGGGCATTTACAAGGACTCATTCATTCCACTCAAAAACCTCTATCAAAGAAGACAAAGTTGAAAGTGTATCTAGCTGCACGCACACTTCCTCCGTTAAGCATATGTTTGGTTATATGACCGAGTGTATAAAGTGAGCAAACAAGATAGACAGATAAACAGATTGGATTAGATATGCAAGTTTAGAATAATAATAAATAATAAATATATATAACGATTTTGTATCATTTTGATTAGTTATTATTATTGCTTCGTTGAATTCTTTGTCTTCATAGAGAAAATAGAAAATAGAACTACCAATGTCGGAACAAACAAATAGATGAATAAAATCAGTTAGTTGATCTTTATGAGTTAAAATACAGTTCATGGTAAAATAAAATAAATGAACGGTAAAAGCGTTTGACTCTTTACTCACCTATATCTGAACGATGGAGTATGTTCTAAGATTACACGTGTGTTGCACGTGCACGATTATTAGTGTGAAAAAAGACTAAAACATCTTATATTGTATAACGGAGGGAGTAGAACTGTAGTAAAAGCATGGTATATAATCTCTGTAGCAGTGTACCTATGATGTTCTGATCTTGTAGTACCAAATCTGAACCGCTGGTGTTGAATCTGACGGACAAAGTTAGTGTACTGTAGCTTCTCTCTAGCCATCGGCATAACGTCAGGTACTCAACAGGAGGAGAAGTATCCACATCGAAATGTGGTTTCCTCTTCCTCCTCGAGCAGCCGACCTGGCGTCGCTTCCCACCACCATCCGGAGCTACCTCGCGCACATCACCGCCCATTTCAAAACCGCAACCACGAAAAAGCGAAAAGACGCACGCGGCCACGCCTCCCATCTTCCGTCTCTCGCCTCGATCCTTTCCTTCGACTCCAAGTCTCCCAGCAAAACCAGCGCACTCCCCTCGGATCCACATCGTACCCCATGGTGCCGCTCGGCGCCGACGCTGTTGCGACGGCGTGGGCGGCATTACGGGCGCGCGCGGTTGCCCCGGCGTTGCGGGCTGCGGTGTGGGCGTGCCTCGCCATGTCGGCCATGCTCCTCATGGAGGCCGCCTTCATGAGCCTCGTCAGCCTCGTGGCCGTCCGGCTGCTGCGGCGGCAGCCCGAGCGGAGGTACAAGTGGGAACCCATGGCAGGGGCCGCAGCCGGGCGCGACGTGGAGGATCCACGTGCATCGGCGGATGGCCGCGAGTTCCCGAGGGTGCTCGTGCAGATCCCCATGTACAACGAGAAGGAGGTGAGGCGTTTAGAATCTCTAGCGCGGCTCCTCTGCTTTGATGCGGGATTTCGATCCAAGGTTGTAGAACTACCCTCAGCTTGCATTTGCTGTACGATAGGGCGTGGCTTAGGAATTTATGTGGATTTTCGTCACCAAGTGCTGTTATACCTGAAATGCTTCGTGCTGTTCCCGCAACTTTCTGCGCCTCAGTCTGATCGAGTAATTGTGATTTCATAGTCTCTTGACGAAGCGGGTTAAACGATTTTGGGATTGTAAGTTAGAACTCTCCTGCTCCAAGTAGTACTGTACGCTCTGAAGGTGGTATTTGCTTCAGACATGGATAAACTACTCTAGTCTATGCAAGAAACTAGTCAAATATCACACCGAAGACTAGGGCAGGCTTGGAAGAATGCGTTATCTGCATTTCTTTCATCGTGTCAAGTACAGTAGAACTGTTTTATACAGTAAGTGGTAAATCGATAAATGAATTTTTTGTTTCCATTGTTATATCATCATTTGACAATATGGATTAGCATTTTGCTTACGATTGATGAGCAATGCTAGATTTTGCCTCACACTAGTTTTTGCATAGTTTGATATGTGGTGAACCGCTGAACATTTTTCGTGTGTGTCTTGTTGATTCATATTTGACTGGAGGATTTTTGTATATCTTATGCCTTTTTGCAGGTGTACAAGCTATCCATTGGAGCTGTGTGTGCTCTCACATGGCCACCAGACCGTATTATAATTCAAGTCTTGGATGACTCCACTGATCCAATTATTAAAGTAAGCCTAGATTGCAGTGACAAGATTTATCTCGATCGAACGAAAATTAATGTTTGGTTATTAAGTTATTGATCAAAGACTGATGCTCATGTGAAATGATTCGTACACCTCAATGTTTGTCACACATAAATGGTCAATACATCTTCATCCGTAAATGAAATGTGCGCAGGTGCAATTTTTACACCTAGTTCCAGCAAAGAGTTATAGCTTAAGTATTTGGGATGTACTTTTGAAAAGAAAATAATCAGCATCATTCAGATGTAGAGGATAAAAGTGCCAGAAACCTGAAAGTACAGAAGAATGCATGTCCTTCAGTGAATAATGAATATGACACATACATTTGACATCAAAATTCTGTAAGTGGTCAAGGTTGCATTTTAGTCTTAGCATGGATAAAATATGACTATGAACTGGATTTAGCCCCATGGAGACAGAACGGTATCACTGTGCCTTATCTATTTGAATACATACCAGTATACCACTTACAACCACTCTATTAAAGTCTTTTTGTGGTTTATTTGATTATCTTGTGCTTTCCCTCGTCTCAGCCCCCACAAGTGGGATCATGCAAATCTACGAGCATAGTAGCAAGCTACCGTTTCCTCTGCCACCCCAGTAAACTCAAGCATTAAAGTGAACTAATTTGAAATATAACTTGGGTAAACTATGCCCCACATCGGTTTTTTGGTTCCGTTGCGTAGCACAGGCATCTTACTAGTATGAAAGAATCATCTGACCACTTCATCACTTATTCGATAAGGAAACATAAATATTGAGAAAATCAAGTTGCAATGCAGTATACTGTAGTATTGAGAGCAAGGTAATCTACAAGCTTCATGAATTTAGAAACACGCTGCTCTAAATTTTTTTTTATACAATCTGATGCTCTCATTATGTAAGGTATTGAATGACCTTAGGTTGACCATGCTAAATGCATAGGAAACAGTGAGATACAATTTGATCAATTGTTTCTGAGGTAGACAAGGTTGCTCTGTTTTCTGTGGGGAAGGCATTAAACAAGTTTTGAGGACGGCTTTAATCCCACATGCTAAGAATGGTATACGAGTATGTGAGCAGAAAGAAAATCTGTTCAATAGCTTTCTTCAGATCATTGTGCCTCTGTATAATCTTAATCACTTTGTCTTACGTGCAGGAACTAGTGGAGCTTGAATGCCAGGACTGGGCCAGCAAGAAAATTGACATCAAGTATGAGGTTAGAAATAACAGGAAGGGATACAAAGCTGGAGCTTTGAAGAAAGGCATGGAACATCTGTATGCACAACAGTGTGACTTCGTTGCTATCTTTGACGCAGATTTCCAACCTGAATCCGACTTCCTTTTGAAAACTATACCATTTCTTGTGCATAACCCGGAGCTTGCACTTGTTCAAACACGTTGGGAGTTTGGTAAGCGTAACCATAATATTTTTGGTATGTGCATGTAGTTGACTATGTAATTATTGATGTTCGGTGTCAGTACCTAGAGATCGGTTTGCACAAGTTTTTTCTGCCCCAAGTATTAGTATTGAATATCATGGTCTGTTTACTCAGAGTACTGGACTCGGCACAAATGCTAGACCCATCTAGGTAAGACGTGGAATTTTGTTATTGGGATGTTTGAGACATATGTTTCACCGGAAAGCTCTCATGCTTGCCAATGGAAGCAGTTGTGCTCCAAGTCAGAGCAATGTCTTGATGATTTGGTTTGATACAACTGTTTTGGGTAAATATTTTGATATATCTGAACCTTTATCCTATCCTATGACAAAGAAATAATAGTATCATGTAGTCTTTTTATAACGTAGTTGTGGTGGTGATTTAGGGGCACAACTAAATGCTGACTCCGTTGACCCATTTATGATTCTGTTGACCCTCAAGTGTTTATTTCAGTAACAAAGGCTGGGAAAACTTTTTAACATGAAAAGATGCTAACAAATTCACTCAAAATTCAGTTTAACCAATTGATAATAATATGGGCAGCAATTTAAGCTGTAACTTATTTTGTTCTGATTATCTGTGAAGTTCTGATGCAAATTCTTGCCCTCTCTTTGACAGTCAAATCTTGATAACTTGAAGTGAGTATTTCTGTTTATTCTGATTACAGGATGTTCCTGACCTGGCCTTTGCCCGGCCGATTTTGCAGTGAACTATGATGTTTGCCTGATGACAAGGATACAGAAGATGTCACTGGACTATCATTTCAAAGTGGAGCAGGAATCAGGCTCATTTATGCACGCTTTCTTTGGTTTCAATGGTAATAGCCAATCTTAGAGCCATTTATTTGAGGCTAATACTGTCAATATCCTGAAGCAGGAAATATAATTTAAAATTTTGTAAGTAACATCATTTTTTTCTTGCTAACAGGTACAGCTGGTGTGTGGCGTGTATCTGCTATTAATCAGTCCGGAGGATGGAAAGATCGCACCACTGTGGAAGACATGGATCTGGCAGTACGGGCAGGCCTCAAGGGATGGGAATTCTTGTATGTAGGTGATATAAGGGTATATTTCGCACTTTCTCAGCCTGCAGTTTCAAACAGTTGTTTTTCAATTAGCATGCACTTAATTGTTTCATTGTGTCCTACATCATTACGACACAAATCTTACGCAGGTCAAGAGTGAACTCCCAAGTACCTTCAAGGCCTACCGTCATCAACAGCATAGGTGGACTTGTGGTGCCGCCAATCTCTTCAGAAAAATGGGATGGGAAATCGCAACAAACAAGGTGTGCCTTCTTGAAACTTACCCCAAAAGCCAATTTAACATGTGATGTAATAATTTCCATCCACGTATTATGCAGGGGGTGTCAATATGGAAGAAATATCACCTTTTATACAGCTTTTTCTTTGTACGGAGGGTCGTTGCTCCCATCCTGACATTCTTGTTCTACTGTGTTGTCATTCCATTATCTGCCATGGTTCCTCAAGTCAGTATTCCTGTCTGGGGCCTAGTCTACATTCCTACTGCCATTACCATCATGAATGCCATTAGAAATCCTAGGTATGCACTATTTATTTCGTCCGGAGTGCAGCTTCCTATGTGCTTATTATTGTTGACATCTTTATATGATCTTAACTGATACGCCAGGTCTCTCCATCTGATGCCATTCTGGATTCTGTTTGAAAATGTAATGTCCATGCACCGTATGCGTGCAGCTCTAACCGGTTTACTCGAGACTTCACACGCAAACGATTGGGTGGTTACTGAGAAGGTAGGAGATCTGGTGAAGGACGATCTTAATGTCCCACTCCTTGAACCACTGAAACCCACTGAACGTGTGGAGAGGTACGTATATTATAACATAAGAGTTTAAGTTTGTAATTAATTAAATTTAATTGTGTAAGAACAAGATAAATGTTGAAGAAGTGTTTCAAACTCCAACCTTCGCCTTTGCAGGATTTATATCCCTGAGCTCTTGCTCGCGCTCTACTTGTTGATATGTGCCTCATACGATTTCGTGTTTGGAAGCCAGACATACTACATGTACATCTACCTCCAGGCCTTCGCATTCATTGTATTGGGGTTCGGTTTCGTCGGAACAAAAACTCCATGTTCATAGAAAATTTGCTACATTTCACAATTTATTCCTAAGATGCAATTTTTGCATGCAAGGAAGATACTTTTCTTTTGAAAGGGAAGATATACTTGGTTTGATCTTGCAACAGTAACCTATAAAAAATTCGAGTTGTTCTCTTAACAAGTGCAGGATTTTTTTTGTGGGTACACAAGTGCAGGCTTTAATTATACGGATAGATGAATCTTGGCTTTTGGGGTTCGTAGAATCCTCTGTACTAGGATGGATGGTTAGCTGGTTTGCAGATTCTTTTGTTTATGATTGTCTTGTGTGGATCCTAAGTAACTGAGGATGCAATCACATCATGAAAGACAATGGCATACGCAAAGGATTAATCAAATTAGACAGCTATAATTGTATTTGTTCTTTCTCCTATTTGCTTTGTCGTGCTAGCTGTCCATTCAAAGCATTTCTCTCCAGCAGAACGAGCAATGAAATCCAATGCGACGTAATATTTTTTTATTAGTGTCGAAGACAAGACACATCTAAAAGTATAACAGTGAGAGATCTGGGACACATGTCCCACAACGATTTGAGCTTTTTGACTGTCCGATATGGGCCTCTCTGCCCTTTCACACCGTCAGATCGTGCCGACTCCCTGGAGTTGGCATGAACAGCGATTCAATTTCGTGCGCGCACCAAACTTTGCGTCCCCACTCTAGCTGACGCCCTCCCCGGACGACCCCGGAAGCCCGAGGGCCCACCCGTCGGACTCATGCTAGGCGTTTAATCATTGTGGCGGAGGGGCACGATTTGCAACGGCAGCCCTCCCATTGCAGATTTTATTCTTTTACCATCTTAGATTTTATCCCCTGCATTGCGTGCCTATCCGGGATATCTATCGTTGTACCCGGTTCCTCGCTCCTCTCTCTCCCTGTCGATGGGCCCGTCTATCCTGCGGTCCACAGGTCGGTTGCCCCGGACGTTGAGTTGCCGATCTTTCCCGTGCTTTTGTTTCCGCTGCGTATTTTCTATAGTAGTTCGGGACACGCTCGGGATTTCTCATAATCGTCGGGTACGTTGCACCTTGCGGGCAATCAGAAGATTTTTGGGCCCTTTTTCCCTATCCTAGCTGGTGTCTCTCCATTTGTCGACCGGTACGTTGCACTGTGCGGGGAGCCAGAAGATTCCGGGCCCTTCTTCCTTCTCCAGGCTGGCGTCCGGCATTGGTCGACTGCATTACCAACCTAAATACAGTATTTTAAGGTCACGGTAGGGAAATATATCGGGCCCTTCTTCATTTGTCTCAGTAGCGTCTCGCTTTTGGTTAGTTTCTATAGTATCTAGGGCCCCCAACGATCGAGTTTTCGCATTGCTCGCGTCTCGCCATTGGTTGCCGTGTACGTTCCACTGTAGGCGTGTTGATATACATCATCCCATCCTCCCTTTTATTTCGACCGTCCCCATTATCTTCTCGTTGATTCTCTCCTTATTTTGCTTCGGCCTGCGGTGGAGGATATGCTGGTTTTGCTTCCTCCTCGCCGGCGCCGACCATTGTTCAAGCATGGACGAACTCTTGTAATGTGTGTTTATATGCTCCTTTTTTATTCTTGCATCCTCCGTTTTATTTCGATTGTCACCATTTTCTTCTCATTGTTTCCGTTTTCGTTTTCTCCTTGTTTTCGATTGGCCTTTTTGTTTTGTTTTGGGCTGCGCTCGAGGCGTGTTGTTGGGCGTTTCGTCCTCCTCGTGTGCTACCTTATGTTTTAAGCCATGGAGGATCAAAATTTTGAGAGTTTTATTTCAAGAGAAGAATTCAATATATACCTCTAAGTCGAGGTCATGTACTCATGTATGATCCATGATTGACCAATGCTTAGAGTACACAACCAAGTGAAATATTTTGCCAGCCATGTCCCTCCCCAAAAGAAGGCGCGCTTTTGAGATCCTACCAACCCAAGGCAGACGAAAGGTGAAGATGAAGCCACGTGTTGGCGTAGTCCAGTTCCACCTTTTGGCCTTCCCGCCGAAACAGTAGCATGCCTCTCACACCGCCTGTGGCAGGACCTGGCCTATAAAGGGAGGACTAATGCCACCGAGAGGAAGGACAAATCAATTGGACTCCAAACTAGAGTAGAGCTAGCCATTGCTACGGTAGAGGAAGAGAGAGTTGATCTCCTCCGGGGCAGGATATGCTCTTCTTCCTCCTCCAGCCAATCCCTCTCCGGGTTAAGACCCGGGTAACACTATATAGATACACCATGATAAACTTTTCAATCCACCACTACAAGGAAACAACTAATAGCTGGCTTGGAACCACCGGCGGGACACTCTAAACCCACGCCGGTGATCTGCTGGGACCAAATTCCGTAGCTAATCACCGGCGTGGGAAAATGCCCATGCCAGTGCTACGTTGGAATCACCGGCGTGTACCACATAGCGCCACGCCGGTTATATGTGGGCCCAAAGAACCAACCACGGAGGAAACGAATATCGGCATGGGAATATAGATCCACGCCAGTTATCTACACGGTAATTACTGGCGTGGGTTCCATCGGACACGCCGATGATTACTTTGTCCTGAATCGACATGGCGGCCCCGATAGAGTAACTGCCATGTGATAGCTTCCCACACTGGTAATTACTTTAACGTTACCGGCCTATACTGGTCTCCCACGCCAGTAATTACCTTAAAATAAGAAATCCCAATACTTGGCGGTATTGCATTTCAATTTAAATTTCATCAGTAAATTAACGTCCCAAAAAGGCTACAAGAAGGGATATGTGACTTTGAGATTTATTTCTGAGATCGAAGAAGAAATATGTTTTAATAAAATGATGAATTAACTAATGTTATAATATATAAAATTTAGGGGCGTACGTAGTTGAATTTAGGGGCGTAACTGAAAAGCAGATGAAATAATAAAGTATGAGGATATATGTATAGAAAAAATCTAATCACCGGCGTGGGCGACCAGTACACGCCGGTGCTTCCATTCGACAGGGTTGTATAGGAAAACCTGGCCAAATTTTCCCCACCCACTTTTATTTTCGCGCCCGTGCGTCTCTCTCCTCTGTCTCGCGCCCGCGCTGTTATTCGACGCCGCCACCCGCCGCCGCCGGAACACCTCGTCCCCCTGAACACGCGCTCGACGCCGGCAGCGCCTCCGCTCGACGCCGGCCACGCGTCCACCCGACGCGGCTCAACCGCCGTCTCCCTCGACCGCGCCTCGCCCCCAAGCGCTGCCGGAGCCGCCGTCGCCGGCACGAGCTGTCCCTGGCCTCGTCTACGCACCACGCCACAATACCGACGCTGGTCGTCGGTGCCGCCGCCGTCGGCGCGAGGTATGGAACCCCTTTCCCCTCCACCCCGATGGCGCTCACGAGGTGTTTGTTGAAATGCCGAGACAAATTTACATGTTTTGGAGCATGAACTAGGATTGTATTTGGAGATATATGTGGTAACCGCAGGTTGGGGAGATGAATTTGGATATATATGGAGATGAACTAGAATTGTGTTCTCATTTTGAGACGAATATGTGGTTGAGGTATATGAAATGTGTTGTTCGCGAACATTTTCGCGTCTATTGTTGTTTGTTATGCAGGTATATGAGTGTCAATGTTTTGATGAAACGTTGAGTCACGTCTGTTTTGTCGAATTTCTGGCACTCAATATGCCATTTTTAGCAAAGGTCATGCCGAATTTTTTGACATGACCAACCAATTTTAGAGATTTATGTACAAATAGAGATACATCATCCAATTTCTCTAACAATTGTAGATGTCCGAAAACATCGACGGTTTCACTTCATCGGGACATATCCGCATGCCCCCGGCTTTTATAAACCTCGACTTTGTGTCGAATGAAAATGAGCCCCACATGGAAGATGAGCACGGGTCCGACTCCGAGACGAGTGGTCACAAAGACGTGCATCCCGAAGATGCGCGTCACGAAGACGCGGCGGAGGATGAAGATGAGCCCGTCACCACCGACTCCCAAAGTTCAGTGACGAGGAAGGGTAGGAGCAGAAACTCGATCCAGGTCGGAACCATAAAGGTCACGCGACTGGACTCATCGTTTGAGCCTTTAAGTCCTCTCAGCGCCCACTCAAAGTACGGCAACACCATTGGATGCATCGTCTGAGAAGTTTGCAACCTAAATTGATGTAGCCCGACCTACTTCTCCTACAACAAGTGGTCCTTAATTTTGCCAATTTCCCATGAATTTGAGGATTTTTTGAGCTCAATTTCCGCCCAAATTGCGACGAAGAACTCCAAATTTCAGGAACACCGGTACTACCGGCTGGACCTTCGGTACTACCGGAGCTGCGCGCACGACCGGTACTACCGGGACATATAGAGCGGTACTACCGCCGGGCAGGATTTTCAGAGCAATTTCTTTTCTTATTTTTCCTCGGTTCGTTTTGGCATTTCCTATTTGGTTGGAGTCGTTTCTTGGTGTGCCCTACATCTACGACATCAACAAACTTCCGCAGCAATGCATCATCAACGCCAAGCGACGACTCCACCAAGGACTTGACATTCCCCCATCATCATAATCCGTTGTGAGCCCTTCTTCCTTTCGCCTACCTTGACCTATCGGACTAGCTCTTTGATATTGCGGGGCATTGCACTTGTCAAGTGATTGTCTTAAAGTATTGACGAGTGTGTATCGTTAGAGATCTTGGCACTAGCAAAAAATAGGAATCATCGTAAAAATTAAAAAAAAATAGACGACAAAAGAAAAGAACATTAGTAGTGCCAAGTATCATCTCTTGTAGGTTGCGACAAAGCTTATACCGCCAAAGTGAGTGAGTGTGTAACACTTGTGCAAATCGTTGCCCACCAAAAGCAATTGAGCTAACGTCCCTCTTGTGTTGGGTGACATTTGAGCACGTAGTCTTCGTTAGGTTGTCTATCTTCGAGTGCTCGCCCTTTGGTCGCCCAACCTCATCATTCGCTTTTGTGTGTGTTTCTTCATCATTTGTGGTTGGAGTTTCTTTGGTAATTTGATCATTGTGGATTTTCTCTACCTTAAACAACATACTTTTCGCCGATTTGCTTGTTTCGTTTGCCACTTCATACCTTCATATCCTCATAAGTGTGTGTGTTGGGTGTTAGAACCGGATTCTCTCCTCTCAAGCCACATTATACTTGGGATATAGTTTGTCTTGGTTTTTCCTTACCACACATCTCACTTGTTCTTGAGAAAATGTTTAGGGGAAGTACAAATGGAAGCTCAAGTCCGGACGATGAAATCACAGTGGACTTCGAGGTGATCATGGCTATGTCACACAAACGGAGTTTGTTGGTCTTCGACACCTTCTTCGTGATGGCCTAGGACGCTATGAGCGCCGTCTTCAAGCTCAAGAGGCCAACTTCAACGACCGCATGCATGCGCAAGAAGCATCTATGGAGCGGGTGACCGAAGCTCTCAACAACCTTGTGCGACAACGCGCTTCTTCTTCATCACGTCAAGCCGTACAAGAAGCACCTCAAGGTCGACGCAAGCACGTCATGGACGTCATGAACCTCGACAAGAACGTCAACATAATCCAAGGCGCGACGCCCATGAACGACCTCCTCCTAACGTTGAACAACCACATGATCTTCACGTGAACAATGCCAATGCGCATCAAGAACAACCTCACCAAAATGATGAACGTCGCGAACGCATACCATCACCACCACCGCAACAACGTGATCGTCATGACCCATTGGCTAATGACAATGGCGTACCGGGTGCGAATGACTTTGATGAACAAGGACATCCCCGTCATCCTCCAAGGCCACGCCATCAAAATCATGACAATGCGAACAATAACGAACAACCCATTCCTCGCCATGATCCTCGTCCTCGTCAAGAACTTCCACATGATCGTCAACAACACCATCGTTCGAGTCAAGTGATAACGAGTCAAGCCAACACAATGGTGATGGACTCAATCGAAGGAGACGTGGACGTGCATTCCCACGTGGTGCATGACAACTGGCGATGACTGACAACTTGAACAATCTTCGCTTTGACATACCCAAGTTCTACGGCACAAGTGATCCGGAAGCCTACTTCTCATGGGTACTCAAGGTTGACAAGATCTTCCGCGTACAACGCTTCTCCGACAACAAGAAGGTTGCCTTAGCCTCGATGGAGTTTGAAGAGTATGCCCTCTTGTGGTGGGAACAACTACAAGATGCACGCATCGCTAACCACCAACAACCAATCGACACTTGGGTTGAAATGAAAGAAACAATGTACAAGCGCTTCGTGCCAAGCCATTACACTAGAGACTGTACAAGAAGTTGCAAGAGTTGAAGCAAGGGTTGAAGTCGGTTGATGAGTACTATAAGGAGATGGAAATCTCCATGATGAGAGCCAATGTCAACGAGTACGAAGAGCAATCCATGGCTCGCTTCATGAATGGCCTCAACTATCCAATCAAGAAGATTGTGGAGTTCCAACCATATGCCAACTTGGTTGAGCTAGTACATCAAGCAACAAAGGCCGAGCGTCACGTGCTTGAAGAGCTCAAATACATCAAGACAAAGGCATTCTTCGCCAACAAGCCTTCTTCGTCAACACCTACACCTTCACAAGCTCTTCCTCAAGCAAACAAGAGGTCCTCCAAGAGTCTCTACATCGACACCTCAAGCGCCTCAACCTTTCAAGAAAGTACCTCCCTCTACCAAGGCGCCTCAAGGATCTTCGTCCGGCACAAGACTTTGCAATGCTACAAGTGCGGGGACAAGGGCACAAATCTTTGAGTGCACCAACAAGAAGGTCATGATCATCAATGACATGGGAGAGTATGAATCTATGAGTGAAGATGAGTACAATGCTTTGAACAAAGTCGCCACAATGCAAAGTGCTCAAGAAGAAAAGTGAGATATATTGTGATGGCGACAACAACCCTTCCTTGGTTGTGGCAAGAGCTTTAACCACCAATGTTCAAGTGGAAGAAGACCAAAGATGCAACTTGTTTCAAACAAGAGCGGGAATCAATGGAAAGTCCATCAAGGTCATCATAGATGGTGGAAGTTGCCACAACTTAGCGAGAAAGAACTTTGTGATAAGCTCAACTTGAAGTTCAAGAAGCACCCACATCCATACCATGTGCAATGGTTGAGTGATACCGGAGCCGTCAAGATTCAACACATGGTGCAAGTGTCCTTCAAGATTGGAGCCTATGAAGATACGGTTGATTGTGATGTTGTGCCTATGACGTTTGTCACTTACTTCTTGGACGTCCTGGCAATTTGATAAGGGTGCTATGCATGATGGAAGGACAAATTACTATAGCTTCAAGAACAACGACAAGACCTTCGTCCTTCGTCCCATGACACCAAGTCAAGTCATCGCCGACAACGCCAAGACTATTGCAAGGGCACAACAAGATCGTTCGTCAAGTGAGATGAGTGGTGAGCGAGAGACCACCATAAAGTGAGTGAGAGCCACAAGCCAAATGAGAGTGACACTTCAAAGAGAGTTCCCACAAAACTTACACTATTTGCCACCAAGAGAGAGATGAGGGAGTTGAGAGAGAACCCATCCACCCTCCACTATGTGCTCATATGCAAGGGTGAAGTTTCTATGACTAACACTTTCACAAACCTTCCTCCTTCTTTGTTGTCTCTTTTGAAGGACTTTGAAGATGTTTTCCCTCAAGAAGTGCCACCGGGACTACCTCCTCTGCGGAATCGAGCACCGCATCGACCTTGTTCCCGGCGCACCGCTACCAAACCGCGCTCCTTACCGCACCAACCCCGAGGAGACAAAGGAGATTGAGCGGCAAATACAAGAACTTCTTGCCATGGGACATATCCGCGAGAGCTTGAGTCCGTGCGCCGTGCCCGTCATCTTGGTACCCAAGCACGACAACACTCTTCGCCTTTGCATGGATTGTCGCCCCATCAACGCCATCACCGTTAGGTATCGCCATCCTATCCCTCGACTTGATGAGCTTTGTGGTTCCGCTATATTCTCCAAAATTGATCTTAAAAGTGGATACATCAAATACGAATGTGTGAAGGTGATGAATGGAAGACCGCATTTAAAACAAAGCTTGGTCTTTATGAATGGCTTGTCATGCCATTTGGTCTTTCCAATGCACCTTCTACTTTTATGCGTCTCATGAATCATGTTTTGCGTCCTTTCATTGGAAATTTGTTGTGGTATACTTTGACGACATCCTTATCTATAGCAAATCTTTGGAAGAGCACACTTCTCATGTTGCTCAAGTTTTGTTGGTTCTTCGCAATGAAAAGCTTTATGCAAATCTTTCTAAGTGCACTTTTGCCACCAACAAACTTGTTTTCTTGGGTTTTGTTGTTTCTTCGGATGGAGTCGAAGTGATGAAGCAAAGATACAAGCAATTCGGACTTGGCCTTTTCCGATGTCACTTGAGGAGTTGAGACGTTTTCTTGGTTTTGCCGGATTTTACCGCCGTTTCATCAAGGATTTTTCCACAATTGCTTGCCCCCTCCATGAACTTACAAAGAAAAATGTACCTTTCATTTGGGGCAATGCACATGATTTTGCTTTCAATGAGCTCAAACGGTTATTAACCGAAGCACCACTCCTTGCCCTTCCGGATTTCTCTAAGACATTTGAGATTGAATGCGATGCAAGTGGATTGGGCATTGGTGGAGTGCTTATGCAAAATGGTAGACCCATGCATACCATAGTGAGAAACTAGATGGAGCTCGCTTGAATTACCCCATTTATGACAAAGAGTTATTTGCTTTGGTTCGTGTTTTGGATGTGTGGCAACATTACCTTCGTCCTAAGGAATTTGTCATTCATTCCGACCATGAATCCTTGAAATATTTGAAAAGTCAAACAAATTTGAACAAAAGACATGCTAAGTGGGTTGAGTTCATTGAGTCTTTTACCTTTGTAATCAAATACAAGAAAGGTAAAGACAATGTGGTCGCGGATGCTCTATCCCGCAAGGCCAACCTACTTACACGTCTTGACATTAGTGTCTTGGGTTTGGATGAGATAAAGGAGTTGTATGCTACCGATGCTTTCTTTGGAGACATTTTCGCTCAATGTTCGGAGCACAAAGGAATTGGTGATTTCTATTTGCACCAAGGTTTCTTGTTTAAGGCTAACAAACTGTGTATCCCGAGTCTTCGCTTCGTTTGTCCTTTTGAAGGAATCACATGGAGGATCACTCATGGGTCACTTTGGACGCGACAAGACCTACGCCATGCTCGCCACCAACTACTATTGGCCAAGAATGAAGCGTGATGTGGAACGCCTAGTTCGACGATGTTCTACATGTCTTAAAGCTAAGTCTACTCGAAACTCTCATGGCTTGTACACCCCTTTACCCATTCCACATAGACCGTGGTCCGATATTGCTATGGATTTCGTCTTAGGCCTCCCACGTTCTAAAACAAACAAGGATTCCATATTTGTCGTCATTGATCGTTTTTCTAAGATGGCACACTTCATACCATGCAATAAGACCTACGATGCTTCACATATCGCCACGTTGTTTTTCAGGGAAATCGTCCATCTTCATGGAGTGCCAAAGACCATTGTTTCGGATCGAGACGTCAAGTTTGTGAGCTATTTTTGGAAGACTTTGATGGCCAAGTTCGGAATCAAGCAACTCTTTTCCACCGCCTACCACCCTCAAACGGATGGTCAACCGAAGTGGTGAATCGAAGCCTATCTACGCTCCTTCGTGTGTTGAGCAAGCCAAACCTCAAGAATTGGGAAGAGTGCATCCCTCATGCCGAGTTTGCCTACAATCGAGCACTACACCGAGCAACAAAGAGCTCCCTTCGAGATCGTCTATGATTCAAACCCCTACACCGCGCTTGACATGCTACCACTTCCAATCCGTGAACAGTCAACATGGACTTTGACAAGCGCGCTGCTTACATGAAAAAGATACATGAAGACACAAGAACCACGCTAGAGAAGCATAATGAAGACCATGCTACGAAGGTGAACAAGCACAAGCGCGCCATGATCTTTGAAGAAGGAGGCCTTGTGTGGCTACACTTGCGAAAAGAGCGCTTCCCGGATGCAAGAAAGTCCAAGCTTCACCCTCGAGGAGACGGACCTTTCAAGATTATCAAGCGCATCAACAGCAATGCCTACAAGATCGACATCTCCAACTCCAAGCATTTGGTCCATGACACCTTCAACGTCACCGACCTATCGCCATACCTTGGGACATCGAGTGATGAGGAAGAACAAGAGTCGAGGACGACTCTTTCCCAAGGGGGGGAGATGATGTAGCCCGACCTACGTCTCCTACAACAAGTGGCCCAATGACAAGAGCACGAGTCAAAGCTCTACATGATAAGGTGAATTCACTCCTATCTATGTGTGATCTTGATACTCCTTTGAATGGCTTGCTACTTCATTCCGATACCTTGTGTGTGCTAAGGTACAAGCCCCATGAAGATATGCTACCAAGTGATGAAGATGGACAAGGATCGAGTCAAGAGGACACCTCACCAAGTGACGGAGGTGGACACGTAGTGAGCCAAGGAAAAGAAGCTGGAAATCCCGAAGAAGTGCCGACCGGTACTACCGGAGCATCACTTCCGGTACTACCGCCGAGTCGCCAGACGCTACTGGATCCAATGCCACCTTAAGCGGTACTACCGGAATTAATTCCGGTACTACCGACCCGGCCGGTACTACCGGCCAACCCTGGCCGGTACTACCGGACCTGCGCGAGCCTGTGTGCTGAGATGGCCCTTGAGCCATGTACTCCTAGCCACTCATCTATATTTTGCATCTAGACTATAAATAGCTGCCTTCTCCCCTAGGGTTAGGGTAAGACTATGATTTGGGATTAGAGTAGAGCCTTGCTCCTTCTTCTCAAAGTAGTCCTTTCCTCCTATGGAGATGAATCAATGCCTCCCCTTGTGGAGATGAACCAAGGCCTCCCCTTGTGGAGAAGATCCCTTCGTGGATACCAAGGCTTCCTCTTGTAGTTGTGATTACTTGCCAATCTTTCATCTTAGGGTGACTTTATTGGATTGGTTGGATTGACCAATTGGACAAACAATCCTAAGAGTAAGATGTGGTTGGGAGAGGAGAATTGGGGGCAACCCTTGGTGCTTGTTACCAGTTGAATCTTGCTGAGTTGCTACTTGCTAGTTATCCTTGATTTGGTGTTTTCCCCTCTTTGTGTTCTTGTGTTCATCCCTTGTTCTTCGTGTTCATCGATCCCTCCGCACAAATCTGTGAAAATCGGGACCAACCAACATCATAAATGATCCAACCATTAGGGGAAAGGATAATGAGGTGGTGCGCGACCACCTCCTCAGACTTACCTTCCCCCATCCCTACAACAACACTAACCAGAAAAAGAATCTGGCAAACGAACACGCGCTATGCAACTTTTCGAAGGACTTGAGTTCTTGGAAGTATATGGCGAAAATTGACTTCCTTGACAAAGGAAAAGGAATTGAGGATGTACGTGCAACATGGCCTTCGGTTAGTGAAGAGGACTAGGAAATTTTCAAAGAGAATATCAAGAACCCAAAAAGCAAGGCATTGTCTAAATGAGGGAAGGATCAGAGTACTAAATGCATCGGTTGGCACGCCCTTTGAACCCGTGGTTACGGGGAGGCGAAGAAGCAAAAGTGGAGAAATGAGGACGCGCTGATGGAGAAGAACAGTGTGCATAAGAACTGGAAGACGTTCGAAGATGAGAAAGAACATAACTTCCTCCGGGCCAGGTTCAAATATGATAAAGGGAAGGGTGTCTATGTCACTGATGACAAAACGAAGAAAGTCGAACGCTACTTGGTAATTAATTCCTTAGTCGATTCTTTGCCGTGTTTCCGCGACTTATCGTCATTAATGCTTCAAGTCCTTCTTTCAGATTGAAGAGTATGAGAACCCTGATCAAAGCTCACAGGGTCCATGGCTAGGTGTGACATGAAGCTTAACCGGTCGATTAACAAGGCCAAGGGTGAGCCTGCACATAAACCGCAGGCAGGTGGCCGTGTTTACGGCGCTGGTCTTGGTAGATTGGATGCCCACTTTCCTGCTGACAAAGAGGCAAGAAAGGGAAAGAGAAGAGCTGAGAGCGAGAGCTACATCACACAAGCCGATCGCGTGGTCTTTCAAGAAAATGCTCGAATTGTAGCTGAAAAAGCAGCTGACGCGTGATGCGAAGCCTAAAACAAAGTCTTGTTGTAGACAGTGAAGGCTTGGATGTCTACTGGCCAAAAGGAAGAATTTAGCTATACGCAATTCGTCAATTTGATGAAGGCACCCGCCACACCTAGCACACATAATAACAGCCCGTCCTCTGTCGCTTTTAGTGGCCTCACGGTAAGCGTCCGACACTCAACAAATTAATTCCTGTTCCAAGCGTGGATCTCTAGCTAACAAGTTGGTGACGCCAAACATGCAGGTAGACACTCAATGTAGTCTCCTCGCCTCGGTTGACGGTGAAATCAAAACCGTTGCATTTGGTTCCATCATTAACCCGCAAGCCACCGTGCTACACAACAGGCCGTTGGACACTAACAATGCTATTGGGGAAATAATGTTTATCGAGGCGGATTGCGAGCATGTAGATTCTCCCTTTCAACGAGTTGATGAGGACGGGGCTATGAAACTGGGAGATTGCACAATTTGGATTTTAGAGTGGCCGAAGTTGCAACTCCGGGTGGATATTGGTGACTAACAAGAAACACCCTCGCCGCCGGTGGTGCAACAAGGAAAGGGCAGCACAACAGGTCCATCTCCTTTTGGTCCAATACCTGCAACGGCAGCACAGCAGGTCCATCTCCTTTGGGTACTAACAATAACGTGCAGACTGGCAAACAAGTGTTGCATGAGAAGGAGTATGACCCGTGCAATCAGTTTCTGAATGCTCATGGCGATGGTGACATGATGTCGCAAAAGCACATCGATGACACGAAAATGCAGCACGATAATGACATGATGGGACTCCTTAGACCTCAACTGGAACGCCCTCATGCCAATAAGAGTCTTCTTTTCGACAAGCCACCAGACGTTGAGGAGACCCAACATGACACACAAAAAGGGACAGTCTTTACTCCAACCACAATGTGGCGACATGCTTTGGACCTGGTAAACCAATACCACCTAGCAAGCTGGCCCCAGCCAGCTAGCCTGCCCTAGCAAAAAAGAAAAAGCGACATCACCCTTCGAGAAAGCAATATCAGGTGGATACACAACCGGGCCCTGTTCATACTACCCCGAGATCTGGTGGAACAACGAAACCGTTGAGGTTATATCACATGGGTGAGCCTATTCTACCGAAGGATCAGCTCACAGTCGCGCCCCACGAAATCAAGTTTCTGCACCAAGAAATCCTCAAACAGGAGAAGTGGCTTCTTTCCTTAAAGGAGAAAACGGCGTTTTCGGTCTTTGCGGTGAGGGTGCCTGATGAATATGTGGACTGGGCCATGAATTCCCCTCGGAAGTGTTCTATGTGACCTTCGAACAAGTCTTCAACATGCTCCACCTGCGCCAGCTGTCTTTATCCTTGCTCCGCCTATGGGCGCTCCACCTAACCTCTGCTATCTTAGTCGACAATATCCAGGACGTCGCGATTGCGGACCCTGAAATACTACACCAGAACACCTTCAAGACCAGTGCCGGTTGTAAGAGAATGAAGAAATATCTGACAACGTCCATGCTGCAGAATCAGGACAAGACAAGCCTTCTCGTGCCCTACTGTCCGTATTAAGTCACTTGCCTAGTAGTGTGCTTTGTTTTTTAGACTTCCATTTCCTATCAAACTAAATATGATTTGCGCAGCGATCACATGGTCTCATCGTTCTCGACCCAAAGCGTTGTACTTCCCTTTTTTTGGATTCGGCCCTCCACAAGAAAATAAATTACGATAATATGAAGACAACTCTGGATCAGGCTCTCTTTGAGTACAACATCCAAGGCGTCATCGAACCAGGTTGCATCAAGAAAGACAAGTATGGAATGGTTTGCTTTAGACACAACAACAATTTCAAGTGCACGCAGCAAGCGGAAGATAGCAATATGGGGGTCTACCTCGTCCTCCATCAAGTGTGGTCATTCGTACGTGTGAATCAGATGATTCGCGCAAACAAGATCATCCTCAAGTGGGCTGAATGCTTGAAGAATGTCATGGATGGAGATATGAGAGATAGCTGGGTGCGTATTCAGAACGAGCTTGCAGTAGTCCTCAATAAAGATGTCAACTCCATGAACGCCCGGTTCTATTGGCTACCACTAGACAAAGACGACACCATCAAACACATTCAGGCACAGAGTGGCACAGGGATATTCACAATTGATGGCCTTCGCGACTTCAACAGCACCAGCCAGTAGAAAGTTCCAAAACTTGTCGTTGTTACGTTCTGTGAACTTTACATTCCGTGGCAGAACTATGTTATTTTGGGTCTGTAAAAACATATTCAAGACTTATAGTTGTAATAGCTAGCTTCCGTGGATAATATCTAGTAATCAGCTATGAACTATTGAGTTAAATATGTATTCATATTTCTGTGTGTGTATTCTCGAATATAGACTCTGTGAACGAATTCTCAAATACGGTCTTTGATACGAAATCTCGAATATATAACAATTGCGTAAATTATAATAAATTTAAATAATAAAAAACAATTACTGGCGAGCCATACAAAACCACGCCGGTAATCCACCAATACTAGATACCGGACACCGGGTTTGCAGACGGATGACCGGAGTGGTTGTCCTCGGCGGTAATCCCACGAATCACCGGCGTGGACTCGCACACACCAGTGATCTGATAGAATCACTAGCGTGGACTCGCACTCACCGATGATCCCAAATAGCACTGGCGTGAGGTTACCGGCGTGGCCATGTCTCTCCGGTGATGCCAAAAACGCCACGCCGGTGATTAGCTATTTCCTGGTAGTGCACACATGCAGGAGTAGGGCTTTTAGCCTCTGGACGACCTTAATTGGGTAGCTTCCCGTGTCTCTGTGCTGTTCGTTGGAGCTTGCTCGACTAGGACGATTTCATCCTCACCCGGAATCCGTCGATCATTAGCCTACTTCACGACCCGTGCCAAACCAACTAAAAGGGGTTATCGAATATCCCGATGTCCGTGCACCGTGATACGACAATGACCGAATGAGAGCAAGTATTTAGTTCCCCACCTTCCGACTCGTGGATAGGGTGGGCAACCAAATGGCACTGTAGGCTCCCTGGTCAGATTTATTCGTGCAATTCTCTCCCGGGGAAAAGGCAGGGATCCACGCGGGGTCCCTGTAAGGACCCGATGGTCTCCGACATCTCGATCAAAGGAGGGAGGAAGGGGAACTCGAGCCCAGATCAACTTCTAGATAAAGTAAAGTGCAAGGAAGACGAAGAACTGGAAAATTAGGGTTTTTACTTATGCGTGCCACCCATCAATCCTCTCCTAGTAGCATTGGTGTTGGCAGTGGGGTGGGTATTGGGGATTTGATTACTGTGGTGGTGGGTAGTAAGATGGAGTTGGCTGTTGGGTTGTGTAGCAAAGTTCGTTTTGGGGCGTGGTGTGGCTTTCTCTGTAATGGGTGACAAGGAGTGCTGCGGAAGTGGTGATGGTGTAAAAAAAGGTCGGCATTGCGGAACTCGATGTGTCTCCGACGGTGAATCAGGTCGCTGACTGGTGAAATTTGTAGACAAGTCGGCCATGAGCTCAATTAGTTTGTACATCTCACCTTGGATTGTGTTGAAGGCCGCGGCGGTGTCGGACTGGTGCTGGTTGAAGCGGCACTCCATATTGAGCATCGAGCGAGGTAATTGGCGACCGATCCTTTCTTCTTCGGCCGCTGTGTCTGCTTCCAGTCCTTCCTCTCCTTCAGCTGCCTCCAGCTCGGCTAGATCTGCAGCTTCTTTCGCCTTGTCTGCCGTGGCGGCAACATCGTCCGAGGAGTTCTCGGCCACGGCAGCACGCTCGCGCGAGGTAGACCGGGAACACCTGTTTATCGCCATGGGTGTTTGTACTCTTTTTCAGGAGGGATTTTACCACTAGATCAAGAAGATCCAGCAACCTCGGTAGTGGGGGTTTAGGAAATTGGGAGGGAAACGATCGCCGCTTGGATTGTGATAGAGGGAAGGGAGGGTGGGAAGCAGGCCCAGGGTACGATTGCTCTGATACCACCGTGTTAGGACCCGATGGTCTCCGACATCTCGATCGAAGGAGGAAGGAAGGGGAACTCGAGCCCAGATCTACTTCTAGATAAAGTATAGTGCAAGGAAGACGAAGAACAAGAAAATTAGGGTTTTTTACTTATGCGTGCCACCCATCCACCCTCTCCTGCCCTTTTATATCGAAAGAGCAGGCCCACGCAGTTTAGAGATTAGGCATAAAGTTGCCATTTCTATGATAAAGCGCATTAGGCGCGAAATTAACAGTAAACATGATAAGGTTTGAATCTGGCGATTCTGGGCCCTCCGATTAAGCCGAAGCGGTATGGATAGATCCCAGCCATATGCTGTTGTCGCTAAGGCTTGCTCTTCAGCTCTTCTTCAGGCATCGTCAGGCTAAGGTCCTGACAGTCCCCAGCCACCAAACAAGCCCTTAACGGTATATAAAGTGATAAACCCACCATTGGTTCAAAAAAAGTGATAAACTCACCGAATGAGAACTCTACCACCACAAGACTGCGGCGCCTCCACCCACAGCGACCTAGAGCCCACGGCCCCCTCCGTCTCTCTCCAACCTTCCTTGTCGCCTCCTCCTTCCTCCCGATCTCCACATCCAAGCTTCTTGATGTACGGCAAAAACAGGCAGCGCAGGTCTCTGTGGTTTGACACGACGTGCTATTTTCTTGGCTTGGCACCCTGCCGTTGTGGTATAGTTATGCTTCTCGATGGTTTCCTCAACCGTGAATTTGTCTTTGGGTTAGGCCCCCGATAGTTTTGGCCGGGAGAAGAGAGCAACGAAAAGCTGGGAGAGGCGAGATGAGGGATGGGAAATTGCATGGACACGGCGACGTTCATGGATAACATGCGCCTCTACTCTTCTTTCTTAATCAACAGTTGTTTCAGATTGCTCTGTGCTCTTGTTGTGGATCTGGTGATTGCAGGCTACTTTAGTTCGAGGGTGGTTGGATTCGTATTTGTTTGGTTCCTGAATGGATGCTTCTCTGTTTGTTTTTGTGAGGTAAATGTTTTAGATGCAGGCACCTTTTCAGCTTAGTGGTGTTTGGGAGTTGGGAGTTAGTGCTAGTTCTTGCTACTACTCTTGTGCTTGCTACCTTGGGTGCCCTCACTTTGTGTGGTATTGGATAGGATGGACATTTGTTATAGAAGAAGACACTTTTCCCCACATGATTTTATTTTTGAGGTTAATTGCCGTCGTTCTGCCTTCCGATTAGTGAGAAAAGAGTGTTTTTGTATTCGAATTGGTTCAAGTGAATTGCGTATCATGTTAGGTAGGACAATCTTCTGAGCAATGATTACACTATCGATATGTAACTTCTATGATACGAAATCCTAACCATATTAAGTACAGAGTACTTTGGAATATGAATCTAATGACATCAATTTTACATCACATAAAATATATACTAATACAGTAACTGGTGGTCAAAGGTTTGTTTCACAAATCCTAACACGCAGTGTGTTCTAAGACAGAGGGAGTATAAAAATAGAAATATTAGTTTGTCTCCAAGGTGATGACAGGCGGTGGCTAGGTATCTTATCTCTTAGACTAGATTGTCGTGCATCTGCTGAAGAAGATCAAGACAAAGCATATATAGCTATGGACTAAATAGAACATGATGCACCGCAATATCTTACCATACCGGATAATTACGTGAATAAACATGTCTCTAGGAAACTGGTTTGGTTTATAAGAATAGGTCTCATTCCTTTAGGTTTTGCCTGCATCTTGTACGCATCATTTCTATGCAACCATTCAGACTCATCGTCACCGCCCACCAAAGGGATGCTAATATTTCGTTATGAGGAGTGTGGTTCGGGAATTTGAGATGCATAGCGCTGGTCACCTGGAGCAACACCTATAAATACATTGCAGCTACAAAATCAGTCTTCATATATTAGTGTAGAAAAAACATGGCAACTATATGTTGCAAGTATAGAACAAATGACCTTGTTCAGTAGACATGTACTGTATCTGAGTGACACCAGTTTGTCCAATAGCCTGTGTATCATGTAATATTTTTTCTTCATCCACATGGTCAGCAGAATTTTTTTAAAGCTCCCGCAATTGGCGCCGGCGTTTTGCAATCTCATCTTTATTTTTTGCATACCGCCCCCTCTGCCTTTTGAGCTCTTTAGGATCTGCATAAAAATCACACTTTAGTACCTCACATAATAATTATCATGCTCAATCGTTTGCGATTGTGTTAGCTACCTTGGATTTGCTCGATGGTTATATCCTGAAATGGAGTACGCTTGGAAGATGACATACAGATTTCTGCTTTCTCTATCCGGGAAAATTAACAGGTACTAAATAAGACCGCCTCCCTACAAATTGAAGTATCATCAATGCTTATATTGGAAGAATTGTTTGTAAATCCCATTAGCATTTCAAACGTAGACTATACATGTGAATTGTGGTTTGAATACTTGACTACAGAAGATGCTCACGCTCGGAAGACGCTTACACAGTACGGTACAAACATAAATTTCCCTGCAATTATCTAATAAAAACCAAATATTGTACAATGGCCTACTAACTACAGTTGTTATCTTTCAAATGGAGACGACAAAGAGTCCGAGTTTTTCCTAATCTTTTCCATCTGGATCAAGCTTTCACTTCTAAATCCAGAAGAAATTTCCTTATGTTTGTCTGGGCATTTAATTATGGGCTGGCACTTGCCAAATTTTTATTGTAATCACAACATTTTTCGTATACATCACAAGCTGGATGATCTGAGCACTGCCTGACTGAACAAGTAGCACTGAATTTTCGCAAGTGTTGTGCCGGTCACTAATTATACTGACACAATACAATTGGTACCTCCCAAGAGACAGATGACTGCTTCATTTTCTTTTTCGCTCGTTACTTCTGATATGCGCTGTGGAGTTGACAAAATCTGATCGTTCCAATTTTGAAGTAAGCAAAGAGAAGACGAAATATTGACCATGTGGACAGACGATTGATTGAAGACATGTCTCAGTTAAAATTTAAGATGGCAAACCTGAAGAAAGTGCACCTCCCGTGGAGTTTGCATGTGTCCGGCTGGCCGGAGCAGGGGCGTGCAGGACAGCGCGGATGTCGGCGTTCCGCCGTTCAGGTCTGCCTCGCTTCACAGCGTGGAGGGCATCCGGCGTGGAGGCGTCCTTGAGTTTTTCGTGTGCGTCCGGCCGGCCGGAGGAGGGCGGCGTGGGCCTCCCGTGCAAGCCGTTGCTGGAGTCGGCGGTACTCGAGCGAGTCCCGTGCTGGACGGACCTTGAGCGGTTCCGGCGGGAGACCTGCGGCGGTAGGGTGGTTCCAGATTTAGGGTGGTGAGCGATGAGCGCGGAAAAGTGGCGCGTGGGCGGTGGTGCGGGAACAGCGGCACGTGGGTGGGCGGCGGTGCGGGGAACGGCAGCGATTTCATGGGGGATATGGGGAATAGTGGCGGGCGACGGTTTGACGCGAGGCGGGGATAGAGGGTTTCTTTTTCGGGGGGAGTGGGCTATTTTTTTTCAGAAATTGATGCACATCACTTGGCTATTTTGAGACGTTGGATATGACTTGGTGTACGGTTCAGATCATTCGGATCTGACAGACTCTGTCTTTTTATATTAGTGGAGATGATGACTACATATTTGGTATGATGAATTTTTGGGGATCACATACAGGGAGACTTAGACTGGGTGGACTCATTACTAACCTGGCTAATGATGCGGGCAGGTCCCGATTTTCACGGATTTGTGTGGAGGGAAAGATGAACACGAAGAACACGCGAAGAACGATGAACACAAAGAGGGGAAATCAAACACACAAGGGTAAATAGCAAGTAGCAACACGGCAAAATCGACTGGTAACAAATCCCCGAGGGCAGCCCCCAATCCTCCTCTCCCAAGCACACCTTACTCTTAGGATTGTTTGTCCAATTGGTCAATCCAACCAATCCAACCTAGCCACCTAAAGATGGAAGATTAGCAAGTAATCGCAACTACAAGCGGAGCCTTGGTATCCACGCAGGGATCTTCTCCTCAAGAGGAGGCCTTGGTTCATCTCCACATGTGGAGGTCTTGATTCATCTCCATAGGAGGAAAGAGACACTTTGAGAAGAAGGAGCAAGGCTCTACTTTAGTTCCCAAATCATAGTCTAACCCTAGATCTGGAGGAGGAGTATTTATAGTCTATGAGGCGAAGGGGTAAGTTGTGGGCCATTACATGGGCTTCAGCCCGAATCTTCAGGTCCAGCGGTAGTACCGCTGCGCCAGCGGTAGTACCGCTGGGATTAAATGTGCTCGCTGGCGGTAGTACGAAGCTGGTACCGGGAGGTACCGTAGGGGTATCCAGTGGCGTTTTCGGCGTGCCGGTACCTCCAGCGGTACCTCTGGCGGTAGTACCGTGATCTGGGTTCGGCGGTAGTACCGCTGATTGGAGTTCTACGCAGGTCTTCATCTTCAGCGGTAGCACGGCTGGTGCCACTGCCTGGGACCTGGCGGTAGTACCGGCCCGCCTGGCGGTAGTACCGCTGTGCTGATGCTTCGTCTTCTTCATCTTCCTCTTGACTCGTTCTTGTCCAACTTCTGCACTTGCTTGGTGATCTTCTTGGTAGTTGTTCCTGAGTATGCACAACGTATCCGAATGAAGTAGCAACCCATTCAAAGGAGTGTCGAGATCACACATAGATAGGAGTGAATTCACCTTATCATGGAGAGCTTTGATTCTTGCTCTTGTCATTGGGCCATTTGATGGTGTTGGTGTGTGTGCTAGGTTGCACTACATCATCTCCCCCCCCCTTGGAAAAGAGTCGTCCTCGACTCTTCGTCCTCATCATCACTTGGGTTTCCAAGGTAAGGTGATATGTCGGCGACGTTGAAGGTGTCATGGACGCCGTACTTGGACTTGGATATGTCGATCTTGTAGGCATTGTCGTTGATGCGCTTGAGAACCTTGAAAGGACCATCTCCTCTTGGCGCGAGCTTAGACTTTCTCTCATCGGGGAAGCGGTCCTTGCGTAGATGTAGCCAAACAAGGTCTCCTTCTTCAAATATCATGGGGCGCTTGTTCTTGTTCATCTTCGTAGCATGGTCTTTTTGCTTCTCAAGCGTGGCCCTTGTGTCTTCATGTATTTCTTCATGTAAGCGGCACGCTTGTCGAAGTCCATGTTGACTTGCTCACGAGTGGAAGTGGTAGCATGTCGAGCGCGGTGTAGGGGTTGAGCCATAGACGACCTCGAAGGGTGTTCTCTTTGTTGCGCGATGTAGTGCTCGATTGTAGGCGAACTCGGCGTGTGGGATGCACTCTTCCCAATTCTTCAAGTTAGGCTTGATCAACACACGAAGGAGTGTGATAGGCTTCGGTTCACCACTTCGGTTTGGCCATCGGTTTGAGGGTGGTATGCGGTGGAGAATAGTTGCTTGATTCCCATCTTGGCCATCAAAGTCTTCCAAAAATAGCTCACGAACTTGGTGTCACGATCCGACACAATGGTCTTGGGCACTCCATGAAGACGGACGATTTCCCTGAAAAACAAAGTAGCAATGTGTGAAGCATCGTCGCTCTTGTTGCAAGGTATAAAGTGTGCCATTTTAGAGAAGCGATCAATGACGACAAAGATGGAATCCTTGTTTGTTTTAGTGCGTGGGAGTCCTAAGACAAAATCCATAGCTATATCGGACCATGGGTGATGTGGAATAGGCAAAGGTGTGTATAAACCATGAGAGTTTAGAGTAGACTTAGCTTTGAGACATGTTGAACATCGTCGCACCAAGCGGTTCACATCACATCCTTGGCCAATAGTAGTTTGTGGAGAGCATGGCAAAGGTCTTGTCACGTCCAAAGTGTCCCATTAAGACGCCTCCATGTGATTCCTTCAAAAGGACCAAACGAAGCGAAGACTCGGGTATACATAGTTTGTTAGCCTTAAACAAGAAACCTTTGTGCAAATAGAAATCACCAATTCCTTTGTGCTCCGAACATTGAGCGAAAATGTCTCCAAAGAAAGCATCGGTAGCATACAACTCTTTAATCTCATCCAAACCCAAGACACTAATGTCAAGACGTGTAAGTAGGTTGGCCTTGCGGGATAGAGCATCCGCGACCACATTGTCTTTACCTTTCTTGTATTTGATTACAAAAGTGAAAGACTCAATGAACTCAACCCACTTAGCATGTCTTTTGTTCAAATTTGTTTGACTTTTCAAATATTTCAAGGATTCATGGTCGGAATGAATGACAAATTCCTTAGGACGAAGGTAATGTTGCCACACATCCAAAACACGAACCAAAGCAAATAACTCTTTGTCATAAATGGGGTAATTCAAGCGAGCTCCATCTAGTTTCTCACTATGGTATGCGATGGGTCTACCATTTTGCATAAGCACTCCACCAATGCCCAATCCACTTGCATCGCATTCAATCTCAAATGTCTTAGAGAAATCCGGAAGGGCAAGGAGTGGTGCTTCGGTTAATAACCGTTTGAGCTCATTGAAAGCAAAATCATGTGCATTGCCCCAAATGAAAGGTACATTCTTCTTTGTAAGTTCATGGAGGGGGCAAGCAATTGTGGAAAAATCCTTGATGAAACGGCGATAAAATCCGGCAAAACCAAGAAAACGTCTCAACTCCTCAAGTGATGTCGGAAAAGGCCAAGTCCGAATTGCTTGTATCTTGCTTCATCACTTCGACTCCATCCGAAGAAACAACAAAACCCAAGAAAACAAGTTTGTTGGTGGCAAAAGTGCACTTAGAAAGATTTGCATAAAGCTTTTCATTGCGAAGAACCAACAAAACTTGAGCAACATGAGAAGTGTGCTCTTCCAAAGACTTGCTATAAATAAGGATGTCGTCAAAGTATACCACAACAAATTTCCAATGAAAGGACGCAAAACATGATTCATGAGACGCATAAAAGTAGAAGGTGCATTGGAAAGACCAAATGGCATGACGAGCCACTCATAAAGACCAAGCTTAGTTTTAAATGCGGTCTTCCATTCATCACCTTCACACATGCGTATTTGGTGATATCCACTTTTAAGATCAATTTTGGAGAATATAGCGGAACCACAAAGCTCATCGAGCATATCATCAAGCGAGGGATAGGATGGCGATACCGAACGGTGATGGCGTTGATGGGGCGACAATCCATGCAAAGGCGAAGAGTGTTGTCGTGCTTGGGTACCAAGATGACGGGCACGGCACACGGACTCAAGCTCTCGCGGATATGTCCCATGGCAAGAAGTTCTTGTATTTGCGCTCGATCTCCTTTGTCTTCGGGGTTGGTGCGGTAAGGAGCGCGGTTTGGTAGCGGTGCGCCGGGAACAAGGTCGATGCGGTGCTCGATTCCGCGTAGAGGAGGTAGTCCCGGTGGCACGTCTTGAGGGAAGACATCTTCAAAGTCCTTCAAAAGAGACAACAAAGAAGGAGGAAGGTTTGTGAAAGTGTTAGTCATAGAAACTTCACCCTTGCATATGAGCACATAGTGAGGGTGGATGGGTTTTCTCTCAACTCCCTCATCTCTCTCTTTGTGGCAAATAGTGTAAGTTTTGTGGGAACTCTCTTTGAAGTGTCACACTCATTTGGCTTGTGGCTCTCACTCACTTTATGGTGGTCTCTCGCTCACCACTCATCTCACTAGACGAACGATCTTGTTGTGCCCTTGCAATAGTCTTGGCGTTGTCGGCGATGACTTGACTTGGTGTCATGGGACGAAGGACGAAGGTCTTGTCGTTGTTCTTGAAGCTATAGTAGTTTGTCCTTCCATCATGCATAGCACCCTTGTCAAATTGCCATGGACGCCCAAGGAGTAAGTGACAAACGTTCATAGGCACAACATCACAATCAACCGTATCTTCATAGGCTCCAATCTTGAAGGACACTTGCACCATGTGTTGAATCTTGACGGCTCCGGTATCACTCAACCATTGCACATGGTAAGGATGTGGGTGCTTCTTGAACTTCAAGTTGAGCTTATCACAAAGTTCTTTGCTCGCTAGGTTGTGGCAACTTCCACCATCTATGATGACCTTGATGGACTTTCCATTGACCCCGCTCTTGTTGAAACAAGTTGCATCTTTGGTCTTCTTCTACTTGAACATTGGTGGTTAAGCTCTTGCCACAACCAAGGAAGGGTCTTTGTTGTCGCCATCACAATAGATCTCACTTTCTTCTTCTTGAGCACTTTGCATTGTGGCGACCTTGTTCAAAGCATTGTACTCATCTTCACTCATAGATTCATACTCTCCCATGTCATTGATGATCATGACCTTCTTGTTGGTGCACTCAAAAGATTTGTGCCCTTGTCCGCCGCACTTGTAACATTGCAAAGTCTTGTGCCGGACGAAGATCCTTGAGGCGCCTTGGAGGGGAGGTACTTTCTTGAAAGGTTGAGGCGCTTGAGGTGTCGATGTAGAGACTCTTGGAGGACCTCGAGTGTTCGCTTGAGGAAGAGCTTGTGAAGGTGTAGGAGTTGACGAAGAAGGCTTGTTGGCGTAGAATGCCTTTGTCTTGAGGTATTTGAGCTCTTCAAGCACGTGGCGCTCGGCCTTGGAAGCTTGATGTACTAGCTCTACCAAAGAGGCATATGGTTGGAACTCCACGATCTTCTTGATGGGATAGTTGAGGCCATTCATGAAACGAGCCATGGATTGCTCTTCGTACTCGTTGACATTGGCTCTCATCATGGAGATTTCCATTTCCTTGTAGTACTCGTCAACCGACTTCAAACCTTGCTTCAACTCTTGCAACTTCTTGTATAAGTCTCTAGTGTAATGGCTTGGCACGAAGCGCTTGTACATGTTTCTTTCATTTCAACCCAAGTGTCAATTGGTTGTTGGTGGTTAGCGACACGAGCATCTTGTAGTTGTTCCCACCACAAGAGGCATACTCTTCAAACTCCATCGAGGCTAAGGCAACCTTCTTTTGTCGGAGAAGCGTTGCACGCGGAAGATCTTGTCAACCTTGAGTACCCATGAGAAGTAAGCTTCCGGATCACTTGTGCCGTAGAACTTGGGTATGTCAAAGCGGACGTTGGTCAAGTCATCATAGTCGTCACGTGGCCACCACGTGGGAATGCACGTCCACGTCTCCTTCGGTTGAGTCCATCACCATTGTGTTGGCTTGACTCGTTATCACTTGACTCGGAACGTTGGTGTTGGTGACGATCATGAGGAAGCTCTTGACGAGGCGCATGTTGAGGAGGTAGCTCTTGTTGAGGAACGGGTTGCTCGACATTGTTCGCATTGTCATGGTTTTGATGACGTGGCCTTGGAGGATGACGAGGGTGACGTCCTTGTTCACCAAAGTCATTCGCACCCGGAACGCCATTGTCATTAGCCAATGGGTCATGACGATCACGTTGGGCGGTGGTGGTGATGGTATGCGTGCGCGACGATCATCATTTTGGTGAGGTTGTTCTTGATGCGCATTGGCATTGTTCGCGTGAAGATCATGTGGTTGTTCAACGATAGGAGGAGGTCGTTCATGGGCGTCGCTCCTTGAATCATGTTGACGTTCTTGTCGAGGTTCATGACGTCCATGATGTGCTTGTGTCGACCTTGAGGTGCTTCTTGTACGGCTTGAGCGTGAAGGAGCTCGTTGTCGCGCAAGGTTGTTGATAGCTTCGGTCATCCGCTCCATGTTCGCATTGATTGCGTTGAAGTTGGCATCATGAGTTTGGAGACGGCGCTCGTAGCGGCCTAAGCCATCACGAACAAGGTGTCGAAGACCGACGAACTCGGATTGTGTGACATAGCCATGATCACCGCGAACTCCACCATGGATTTCCTCATCCGAGCTTGAGCTTCCGTTTGTACTTCCCCTAAACATTTTCTCAAGAACAAGTGAGATGTGGTAAGGAAAAACCAAGACAAACTATATCCCAAGTATAATGTGGCTTGAGAGGAGAGTATCCGGTTCTAACACCCAACACACACACTTATGAGGATAGGAAGGTATGAAGTGGCAAACGAAACAAGCAAACCCGCGACAAGTATATTGTCAAAGGTAGAGAAAATCCACAATGATCAAATTACCAAAGAAACTCCAACCACAAAGTATCAAGAAACACACACAAAAGCGAATGATGGGGTTGGGCGACCAAAGGGCGAGCACTCGAAGATAGACAACCTAACGAAGACTACGTGCTCAAATGTCACCCAACACAAGAAGGACGCTAGCTCAATTGCTTTTTGTGGGCAACGGATTTGCACAAGAGTTAACACTCACACTCACTTTGGCGGTCTTAGCTTTGTCGCAACCTACAAGAGATGAGACTTGGCACCACTTGATTCTTTTCTTTTCTCTTTTTTTTTTGATTTTTGCTTTTTGACGATGATTCCTTCTCTTTTGCTAGTGCCAAGCTCTCTAACGATACACACTCGCCAATACTTGAAGACAAACACTCAACACGTGCAATGCCTCGCAATATCACCGAGCTAGTCCAATAGGTTAAGTTGCGCGAAAGGAAGAAGGGCTCACAACGGAAATGATGGTGGGGGAATGTCGAGTCCTTGGTGGCGTCGTCGCTTGGCGTTGATGATGCGTTGCTGCGGAAGCTTGTCGATGTTGTAGACGTAAAGCACACCAAGAAAGGACTCAAACCAAAGAGGAAATGCCAAAACGAACCGAGGAAAAGAAAAATTTCTGAAAAATTGGCCCTGGCGGTAGTACCGCTGGTCCGCCCGGTAGTACCGCTGCGGCGGTAGTACCGCTGCACTGGCGGTAGTACCGCTGCGCACGAATCTGCGCGTTTGACTCGATTTTGGGCGGACGTGGGCTCAAAAATCCTCGAATTCGTGGGAAATCGGCAAAATTGAGGCTAGGGAACGCAAACAAAGGTGGAGGGGGTCCTAAAGCAACAGATCCATGGACAAAAACTACCAAAAACGCAACGAATCGACAGATCGGCTCGAATCAAGGCAAGGCTATTTTTGGTGGAAATTTTCGAATTTCTCAAAAACGAAGAAAAATTTGGTGGATTTCGGTGGAAACACAAATCAAATCCGTGTCAACCTAGAGCTCTGATACCATATGATGCGGGTAGGTCCCGATTTTCACGGATTTGTGCGGAGGGAAGATGAACACGAAGAACACGCGAAGAACGATGAACACAAAGAGGGGAAATCAAACACACAAGGGTAAATAGCAAGTAGCAACCCGGCAAGAATCGACTGGTAACAAATCCCCGAGGGCAGCCCCCAATCCTCCTCTCCCAAGCACACCTTACTCTTAGGATTGTTTGTCCAATTGGTCAATCCAACCAATCCAACCTAGCCACCTAAAGATGGAAGATTAGCAAGTAATCGCAACTACAAGCGGAGCCTTGGTATCCACGCAGGGATCTTCTCCTCAAGAGGAGGCCTTGGTTCATCTCCACATGTGGAGGTCTTGATTCATCTCCATAGGAGGAAAGAGACACTTTGAGAAGAAGGAGCAAGGCTCTACTTTAGTTCCCAAATCATAGTCTAACCCTAGATCTGGAGGGGAGTATTTATAGTCTATGAGGCGAAGGGGTAAGTTGTGGGCCGTTACATGGGCTTCAGCCCGAATCTTCCAGGTCCAGCGGTAGTACCGCTGCGCCAGCGGTAGTACCGCTGGGATTAATGTGCTCGCTGGCGGTAGTACGAAGCGGGTACCGGGAGGTACCGTAGGGGTATCCAGTGGCGTTTTCGGCGTGCCGGTACCTCCAGCGGTACCTCTGGCGGTAGTACCGTGATCTGGGTTCGGCGGTAGTACCGCTGTGCAAGCGGTAGTACCGCTGCCTGGAGTTCTGCGCAGGTCTTCATCTTCAGCGGTAGCACGGCTGGTGCCGCTGCCTGGGACCTGGCGGTAGTACCGGCCCGCCTGGCGGTAGTACCGCTGTGCTGATGCTTCGTCTTCTTCATCTTCCTCTTGACTCGTTCTTGTCCAACTTCTGCACTTGCTTGGTGATCTTCTTGGTAGTTGTTCCTGAGTATGCACAACGTATCCGAATGAAGTAGCAACCCATTCAAAGGAGTGTCGAGATCACACATAGATAGGAGTGAATTCACCTTATCATGGAGAGTTTTGATTCTTGCTCTTGTCATTGGGCCATTTGATGGTGCTGGTGTTGTGTGCGAAGGTTGCACTACATCAGCTAACTTGCAAAATCAGCGTCAGAGTTGCCAATAGCAATTAGTATCTGTATGCACTACCGGAATAGGATATTGCTAGCAGAGTTTGTGTATTTGTGGGATGGCACAGTTTCATCTTAACAGTTGGAAGTTAGAACTAGCATTATATGTTATGTGGTTGCCTCATGACTTGTGACTGAACTATCTGCGAAAACAAACTTTGACAAATCATTGACATTTGCTAGAATTGGCGATAGATTATCTTTCCACTGGATTGATTTGAAATGTGCACACTGTTCTTATGCATATTTACTCTTATTGAGACATCAGATCCTTCAAAAGGAGGTAGCAGAACAGGATTATCGTTGAATTCTTCGACTAACAAAAGTGGTTCTACTCGGACAACTTTTACCCATTCCTATACAAATCCGAGTGAGCTTCCTACTCCTAGGACAGAAGGTGAAATTCCGTCATCGCCATATCTGAAGGCATTCGCGTTCGGTGATCTAAAGAATGCAACAAAGAACTTCCGGCCAGACAGTCTTATTGGGGAAGGAGGATTTGGCTGTGTCTATAAAGGTTGGATTGATGAACAAACTCTTGCTCCTTCAAAGCCAGGTACTGGCATGGTTGTGGCTGTTAAGAAGCTAAAACCAGAAGGATTTCAGGGTCACAAGGAATGGCTGGTGGGTTTTCTTGACCATTCAAGTTTGTCATATATGCATGTTTTAAAATTTCATGACGGTGATTGCATCCCTATTACAGACTGAGGTTGATTATCTTGGCCAGCTTCATCACCAGAATCTCGTTAAGCTCATTGGCTATTTTTCTGATGGTGATAACTGACTTTTGGTGTATGAGTTAATGCTAAAAGAAGTTTGGACAATCATCTATTCAGACTTAAGTATTTTGGTGTAAAATTCATAAGTTTAATAGGAAAATGTCTGTACGAGTAGATTGCACATGCCCCCTAATACTAAAACAACACTTTGCACTATATCCAAAATACCATATCATATGGATGTAATACATATAGTTGTACTGTACTTGCAGAAACTCGGATGCAAAGTTGTCTACAGGTATGAGAACAACTTTTTTACAACTAGCATATGGTAGTAATGCATGTACCATCCGCATATATCATTTTTGTTTCCCATACAAATGAAATTCTCCGTATGGCATCTATAATTGTTAATGTCGATTTCTGGAAGAGTATTAGTGCTTTCTTGAGTATCTAAACTGTAATGCGGCCTAACGACCGTGCGTGCGTCGCGGCAATTTTACACAAAACCCCCTGAGAAATAAGGAAATCCACCCGCAGTTCATACATAATGTCGAAGCGTTATTTTCCCTGCAACAAATCACAGGCAAAGGCAGGTCGCCGCCCCCGAGCGCAGCCATCCCCGCCGGCGAGCCACGCCCGAATCCTGCGGTGAGCTGCGCCAGTTCCCCTCGTTCTGCTCGACCGCGAATACCACGAACTCTCGCCTCCATCTGCCGCCGCGTCGCCCGGGCAGAAGGAGAGGCGCAGGGGCGATTTCTCGAGCTTGCAGGGGCGTTTCTCGAGCCTGAATCGAGCTCCTCCGCGGGAGGGACGGCGACGATGAAGCTTGTGTTCCGTCTGGATGGAGAGAATACGCCGGTGGATTTCCGGATCTGTGGTTGGCTGGGGCTGAGGTGGCCGGAGATGGGAGATCAGGTGGTGGCGGGGGTGCCCTGCGCGAGCTCGGTCGCGAGGAACATGGCTGTGGGTGCTCGGCTTGGCGCGCCGGCGACGGTGCACGACGAGCATCGATGGCAGCAGCGGGCAGGGGCACGCGGCCGTGGGCTCGGCTTGGCGCGACGACCTCCACCTCTTCCCTTGCAAATACGAACATAGCGGCCAAGAGCATGGCGCTGGTCTTGATGGGGTCGCGGCCAGGATTCCGGTGGCTGCTGGTCTGGACGGGGGTCACAGCCATGCTCCCGATGGCTGCTGGTCTTAAACGGGGGTCGCGGTAGCCTGTGCGAAGATCGTAACGGCGGCATCGCGCCGTCCCTAACGCCACCTGCCTCCGCCCGCCGTCCAACGCCGCAAGGACGGCGCTCCAGCCGGCCGACTCCATCCTTGATGGTGACCTGAGCACGGAGCACCTGAGCCCGCCAGCGGCGCAGCAGCGTTGATGAATGGCGCGCCGGTGATGATCTCGGTGGCGGCGAGGCGACGAGGCCGAGCATGGCAAGCCGGCCGTTCCAGAGCTCGGCGTTGGCGTTCATGACGGCCCCGGCCCTGCCCTCAGCGCTCTCGCCCTGGAGAAGAGGCACCAGCGATGCCACAGAGAGCACCGCGACGGTGTAGGCAAACCACGCCTGGCCGGTGCCGCTGCCGAGCTGCGAGAGGAGCCCGTCGCCCCGCCCGGCCTCGACGGCCAGCGCCGTCACGAAGCCCACCATAGCGAGGCGCCCGTTGATGCGCTCCGGCGCCGGGCCGCTGAACGCCAGCGCGTCCCAGATCGAGGTGCTCGGCTTCGGCTGTGTCAGCAACAGATATCAGAAATCTTGCCCATGAACCCGGTGACAGACAGGTACGTACGAGTTAAGCAACATACCTTGGGCGATGGTGTACTAGGCTTATGATTTTTTAGAAATGACTTTTGCGCATAGCTGCAAAAAAAAAATAGTACTTCTCCCAGGATACCTGTGTCAAGTTGATGCTCTGTAAATGGCAGTTATTGTGCAAAATGCGATATTACTTTGGGATTTTCTATGCACGGTTAGTAGAAAACTGAATGTTTCTTACTACATGCTATTCTGATTATCCCTTTTCAAACTGGTGGATTCTCTTGACGATTCAGGAAACAATGTTGGACACCCACTGTCATTCAAATTCATAAAACTTCCTGGTGACCCGGTCCCTAGCACACTGGTTTTATGTATTTTTTTTAAAAAAAAAATCGGTAGGAGCAGGTAGTCTCCCCTAAAAAAGGTTTGGTCCGGCCAAGAAATCAACTTTGGTTAGTGAAATTCTCTATAGCTACCAAAACATTTTATATTTTTTCAACATATGTAGTATTCAGTACAAATGACTATGGTCATGTTTGCTATATGAAATAAAATCCTTTCTGTTTCCCTTCCCTTCTTTTTTTGATTTAATCACATGTTTAGTTTTAATTGCTTCAGGTTGCTCCGAGTTGCACTTATATTTTTATAATTGAATTTTGTTGTGGATCAGATAAAATAATTGGTTCGAGAATATATATATATATATATGTGTTTCTTTTGGATAGCCATGATTTATACAAAGAATATTAGAGATTAAGCCTTCGACATAATCGTTGTATAATGGGCCATGTAAGAGACATGACATCCGAGACAAAGCCAACCTACTTCTAAAATGACGATAAAACCACAATCAGGGTATGTTTGATTTAATTTAAAGCCCGTAGCAAAGCACGGGCATTTTGCTAGTCTTGGTAAAGGGTGGACTTGATAAAGATTCATTTTAGTTTAGTATCTGAATATCTCTATCCCAAGTTCAATGAAAGTATCCTACACATGTAGGTGGTGCAGACCCTTTACCCTGGGGGATAAGACTTAAAGTTGCTATTGGGGCTGATAGGGGTTTATCATTTCTTCATGATGATGAAAATCAGGTTATATACCGTGATTTCAAGGCATCAAATATTCTCCTTGACTCGGTACGTTGGAAATAGGCGCTCATTGATCTTCTGACAAAATATTGGCTTTTGAATGTTTTTTGGCCATAACTTCTGTTTTGTTTCACCAATACAGGAGTTCAATGCAAAATTATCAGACTTTGGCTTGGCAAAAGCAGGTCCAACTGGGGATAGAACCCATGTTTCTACACAAGTCATGGATACTAGAGGTTATGCAGCCCCAGAATATATTGCTTCTGGTTAGAAAATACTCACTTTTGCTTTTACATAATTTATAACCATAAATTTGTAGCATGTATGGCAACTTTATAAAGTGCATCTTTGTTTCTATTTGTAACCATAAATTTAGTCCACATAACGTTTGCCATTCCTTCAATATTCTATAGTCATTTATAACTAGAGTTTGTTTGTACAGTCACAATGCTGAATGTAAGATATCACTTTATGTTACGTGAATTATACTGTAACATTGAATTGACAAAATCACCCTTTTGTTGTTATGGTGCTTATTTCATGGCCCTGAATTATGCACCCCTTTTCTTATACAAGGACATGTTTATGATACTTTTGCACAAACTAATAAACTTGCTTTTAGGGAATTCAACACAGGCATGGATTTTTATTTAAAAAACACTCTTGCCCGGTTTGAGCACCAAGTTTTGGGTGGTACTGTGTTCCAAATGACCGTTATGTCACATGAATTAACGTTTGACATAAAGTTCAACTCTAGTCCAAATTCAAACCAACCAGTGCCAAAGGTGCACATGTCCATTCTTAAATATGTATATAAAGAACACCCACCACATATGATTTCATATCAAATAGGATGTTTATATGTGCAAGGTATAGGTATAACAGAAGATAAATGATAAAGCTATAGGATCGTACTATTATTTCTCATATTCTCAAAATACCAAAACAGGTCGCCTCTCTGTGCAGGCGGAAGTCTATAGCGTTGGTGTCGTTTTGCTCGAAGTGCTGACAAGAAGGCGAGCCCTGGACAAATCGAAAAAAACAACAGAACATAACCTAGTTGACTGGACAATGGCCTACCCAGGTGACAAGCGCCGCGCCTGTAGCGCATCATGGACATGAAGCTGGGTGGCCAGTACCCGAAGAAAGGCGCCCATGCAATCGGGCCTCGCCCAGCAGTGCATTCGCATGGAGGCCAAAATGCGGCCCCAGATGTCCGAGGTCCTGGAGAAGCTGGAGGAGCTGCAGGATCCCAAGTACAATGTGACTGCACCACAGGTTGACACCCGGAGGACCTCATTGGGTGATTCAGTCCTGAGGTCAGTCATGTCCGTGAGGGCACAGCCTTCGTCGCGGAGCTTATCGGCCTCAGCTTCGCCTAAATAGGAATGCGCAAGTGCATTAGATGCAGGAACTACGATTGGAGATTAGAGAGCACGTTTTGTTGTAGCTGTTGTTCTTTTGTGTGTGCCTAATCTTTGTATCAGACCTAGGATGTATATATATGGTTGTGTGACCAGCATTTTAGTCAATTCCTCACGCCCGTGCATCTGTGACATGATGCAATTACCATCTTTTTATGTTTCCTTATTTTGAGTCTGAGTTCTGAGTTTAGATGTGCTTGCTTGTCATGTATAATGTTTTCCCTCTTAATCAGTGTTTGCATTTGTGCCATTTGGAGCATAAACTGCAGAGCTGTATGTGCTCGCCGCCTCCCCGTGGTCCTCAAGTGTTTTGCATCAATTTCTCCAGCATAGAAAGGTTCCTTCACAGAGTGCAAGTCATTGTGCTGGTGTAGAGTGGGTGTTGTATCCCTTTTGGGAGCGTCGATGTAGGTTTGCTCTCAGTGTCTAGGTGAAAGGATCGTATGACACCTAGAGGGGGGGGGGGGTGAATAGGTGCTACCCAATTTTTAGTTCTTTTTCAGTTTAGGCTTGACACAAAGTTAAATTCTCTAGATATGCAACTACGGTGAATTTACCAATATGGCAAGTTAACTCTAAGCAGTCTACGAGATACAAGTAAAGGCAAGGTAAAGAGGTAACTGAAAGTGAAGCACGCGGAGACACGGATGTAATCCCGAGTTCCTCCTTTTTAGGTGAGTACGTCTCGTTGGAGGGGTGCGAGCTTCGCCACCAGAGGCTATCTCAACGGCACAACAGGCTCACCCTATTCTCCGATGAACCGCACCACAAAGGATTGGTTCACCTTCCACTATCGAAATCCTTCAAGGCGGAATCCGGAGCCTTTACAACAACAATCCGGGCACACACCTGATGGTCCCGAAGAGCAAGGCCTTGATACCTGCAAAAGAAAACGGGATTAGGTTGAGACTCCAAGTGCAGAGTGTATAGTAAGTGGAAGATAGTTTTCCCCACGAGGGGTGACTCGAGGGTTTAATATCGAACTCTCGGGGAATCTGAAGTGGTAGATTTATCTTCTTATCCTTCTTTTGGTTACCTACAAAACAAGGTTAGATGTTTTGGTCCTCAACCTCACCTGTGGTTGTTAAGCACAAGGTGTAAGAATGATATCAGGATAGTTATGCAATGCAAACAAGAAATAAATATGCAATGATGGTGGATTCAATGATAAATGATATTTTTGGGTTTTTGAATGATGTATGCAAGATGAAAAGTATTTTTGTATTTTTGGATTTAATGATGGCTGAAAAAAGAAAAGTGGTATATGGTGTTGGAAAGGTGTTTCTTATGATTAAAAATGGACTGGGGTTCATGGTTTCACAAATGCACTCTCTCTTTATAAAGTGGTAGACAATGGAACACACACAGTTAACATATGAGATTGCAACACAGGGTTTGATAACAAGTTACTTAAATATATGGGCATCACGTCCTAACATAGAGATCTTTTGGTTATTAACCTCTCTTATACTCCACCAAGATGCGAACTAAATCATAACACCTCAGTAATTAAGATAACTCAGAGTATAACATTAAGTATCATGACATGAAGTGAAAATAACAACATGCTAGATCTAGTCATGGAGTAGTGGCAATGGTCACGCCCACATCTCCGGTAGCATGGTATTTTAGTTTATCCCTAGAGAGGCAACAAAGTAAGGTAAAGATACCAAAGTGGATCGCAGAAGTTTCTCTCACGTTCACTGCACTAGCCACCCCCCGTTACTCCAACTAATGCACACGTTCCCCCACACACGCTCTCATAAACATGCTTGATCAAAACAAGTAGACAAGAACGGGGTACATAATATGCATCTATACTCATAACTAAAACAAACATTGCAATCTCAAACATATATTAACTCATAAAGATCCACCACAAAGGTATTACAACGGTGACCGTAATCATGTTCAGCAGCTCATACGGTGCTAATTAGTGAAGCTCAAGAGAGGAGAGATACATAAGTTACTTCCACAAACCCATAGTCCAGAGGTGGACTACTCCCTCTTCATCGTGGAGACGGTGGAGAAGTCAATGGAGAAGATGGAGACCACGCCGGCAGCGCCCCGCCGGAGTTTCCCCCCACCCCCAATCTGCAGCTCCTGATCTCCGTTTCGGTGTTTCTGTGTTTGTGCGGCGCTCCTTCCAGAGAACGTCGGGGGACCTTTTTTATAGGCGTTTTTAGGTCAAGACGATATCGGTGGAGAAAAGATCGAAGGCAACAGAGCCACGAGGCCCAAATGGGTGGGTCCCACGTGGCTACAGTACCAGGCCGCGTGGGCCCCCCTCGTTTGGCCCTCGAGCCTCCGTTTGCTCGCTTCCTTCGCCCACAGGTCTTCTTCCTTCCAAATATTGACGCCCGTAAATTTCCAGATGATTTCGTTGACGTTTGGGTCCCTGAAACATTAAAATAAGAAAACGGGGTTTTCTGCCGGTGTAGGGTTAATTCCATAAAAATAGGAAATAAATGAATATTCCCAAAAATCATTATAAAACATTGATATAACCCTTATATGATGCAAATATGATTGGAATATAAGCAATTAAAGTGCAAAGTTCATGTATGCATTTTACATGCATCAACATTCCCAAGCTTAATCCATGCTCGTCCTCGAGTATGAAGATGATAAAACTAACATGGACTTTGCAATTTAATACTTAACAGTGAATACCAAAGATGATTACAATTGCTACATATAGTCAAATGATTCATTCTTCAAAGGAGTAGCAATACGCAAATAGTTTATGAAGTGATATCAAGTATTCAAGACAAGGATGTTCATTGATAGTTCCCAAAGTGTAACATGGTAGCAAGTAATATGGAACACATGTATGCATAATGATAAGTAGAACATCCTACAATGGTCATAGAGTGTAGATGGAAATCTGAATATGATAGGTGTACACTTTGGAAAGATGTATATGTGAGTAGAGGTAAAGCATACATAAGTTTCATCCAACTTCCAAACTCTTCTACTTAAGTTAATGATTGCAATAAGGTATTCATTGGTGTCAAGCTCTCATTGCCCCTATCATAGCATCTTGAATGATAGGTTAAAGTGAAAGCAAATATGAGTTGTGTGCTTGATAAAGAATGGGTTGAATGTCTCATGCCCCTTGAATACAAGTACTTACACCATGGGTTACTCAACTTGGGAAACAAAGCAAGTTCAATTAAATATCGTTGTAAGCATAATAGTATCATCAAGAGCGTCAACTGGGGTACCTCTTGTCCCAAGATATGGAACAAGCCCATATCAAAATGACAAGACAAACAAACAAAATGAACAATCTCAACACCCTTTTTATTTACCATTTGGAATAGTTTTTTATTGCAGGTGTATCACAGAAGATTCACCATAGTATGTAAGTAAATTTCCACCATGAATGATGCATGGCTTAGATTAGTGGCCCAGACGTCTCTCTAACCATTTACACAAACTCATTTAAACTCACTCTATTTCCACATTTATTTCAACATGATAAGCATCCATAGACAAAAGCACATGATATCAACTAAATGAGATGAAGAGCGTGTTGAAAGCTTGCCATGTGACAGCACATATGGGCTAACTTCCAACTCAAAACATTCATCAAGTCACAAACATCATAATCTTAATCACAATGGGTCAAGTTTTATTATGCAAATAAAAAAACATTGTGCATCAAGTTCGTGAGAGCTATATAACCAATTTTTTTCCATTGCAATCAATAACATAAACATTTTCATTCAGAGCTAAGATAACACAAACAACATGTTAAACATACTCGGAATAGCATAAAGCCAATAGGTAAATATGGTGGACTCACTGGGATAACTTTGGTTGAAGGTGTTGGAAACAAGTTTTTGCTTGTTGGAGTTTTTGGGTTAGCAAAAGGGAGAAAGTTGACCATCTAGATGCATGCATGAGTGTCCATAGAACTAACTAATCCATGTTAAACCAAGTAATATAACAATCAGCACCAAAACATGAATAAGTGATAGCTCTACAAAAAGAATTTGCAAACTATCTATTATATTATTAAGACAACAAACATTGGACGGTGCAGATTGATCTATTCTAAGTTACGGTTTTTCAATGGTTAAGATGATTCGCTAAAATAAGCAGTGTCCGATGGTTGCACGCAGCATAATCTCTGCCGTACTAAGACCAGGATTCTATCCACGTAATAAACAAAGCACACTCCTCGCTCGGCCCAGGACGCACCTGGTCCGCCGTGATGCGCCGGCGCGTGTGCACCAGCAGTCCAGAACCACTGCCCGCGTGAGCATCCTATTTCTGCCGTACCTGTACATCACCGTGCGTGCTCTCCTATGAAGGTGCCGCCGCTTTTTACGTGGCTGTTTCGAGGTCACATCCATCAATAGCTTCAGATTTGTTCTCAAAATATGGTTTACCGGCCGGCAGTTCTTTCCACGGATAAAGTAGTCGGTGGCGCAAGGCGCTGGAGTACCAGCCGAGATCAGATTGGAGATAGGGCTCGCGCTATTATTCATGATCAGTTCACGATTAGCAGACACCGAAAGCGCGACGGCGGCCGGCCGCTGCGAGACGAAGCGTGCACTAAGGTTCTATGTACATATGATTGATTGAAAGCCGGAGACATGCATGATCGATTAGTATACCACGACAATTTTCTCTGGCCGGAGAACAACGGCCGTAATCTTGATCGATCATCGGAGATAAGAAGATTTCTCCGGCCGTCCGACATGTGTTCGTTGGTTCCAGATTTGGCTTTCAAGTTCTTGGAGCGATGGGCATGCATGACCCTAGGGGCATCACTCACTCAGGCATCGCGATTCGCGATCACGCCAGCGCAAATTATCCCGCACGCTGCCACATCGACGATGCTTATGAGGCTGCCTCACAAGCGGCATACATACCTGACTCCCCGGCCAAAACTTGATTTACTATACCACGCTTCAACTACACCAGCGTTTTGGAACAATATGCAAGTATTAAGACATTTGTTCGTGGACTTGGCGGGCATAAGGAGGGAGTTACAAGGAACACATCATGGATTCATGTTGCGTCAACGAGCTGCAAGCAGGTGCGTTTGAATTTATTTAACAAAGTTTACGAGTGTGTTATACATGGTCCTATTTGCTAGCAGCTACTAGCTTGCCTTTGATTGCGGACTTGGCAGGCATGAGGAAGTTACAGGGAACACGGCTCCTGTGCTCTGCTTCTTCTCCTTCTTCTTTCTTTTAATTACCTTTTAGTCCTTCTGTTTAATTGCAGCAGCACTTCTTGATTTAATTTGAGGCACTAAATCAATTTATAAAAATTTGGCAAAATTTGTGGGGCCTTCCCATAATGTACATAAGCTCCACAAAAATTGGCATAAAATAATAAAATGTTTGAAACATTTTCTTTTATAGTGTTTTAAATAAGGCATTTTAATTTATTTTTACTTTGTTTACTTTTGAATTTTAAAAGCTAGTTTGAAAATATTATTTGAGAGAGATAAGTAGTAAGGATGAAATGGGAGGGTTTGCAATACCACTCCACTAAATTTTGTTGGAAACAAAATGAGATCCTCACTTGGAGAATTTTATGTGACACTTGTCACTTTATTTTCTTGCTTTTCTTTTTATTTTAATTCTCTTCTTTTCTTCTTGTTTTTAAATAGAGCAAACAACACACAAACAAGAGGAATTAGCAACACAAGCAAGAACATGAGATCAACACACATAATTTAACAAAAGTTTTTGTTGGCTCCCATTTTTGGAATTAATAATACTTGCTAATAATTTTGGGATGTTACACACTTGCTCCTCTTCCTCTCTCTCTCCTTTTTCCCCACGAGCTCCAAACCGAGCCCACCATGGCCGAGCTCGCCGCCGGCGATTGAGCTAGGCCCGAGCAAATCGAAGAACATAGGAAGTTGCACCTCGACGTCCTCTACCATCTCACCGAAGGAATCAAGCCAAGGCGTTGTACATTGCCCGGATTCGCGTTCTTCGTCCGGGACGTGCGTCGCACTCCAAGCAAGTCGACGACGATTCCGACCTTCCCTTCCTTCGGCAAGCCTACCCACGAGTTCAGGGTGAGCATGCAAACCTTTCCATGTTTTTCCCTCGCTCCCTCTTGCTCTCTAGCTCAAATCCATCGAGGCTCGCCGTTGCATGGCTTCGGCGTGTGCATCGGGTAATCCGAGTCCAACTCTATCGGATACTCCGACACACCGGATATTCCGGTTACTGTTTCCACCGGATAATCCGGCTGACCTGTTCTGACTTTAATACGAACCTGTTCTCCTCAATCTTTGTAATCCGGTTACAAGTATATTTAATCCCCCCCCAAACCTTGCATCTTCACATGTTCATCTTATTCATATGCAAAGTTAACCATAGGGTTCATCTATTGTGATCAACAAGTAAAGTTGAAGCATTACTTAATTCCCCGGTATATTCAAGATGTGCCCCTTTTCGCATCCGAACTCCGTTTAAGTTGAATAGCTTGATTCATCCTTTTCTGGAGGATTTAAAATGTCATGTCATCATATGTTTGCGCATTGCATTTGTTAAGCATATGTGTGGTGATTGATTGTTCTCTCCCGATGTTTGTTTTTCGTTAGATCAAGCAACCGGGGTTACTCCACAATACCCCGAAGACCCGTACTACCAGCACGTTGAGCAAGGCAAGCGTAATCCCCCCTCTGAGCATGTCTTATCCTATATTTCCGCAAATATTTTCTCCACTATAATATTGCATGCGGTTCCAGATGTCAATTTTATTGGATTAGAGTATCCTATAGTTGCATTAAGATTCCGATGCCAATACCTGTTTTCCCTCCTAATATCCATAGGATTGTATTGTTGGCCGACATACTTATTATGCTATGTTGATGCTTAGCCATGCTTAGTTTAATTGCATAGCTAAACGATGGATGGTTTGTGGTGGAAACAGGTGATTGAGATACATGGTTGATGGTGGAGGAAATTGTGGTGAAGGATAATAAAATGCTAAAAGGTGGGGATGAGAGGCCACGGTGGTTGTACCTCCTGAACCTCCTGAACCACGCCGCCTAGGTGGGGATAATAAAATCCTATAGTTCACGCCGCCTAGGTGCGAGTTCTGTACCTCCTGAACCAAGACTGAGCGTGCAACCATGCGTGAGGCCTATGCATTCGCAGTGCAGGAACCCTCATAGACTAAATAACTCGAGCGGGGCTAGCCAGGGTCCTCTAGTTCGGGCTTCCATTTGCGCGTGCGTGATGATGGTGGTATGAACTGGGATGAGGATGGTGGTGTTAGGGAAATGAGTGGCTGTGGGGCGGGGTGTTGTGATCCTGGCAGTCCTACCGCCACTGATGATCCTGGAAAGTCCTTAACGAGGGAGAAGTCGACACCGCTCCCACCCAGCCGGCTCTCCAAGGAAGAGAGCTAAGAGCTAGGTAATGGGCCGGACGGTACGCGTGGCAAACATTGTACACCCCTGCAGGGTTAAATCTTTTCGAAAAGCCGTGTCCACAGTTAAGGACAACTTGGGAATGGACGATGATCATAGAATAACTTTAACGGAATGATTAAAAACTGGGTACTAGAGGTACCACTTCAAGATTGTAAGGTGAGCTTCCTCGAGGGTGATTCGGGAGGTGCCTTTGATGAACAGGTACAATGTTGATGATGGTGATAAATGGTGAGAAATGTGATTCAAGAGAAAAGAGTCACTTCTTCCCTCCTTTTAAAATACTCTGAATAGTCGATGCCATTGAGTAATGTTTTTCATAAATAAATCAGCTTTATGCAAAACAGCCATATAACTTTGAAAGCCTCATCGAGCATATATTAGCTCTTAATCTTGCGAGTTCGTCGAACTCAACATCGTTTGTTTTGTTTCAGAGGAGGACTTCACCGATCTCGAAGGTGGGTTCTTTGTGGACGTCGACGAGTAGTCTGGGGTTCCCAGGTGGCAGCTTGGGACATCCCGGAACAGCTGGCGCTGTGATGTTTATCTGTAGGCCTCTTAGGCCATATTTGGATCTTGTTGTTTAGAACAACCTAAATTGCTTCCGCTTGATGTAATGTTGGGTCTGTGACCTCTGAATGTCATTTGCTATCTTTCTCTATTATAAGAGTTGAACTATATGATTTGTGTCGTAGAGTCTGTGATGTGCCAGTTGTTCCACAAGTCTTGATCTCTCTATTATACATTGAGGGTTGTGCCTGTGTTAAGGCATCAATCGGGGAGTTGCGTTGCCGATGATCCATTCCGAGCAACGCCTGCCAAAGGTTTTGGCCGGGGATTGGTAAACCCGTAACCTCCGGTTGTATCGCTTAACCGGTGACACACAGCATCACTGTATAGCAGTCGGGTCGGGGCGCCACAGTCTCGAATGTAGGTTTATATTCGTAGTGTCAAGGTTCTTATGCATACATTTTAGACCAAACTCCATGTCAAATCCATAAACTGCCAATTTTCACAATAGTGCATACGAAGATTTTTTTGCAAGAAAGCCCATATGGAAATATAGTTGCATTTATATAACATTAAACATAAAATGAAAATTAAATAAATGTATAAGCCATGTGTGGTGTATTTGGTATATGAATATTCGGTATGTCAATGGCAGTGTATAATTATATGTTCAAGCGGACATATAATATGTATATTAAGAAAGCATATCAGACTGTTGCTACAAAATAATCGTTGGAAGTAACTACAATCAACTAAAAAGGGTGCGTACCGTAAGAAAGGACCAGCGATGATAATCTTCAGTAACACATAATGTATTAACCTTTTTCGCATGGGCATAGTGATCATTAATGTGACTTAGAAAGACACACGACAAAGGAAAAATGATTAACATGACCATAAATGAGTGGAAGCATGTAGACGCAAGGTATTGCAGTAATAAAAAAAGACCGCAATACGACCAGGAAGATGAATATACCACAAAATTTAAGCACACTCTATCGAGGTAAAGTTCCTACGGAGAGCAATCTATGATTTGTTTTTACAGGTATAATCTATGATTTGGCATGCAACCATAGACCAGTATTGTTGGTCTTTTGTTGTCACTACAATACAATCCTTAGATAATACAAATACAGAAAATGGAAATGGAGTATTATTTACACAAAAATACAATCATGTTTCTCGGTATAATAGATTTTGTGTAAAGAAAGAATGCACAAAATTGAATAGAGGATCAAAACTAATGAAATAAAATCCATATCAAATAGTAAGCCTAGCCGCGCGAATGCGCGGGCCACCCAGCTAGTTACTCATAAACAAGCTCATGAATCATGCAACTATATGTATCATTAAAAATCAAGTCAAACATCCCTTTTCCCAATCTTATAAAAGCATCCAACATATTTCAACCCATATTTCCAGTAGCTCTCTCATATATAATTGATAGTGTGGTGGTCTCTCAAGACTCAAACAAAAACAAAAAACGACGCTCCAAGTTTATGCGATAAAGTGTTTCGATCGAAAAACAGAAGTTGGACGTGTGCAAACCGAGAGTGTGTAGGTCCAGTGGGGTTGTCTTCACATCCCCAAGCTTATGGTCTTCACCATCCTTGGATAGCTCTTGGTGCATCTCCTCCAATCCCTGTGAAAAAACTTCAAAACACCGTTTCTCCCATCTCTTTTCTGTGGGGTGCATTAATAGTGATAAACAAATAGGTTCCTTGCTGCATATAATCCTTGAACAAAAATTCATATGAATGTCCAGAAAGTATAATGTTGTATGCCTACTCATAAACTCAATTGGATCAAAAAGATTCAACTTAAAAGCTCAAAGCATGCATCAAACAAAATGGGACAGAATCTGTCCAGAAAAACAGCAGCAAAAACGTATTTTTCTACCCTACCAAACTTTCTCGAAAAATTCCGAAAAATTCATGCATACAGAGGATGAAAAGTTGCAACTACAGTTCAAATATGAGCTCATTCGGAGTTACAGAATAAGAATTAAAAATCATACCGTGCACTGACTCGTGCAGGAATAAAATCTCCGAACGCTATAAGCAACTTTTTCAAACCAAAAAGGGTAAAACTTGGCACTTTATTAAAACTCCAGAACCTAAACTAAAAACAAATCTCTTGTTACAGCAAGAGGACACAAAGAAAATCACACATAAAAATAACCGGGTTGCCTCCCGCAAAGCGCTTTCTTTATAGCCATATAGCTAGGCTTCTTACTTGTTGTTTTATTGTGGACGAAGCTCATGAGGGAGCTTGAACTTTGGTGGTTCCCTCTTCCTTGGAAAGTGTTCCATGCACTTCTTGTGTGGAAACTGAAACTTTACATTCCCTTCCTTTGAATCAATGATAGCACCTGTGGTACGAAGAAAAGGTCTTCCAAGAATAATAGGACTAGAGGTTTTACTCCCCATGTCCATGATTAGAAAATCCACAGGCACAAAAGTCATATGTAACTCTACCATAACATCACTTACTTTTCCCAAAGCATGTTTAATAGAGTCATCAGCAAGTGCTAGTTCAATAGAGCATTTTTCAAGATTTTTCAATTCAAGCACTTCATATAGTTCTTTAGATAAAACAGAGACACTAGATCCTAGATCAAGTATGGCATGGTGTGTCTCTTTTCCAATAGTTACTAGTACCTTAGGTATCCACATATCCCCAAGCTTAGGTGGTATCATAGCCTCTTGGTTGTACCTAGCAATCTTTTCTTTCAAGACATGATTAGCAATATAAGAACCAAAACCTGCTTGGTTAGTGTTGATGGAAGGATCACTTGCAAATTTTTGTAAGATAGATATTAATTCATGCAAGCTACAATTTTCTAAGTCAAGCAAAGGATCCTTGACTTCATTAAGCATTTTAACTTCCTCAACTTCAACCTCTTTCATTACCCCAATAGATTCTTTAGCAACTCTCTCTTGCTCATGAATGTGTTCCCAAGACTTATTGATAACCTCTTGGCAATATTTTATTGTTTCCTCATGTTTTTGGGCTGTAATGATGCTCTTTAATGATGAGACTTCCTTAGTAAGCTGATCTACCCTTTCAAACAAAGCATCTTGTTTTTCAAACTTAGAGATAAATTCCTTATTAAGCTCTTTTTGGGTAGATATAAAAGATCTAATGGTGTTTTCCAAGTCACTAGAAACATTACCACTAGAAGCATATTTATTTGGCACATATGGGGGTTTATTATAAGAGTTATAATTGTTGTTACCATACCCATTATTACCATAGTTCCTAATGAAGTTGACATCAATATTTTCAGAATTGTTTCCAACTAGTTCTTGCAAAGGAACATTTTCAACACTAGGTTTATTAAGCAAAGCAAGAATAGTATCCATTTTAGATGACAAATCATTAGTTTCTTCAATAGAGTTCACTTTCTTAGAAGGATTAGGTGCCCTATCAGTATGCCATTGACTATAGTTTTGTAAAATGCTTTCCAATATATTTTTAGCTTCTACTATAGTCTTACTCATAAAAGCACCTCCAGCAGCAGAATCAAGTATGTTTCTAGACATGTAGTTTAAACCATTGTAGAAAGAGTGTAATATGGTCCATTCATTAACTCCATGTGAGGGACAAGTTCTAAGCATAAGTTTTATCCTATCCCAAGCCATAGCAACATGTTCATTTTCATTTTGCCTAAAAGAAAGGATGTTGTTTCTATTTTGCAAAATTTTAACAGGGGGATAATATTTCTTAATGAAAGCTTCTTTTAGATCATCCCAAGAATTAATACTACCAGATGGCAAGGAATGCAACCACTCTTTAGCTTTTCCTCTAAGTGAAAAAGGAAATAACTTCAGTTTTAGGATATCACTTTCCACATTTTTAAACTTTTGCATGTCACATATTTCAACAAAGTCATGAAGATGCATAGAGGCATCCTCCATAGCACTACCACCAAATTGTTCCCTAGTTATCAAGTTCAACAAACTAGGACTTACTTCATAACTCTCAGCATTTATCTTAGGTGTGGCAATAGCTCTCGTGATAAATTGATCATTAGGAGTGTTTGTGTAGTCACACAGCTTAGTTCTTTCTCCCATTTTAGCAAGTTTTTTTTGGTATTTTTAATTTTTTATGCAAAACTGAAATAAATATGATATGATATGCAATGACACTAACAAAACAAATAAATTGCTTTGTAAGTAAAGATGGATAAGATGGTGCTCACGTAGGTGCAACCTCCCCAAGCTTAGGTGTTAGCACAAGTTGGTGACGTTGACTTTGTTGTGAGATGAATGCGATGATGCACACCCTTGGATAAATCTCTCAGCTACGATTCCCCGGCAACGGCGCCAGAAAACGTCTTGATGGTCCCGAAGAGCAAGGCTTGATACCTGCAAAAAAACGGGATTAGGTTGAGACTCCAAGTGCAGAGTGTATAGTAAGTGGAAGACAGTTTTCCCCACGAGGGGTGACTCGAGGGTTTAATATCGAACTCTCGGGGAATCTGAAGTGGTAGATTTATCTTCTTATCCTTCTTTTGGTTACCTACAAAACAAGGTTAGATGTTTTGGTCCTCAACCTCACCTGTGGTTGTCAAGCACAAGGTGTAAGAATGATATCAGGATAGTTATGCAATGCAAACAAGAAATAAATATGCAATGATGGTGGATGCAATGATAAATGATATTTTTGGGTTTTTGAATGATGTATGCAAGATGAAAAGTATTTTTGTATTTTCGGATTTAATGATGGCTGAAAATAGAAAAGTGGTATATGGTGTTGGAAAGGTGTTTCTTATGATTAAAAATGGACTGGGGTTCATGGTTTCACAAATGCACTCTCTCTTTATAAAGTGGTAGACAATGGAACACACACAGTTAACATATGAGATTGCAACACAGGGTTTGATAACAAGTTACTTAGATATATGGGCATCACGTCCTAACATAGAGATCTTTTGGTTATTAACCTCTCTTATACTCCACCAAGATGCGAACTAAATCATAACACCTCAGTAATTAAGATAACTCAGAGTATAGCATTAAGTATCATGACATGAAGTGAAAATAAGAACATGCTAGATCTAGTCATGGAGTAGTGGCAATGGTCACGCCCACATCCCCGGTAGCATGGTATTTTAGTTTATCCCTAGTGAGGCAACAAAGTAAGGTAAAGATACCAAAGTGGATCGCAGAACTTTCTCTCACGTTCACTGCACTAGCCACCCCCCGTTACTCCAACTAATGCACACGTTCCCCCACACACGCTCTCATAAACATGCTTGATCAAAACAAGTAGACAAGAACGGGGTACATAATATGCATCTATACTCATAACTGAAACAAACATTGCAATCTCAAACATATATTAACTCATAAAGATCCACCACAAAGGTATTACAACGGTGACCGTAATCATGTTCAGCAGCTCATACGGTGCTAATTAGTGAAGCTCAAGAGAGGAGAGATACATAAGTTACTTCCACAAACCCATAGTCCAGAGGTGGACTACTCCCTCTTCATCATGGAGACGGTGGAGAAGTCGATGGAGAAGATGGAGACCACGCCGGCAGCGCCCCGCCGGAGTTTTCCCCCTCCAATCTGCAGCTCCTGATCTCCGTTTCGGTGTTTCTGTGTTTGTGCGGCGCTCCTTCCAGAGAACGTCGGGGGACCTTTTTTATAGGCGTTTTTAGGTCAAGACGATGTCGGTGGAGAAAAGATCGAAGGCAACGGAGCCACGAGGCCCAAATGGGTGGGTCCCACGCGGCTACAGTACCAGGCCGCGTGGGCCCCCCTCGTTTGGCCCTCGAGCCTCCGTTTGCTCGCTTCCTTCGCCCACAGGTCTTCTTCCTTCCAAATATTGACGCCCGTAAATTTCCAGGTGATTTCGTTGACGTTTGGGTCCCTGAAACATTAAAATAAGAAAACGGGGTTTTCTGCCTGTGCAGGGTTAATTCCATAAAAATAGGAAATAAATGAATATTCCCAAAAATCATTATAAAACATTGATATAACCCTTATATGATGCAAATATGATTGGAATATAAGCAATTAAAGTGCAAAGTTCATGTATGCATTTTACATGCATCAACACCCACAACTGAATTGGGGCTCCCGAACAGCTACAATCTGTTACAATAGACAAGAGGTAAGATTAACAAGATGCCTACTTTTTCCCAATGGAAACCCTAGGCTCGAGTCCCTCCAGTGAATTAGGGGAAATGTAAATCTGCTTGGCGAAGATGTAGATCTCGGCCTTCTCCTTCAATCCTCCAAAGATCAACGAGTTTGGGTGCAGGGATTGGGAGATCTCTGAGTTTTGAGCTTGCAACAATGGTGGTCGAAGATATTTTCGTCGAGCTAACTGAGGTTGAAGAATGGGAGGGGTATTTATACCCCTCCAAAAACTAGCCGTTGCAACCTCCAGGAGGCCGAAATATCCGGCCTGAGTTGGGGCCGGAATATCCGGTCAGCCAGAATATTCTGGCCTGGAACCAAAATGTCTAGCCTAAACTTCCGGTTTAGGCAGAAGCTCGCACTTTTCTCTGGCAGCTGGTCCTTAGCAGAAAATCCGAGCAGACCGGAATATTCTGCCCTGGAACCAAAGTTCCGCCCCAATATTTCAGTTTATCTAGGAGCTCGCACTTAGCTCTGGAAATAGGTCCTTAGCAAGAAATCCAGCACCCTAGAATATCCGGCCAGGAACCAAAGTTCCAGCCCAATATTCCGGTTTAGCCAGAGCTTCGCACAAGCTTTTTCTGTTCTCTTTTTGGAGTTCGATGCTCATGATTTGATCTACTAAATCCTGCATCACTCAGAACACTATTAAATTATCACTATTGTTGATGCCTAACACACAAAACATCGAGTGATTAAGAAATGTTCTTTCTATCTCCCCCTTTTTGGTGTTCGATGACAACACTAGGATTTGCAATAAAGTACCAAAGCGACAATATCTAGTTTCCAAAAACAATAGAGAAGCTCCCCGTAAATGTGTGCATATAAGTACTTTGCATTGGAATATAAATGTACAACATATAGGTTTACACTCATACTTGCAAGAATCAAACAATAAAACGCCAAGATTGAGTGTGTTTTCCAAAAAACGGAGGATAGGCATAAAACTCCAAATGATTTTCAACTAAGACCCAAATAAGAACCAACTCTTCACAAAGAAGAGGGTGGTGGCCTAGGCCACCATGTTTGAGTTTTATGGCGTGATGATGACATGGAAACACACGTTCGTTGGGAGACCCCAAGAGGAGATATGAAGTAGTGCAGCAGCAATTTTCCCTTCAAATCTACCAAGGTTATCGAATCAGTAGGAATTAGAAGAGCTTCAACACGGTGTCAGCGGCAACGTTACGATCACTGACGTGGACCTGCACACAACACAATCAAAGTACTTTGCCCCAACGAAACAGGAAGGTTGTCAATCTCCCTGGCTTGCTGAATACAAAGGATTAAACGTATGGTGTGGAAAGTAATGATGAGTGCAAAAAGGAACAACAACGAAATAAATGCAGAGCATGGTGGAAACGGTGTTTTTATCAGTGTGGAATAAAGGACAGGGGTCCACAGTTCACTAGTGGTGACTCTCCCTAAAACAGATAAGAGAGGCAATTTGCTACACGCATGGGTAGCTACACACCATGCCATTATACGCCGATGTAAGTCGTATATACCTGTTTTGGATTGATATTGTAGTAGAGTAGGGATTTTTGGTGTACAAAAATGGTTTCGCAATTTCAAAAAAAAAATTTGGTTGACTTTTTAGTCAATGAAAAAAGTCAACGAAAAAAGTCAACTCTAAAAAAAGTCAACCAAAAAATATTTTTTGTGAAATTCCGAAACCAGTTTTGTACACCAAAAATCCCTATTCTACTATAATATCAATCCAAAACATGTATATACGGCTTACATCGGCGTATAATGGCATGGTGTGTAGCTACCCATGCGTGTAGCAGATATTTTTCCAAACAGATAAATATGTTCGGTAAACAAATTACAGCTGAGCAATTGACGAAGTGTAAATGCATGACAATGCAAGATATGATAAGGACATGTTTATTGTTAGATCTATTGGGCATTACATCAATATACATAGACCGCTAACTAGCTGCATCTATGACTATTAATCCACCCCCGGGATAACATCCGTGTCTCCCGTGAGTATTAAGTTGCAAGCAACAGATAAAAGCATTAAGCAAAGTGTGTAATGTAAACAATGCATATGACATATAGACACAACAAAGTTGTTTTATCCCTAGTGGCAAAAGCACATCTACAGCCTTAGTCGTTTCTATCATCTCGAGCCCAGGCTACTAGAGGCATGAACCCACTATCTAGCATAAATACCCCCTCTTGCAGTCATTAGCATCTACTTGGCCAAAGCATCCACTACCAGGGAATAGGCCTTCTGTGGCACACCCACTTTGCCATTCTGTGGCGCATGGTGGGTGCGCCACAGAATCGTCGCCACAAAAATGTGAATTATGTGGCGCACCACCTGGTGTGCCACAGAAATCCCAACATTCTGTGGCGCACCCACGTCCATGCGCCACAGAAACTGTTTTAGTGCCGCATCCACAGCGGGTGCGCCACAGAAAAGGGTGCGCCACAGAAATAAAAACATGCGCCACAGAATTGCTGTACAGTTATTTGGAATTTGCTGCTGCCCGCTGTACAAATATAGGTATATTACAGGAATACATGTATATTACAGTATTTATACAGATATAACAGGAACAATAATATATTTTGACAGGTATATGAAAACAGAAGCATTACTATGTCATCACATTACTTATATCCCGAGATACATACATATAGTGACAAGTGCGGAATTTTTACACAAGTGTTTGATACAAAAGTTCATCATGTCACACGTTACAAATGAAATGGTCACCGCCTACACTAGGATCAAATCGAGTACATCGGCGATGATGGTGAGCAAGAGCGGGACCACGATGATCATGGAGCCTTCTTCTTGAGCGGCGCCGGGAATGGTTTATACATCTCTTTCGTCGTCCACGTCCAGTCGTCATTCTGCAACTCTAGGCGTTCTTCGATGTCCCTCTGGCACAACCCTGGAGATGGATTGGGATATATATTGGTTAATAATATAAATAGAGTATGATTTATTCATCTAAGTGGATAAGTCTATAATAAAAGAAAATAAAGAAGCACTTCTTGCGAGTGAGGCAAGGCTTTCTTTTATAATACATCCTACCTCGGCCGCGGTAGTTCAAGGCCCCCCTACTGTGTTGACAACTTTGATGATGATTTCCGATAACTTCGTCTGGATGCGATGGAAGTCTTCTCTAATATCAGCATCGGTGAGCTTCTTGTCAGGTTTGACCCAATCTCGCATACAAGATGGCATCCTCAATTGCTCTGCATCTCGGACATACCCTTTAAGTTGATGGAGAGCGTAGAAGGCATCCTTCATGCCGCCAGGCTGCTGCTTGAGGCAATGGAACTCGGTCACATGCTTGAACCGGTGCTTCTTGTCTTTAGTAAAAGCTTCTGACTTATTTTCGAAGGCGCCTTCCTTTTGGGCGTAGCCCTCGATACCATCATCGAGAACACCCTTTATTCTGGTGTAGTCTTTCTTCCTCTGCACACTCCCCGAGTCGAAATAAGTGGCAAGGGACCACCCCGGGTTTAGGACGATGAGGATGCAGAACGTGTCCCTGCTCAGCACAATTGAAACGGAATGTTGGAAAGGATCAGCAATGGAAGAAATCGATAAGAAAGCATAAGTTACGGCAGCGGCGAGCGGATGTGTACTTACTCGGGAAAGAAAGGCACAAGAAGGCTGTTCTTCCTCTTGTTTTTCAGCATGAACCTCTGGAGGTACTCCGTCGCCCTGCTCTGTGTCCTTGATCCTTCCACCAGCTGGTTGTCACACATGTAGTAGGGATCCGCTACCGCGACGTGCAGGAGATTATCTCTCGAGATCTTCATCGCCGCATTGAGCGCGTACAGGTGGACCAAGTTATAGTTCAGCCATTTAAAGTGAAATAGATTGAAGACGTCCTTGTACGCTATGAAGAACAGATCCATGGGGGCTTCACGGACGAAGTCGAACTCATCATCCATTGGCACTTGGACCGTGAACACCGGGTAATTTGGATACTTATCTTTAAGAAGGAGGCCCTCTAGGTGCAGGATAAATTGATGCAAAGAGTGCATGTGTCCATATGCGAAGCAGAGCATCTCCGGAGGCAGTATCGGTTTACCAGCTTCATGAACTCGGTGCGCCAAGCCATCTGGACGGGGTGGTACCAAGTCTTCACAACCCCGGATAATCATAGGAAGTGGCTGGCTTGAAGAGGCGCCTAAATTTCTCTTCCTGTGCTTCTTGGTCTTCACCTCCCCTGGAAGCCCCTCGCGAACCGTATTCCGTATTGTGCCAGGGGTGAAAACGTTAGTCGGTTTGTCTGGACCTTCATCGCCGGTCGCTGGAGGCGTCTCTTGAGATAAACCCTGGAAAGTCAGGCGCTGCGTGCATGTAGTGAGAAGAGCAGGTTGATCGGCGTGAGCATGGAAGGGTTCGTCATCAACATGAGGCATGTATATATCTTTGCTGGCACCAGTGTTGAGGAAGGCATCGATGTCAACATTCTCATCATCATCGTCTTCGTTGCCATCAAGTTGAGGTGCAAAAGGTGTTGCCTAATTGGGACGGTTGCGGTTCAGATGCTCCCAACAGTTTTAAGTGGCGGCTTGTGGTGGCGACGACCGCTGGTTCCTTCCAGGCGGTAGCGACGGCTGCAGGCTTCGAGGGCTTCGGGGGACGGATCGGGGCGGCCCGGAACTTCGAGGTGGCGCTGGTAGTGCGCCTGCACCCCTCATCAAGAAGACCCCCCAAGACGAATATGGTTCTTCGGCCATGGCGTGACCAAGTTGGGGCACTTTCCAAGGACCATGTGGTCATCGGCTCCCGGAGGTTGAATGGGGGGGGGGGTCGATGTCGAAAAATGCAGACACTACCGTAACTACCTTGACCTTCATATTGGCCTCGTCCATTCTAGTGTGGTGCATTTCGCGGCTCTTTGGTTGTATGACAAGGCCCGCAGCAACTTCCTTCAACTCGCCGCCGGCCTCTACCCTATGCAGGAGTATGCAAGGGGAGTCCTGAGTCAACAACACATGTTGGGCATCATGAGATGGCATTCATCAAAGCAGGCATAGTTATAGAAGATGACGCGGACTAACTAATTAGTTACCTTGGTGATGGCATCCAGCTCGGCTAATGTTGAGACAAGGGTGCTGGTGCCGGCGGCCGGACTATTATTCTTGGGTGCCGGTACCGTAGGGGGCGTCGGTGCGACCAAATGGAGCAGCGGGGTCACTAGGTCAGGTGACAGGTTCTGCTGGTTCATGGTGGAGTTGCTGCCGGAGAAGCTGGGCACGTGTATCGGCACCTGTTGACCTCCCGCATTCCAGGCAGCTATCCCCTCCAATAACGCAGGGGGAAAGATCTCCCGGAGCCTGTCGGTCACTAAGTTGTCAACCATGCTGGAGTCCACTTTTTCCTTCTCTAGTGACTCCACCTTCTTCCTTAGCTCCACAACCTCGGCCCTATCCTTGGTGGCTTCCTCCTCTCCTTTCTGGTCGCGCCGCCGTCCGAGCTGCAGTACTCTGTGAACTTCATGCTCGTACCAAAGCCGGACACATGGCCAGCTGAACTCGGCGGCGCCGACTTGTCCCTATTCTTGAAAACATTCGTCGCCCTGTTGAAAGTCGTGTCCCATGGTTCCGTCGACCCCTGGGATGATGGGCCGGCCTCAGTGTCAGCCGTCAACTCTTTCTCCTGCAGACAAAGGTGAACCCACTTAGAAATTTGGCTTTGTTATCGATCTAATTAGATTAACGCTATAGACTTTGAGATATCTGTGGTAATTAAATTCTCTTACCAGCACTTTCTCGAACTCCCTCACATCCTGATCGTCGGTAATGAATTCCCCAGTCTTCCAGTCTAGATGGTAGTGGGACCGGACAAAGTTCTGGATCTGCTCGTCTGTGAATCTTTCCCACGGGTTTTCTTTTCCAAGACGTGCAATCTCGGCATCCTCCTTGTTCCAAACGCGCTTTTTCCCTCGGTAACCGCCACTTCCCAAATGGTGGTTACCTATGTTCAGCTCCCGCATGTCCTTCCCCCACTGGGTCCATTTTTTAGCCTCCTCAGATTTTAAGGTCAACTTGAATTTCTCCAACTCTTCTTCGGTGGTGTGCGGGTCTTTTTTTACTATTCTCCTCCCAGCTGTCACCCTTCTCAATCTTGCTCTTCACCCGACTTTTCCAGCTGCTCAAGGCGGTGCTCATCTTCATGATGGCGAAACTGTCCATCTTTTTGTTGAACGACAGTGGGAACGTGTATCGTTGGTGAACCCTCTTGAGGAGGTGTTCGACCAAAGCCTCATTGGCTGTGCTTCTGAGGTCCTTCATGTTGATCGACACGCTTTCCCGGAGGATGCACCCTAGTTGCATGTTGTACCCTGAGGCAATATTCTCAGGTTCCACTGGTAGGCCACTTGCCGTGACCTCAGTGAACACGTCCGTGACATTGCCAACCGATTGCGGTGTCCGATCCTTCCTTGGCTTCTTCTTCTTCTGAGCGGCCGGGTTGCTGCCACCAATACCACCATCCGTGTGGTCGCCGCCATCGGAGGTGGTGGTGTCATCCTCATGGCCACCGTGACCTTCTCCTGGGTTGTATTCGGGGTCGTCCTCCTGTCCCTCTTGCTCATCGTCGGGACGGTCGGCGCCACTAGTGGCGGCGGCATCCTCCTCCTCCCAGAACGACTTGTTATTTTCTCTAGCTTTTTCTTCGACACTCATGCGCTTAGAAGTGTCGGGCTCCACATCGGCCGACATCTTTGCACTGCATTAAAAAGAGGCAAAAAGTTAGTATAACAAAAATATAAGAAAAAATCACTTACTTAAGGACTAAGATACCCTGGCCCATGCATTAGTCGCAATACCCCATATTTCCTTTTTTTAGCAAAGTCATGCTAAAATTCACGAAAAAATTCGGCATGACTTTTGCTAAAAAAGGGACATATGGAGTACCCGAATTTGCCAGAACGGAAGTTAATTGACGTTCCGGCAATCTAAAGGGTCTCGGGGTACCTGCATATATTTCACACATCCACACATCTCTGGCCGGCATCTCCACGACACGATGGTCAGAGCACAAACAACCACGACCATATCCACATCTCCGGCCGGCATCTCCACGACACGATGGTCGTGGTAGCACCTATCAACACAAGCACACACAACTTCTTGATCGGGTACCAATAGCTCACCAAAGGGCGTCTTCTTGAACTTGAAGCACACACAAGAACTTGCTTGTTTGTTTGTTTTCTTGCTCTGTTTGCAAGTAATACTTCTAGTGCAATCTGTTCTTGACAAGAATACTTGCTGAATATTTTTGCTTGCAATATCATTGGAGTAGCAGGAGCACTTGTTCTTGACAGATATAGTGTAGTGAGCAGGGCATGCATGTTTGCAAGCTAAGACTGTCGTGTCTCGATGCACGGACACCGGGTGTATAGGATACCCCCTTTTAGGTTCGGCACTGGGCGCGAAGGAGGCTGAGAATCATCTTCTCGGGCGGAGTCTAGATCAAGCTCTCCTCTCCACGATCAAAGCATGCAACCAAAGGGACACAAGGAGCTACCCAGGTTCAGGCCGCCCGGAGGCTAAAAGCCCTACTCCTGCATGTCTGGATTGATGGGTTCTTCATAGTGTAGCTTACAATGGAACCTCCCGGATGGGGTACCCGTAAGGGTTTTGGCTGGAGGTAGAAGTAGGACAGATCCTGACCCAGAGGAGATCACCTTCCCCTCTACCTTCGCAGCCCTAGTCTAGTCTTGCTCTCATTGGACTAGTGCCTTGGTTCAACCTTGTGTTCGTCCTCCCTTTTCTCCCCTCCTTTTTCTTCCTCCCCTCCGTGCCTTGGTCCTCCATTTATAGGCTAAGGGTTCCCACAGGGTCACGTGAGGGGCACGAGGGACCTTCGGGGTGAAGGACCCTCCTCATCTAGTTTAGGAGGAGACGTGGCCTCTCCTCAGCCTAGCGTCTCCTTTGGGTTAGGTGGGAGCATCCGCCTTGGGGTGAACAGGAGCTGACACCACCACGGGATGTGCTTCCCGCCCGCGCTGCCATCGCCTTGCTTCCCAAGTCTTCTGCGGTGAGGTGGAGAGCTTATCCACAGGGACGTTTGGAAGTACCCGAGAGGGAGCCTGGCCTCCTGCCGGGAACTCGGGCTCTCGGGTCCTTCTTGGCCTTCTTGCTTGGTTCGGGGACCCGGCAGGTCCCCAGGACCGGAGCCCTTTGTCGACGTAGGCCTTGCGTGCCCTGACGGTGAACCCGCCAGCTTGACTTGAGTCTTGGTCTTGTCCATCTTCATCTTGGGACCACATGGGGTGGACCCACTTTGGCAGCACTAGGGGAACCCCATGTTCCACTGCTGCGACAGTAGCCCCCGGGTATGGTCCCGGCGGCTCTTGCTCCAGCTGCCGGGGCCATGGCCTAAAGATAGGTCAAAGTGGGTCCCCGAGCTCCTGGTCTTCCTTGCTCTGCCTCATTGATGGCCTTGAATGTCTTGGAGTTACTTCGCTTGGGGGAGTAACTGTGATGGCCCCCTCGATTCCCAGTAATGGAAGAACCGAGGAGACGCCTGACAGAGGTGCCGCCGCGGCTATAAAAGTGAGGCGCGCCCCTGGTGCTTTTGTTCATCTTCTTCCTCAGCCCCACTCCAGGCCTCCCCACAAGCTGCCAGCGCCAATGGCGAGAGCGAGGAGAGGAGTTGGGCGCCCTCGTTCTTCTTCAGCTGCTGCGGAGAGTGGCCCCTCCACTTGTGGTCGAGCTGTTCTGCGAGGTCGTGGGATTCACGGTCACGGCAGCTGTGGAGGCCGTGGCACCGCAGCTCCCCCTCCTAGTAGCATGGTTCATACTAGCTTCGTGTTGTTCGAGTTCATCGTGGATCTGAACCACAGGCTTCGCAGCCGGCTTCTCCTGCCGGATTCCTTCGCGATGGCGACGGAGGACATCGGACCCTTCGGCTTCTGGCTGCAAGTGGAAGGCTGCCCCAATGGCCCCTCCTGGGCCATGGCGGAGCGCACCACTGAAGGCGCCATGCTTCTGGGTCCGGGGTGGAAGTTGTTCTCCCGTGCCCGTCGCCTGTCCCGGGGGCAATGCTTGGCGTTCCGGTATGACGGAGATGCGACGCTCTCCGTGAAGATCTTCAGTGTCGATGGCGGATGTGTGGAGTGCTGCACGGAGAGCAGCAGCGGCAGTTCGAGCTCCTACGACGAGGATGAAGATGAGGAAAACTCATCTGACATCAAGGTCGAGGGAGCTCGTCTTCCTGAAGGCTAGGAGCTTTGGACGGGCGCCATGGAGATCTCGTTGACCTCCTCCCCGGCGGCCTTGACGACGTACTTCTGGAAGTAGTGCCTTCCATTGTACGGCGGTGCTCCTTGCTCGATGGGAGCCAACCTTTTTGCTATAAAAAAGATCGTCCCCTTGTAGTCCTTGTAAATGAAGAAGATCTTGTTTCCTCCTTGGCTCCGTGTCGCGGCCGTGCGAATGAGAACGAGTTTTTTGCAAAACGCGCTCCCATTACTGCAGCAGCCGTAGCGCCAAGGGGTAGGTGGAGCGTGGGAGGCCTATAAAAGACCTTCCAGACTCCAACTCCCTTGAAACATCTTCCCGCCTTGCTCCGCTCTTCTTCTTCCCTTGCCTCTCCACGCCCCGCAGAACAATGTCTGGCGAAGCAGAGAGGGCCTTGTCCGACGTGTCGACGGCGGAGTCTGTCTTCTGAGGCGCGGCGGAGGCACCCAGCGAGGCTGGAGCCCGAACCACTGATGGCGAGGTTGCGTCCCGTTCTTCTGCTGCCTAGAATGTCGCTCGCCTGGCGGCTGTCTCCGGTCCTGTTGCCCAAGAAGAGGCAAGGATTAGGGTAGTGAGGAGGGCGCACCTGTGGTCCATCCTGAAGGAAAGGACTGCCGGTATTCCGGAGCTGTCCTTGGCTGTGGCTGAGCTCGAGGCCATCGAACAGGTTCACTGCTTGCTCTTCTCAGTTTTTTCGCCTTTTTTTCTCAGATGACTTCGATCTTGACCTGGACTGCTTTTCGTAGGCCGATGTGTGCTACTCTGGTTGTCGAACGGATTTAGTCCACCGGTGCTCATACCTAGCCTGATGTTCCTTGCGTCGCCCCCGAAATCTTCAAAGGCGATGTCCAATGCTTCCCAATTGCTAGCGTCTGAAGGGTGTGTCAGGATCCTGCCCTTCTCCGGATCTTCTCTGGGCTTCTCCCTTTCCGCGTGCAATTGCATGAGCTTTGCTTCCTTAGGGTCCACGAAATACCGCTGCAGACGGGGAGTGATAGGAAAATACCATACCACTTTTCAAGGATTTTTTTGTTCCCACTCTTATACTTGATGCAGGCGTGGTATTTGATGTGCGGCAGGTCAAGAGGGCACACGACTTTCTTGGCCTCCTCAATACTACTTGGCAATGTGTTCCCCTCGGGGAGAATATCGTGCATGAATTTCATGTTCTTGTTGAAGCTCACGTCGGTCCATCTGTTTTGCGCCTTCATCTCCAGAGCACCAAGCGTTACTTGCAAGCGTGTATCCTGGGGCTGGCACCTAGGATACAACGGAGTGATCCCGTCTATCTTCATTTGCGCCAGTTTGGCTTTCTCTCTGGCTGCAGCTCTGGCGCTGATCGTCTCCTTGAGGAGTAGTTCTTGAACATGAGCGTCCTGCAAGGCCGAAGTTAGCGGGGTCTGCGTCATGATGATCTTGTCTGCTAGCATCTCCTTCGTCATGATGATCTTGTCCGCCGGCATCTCCTTCGTCATGATGATCTTGTCTGCCGGCATCTCCTTCTTCATGATGATCTTGTCCGCCGGCATCTCCTTCGTCATGATGATCTTGTCCGCCGGCATCTCCTTCGTCATGATGATCTTTTCCGTCTTGTTCCAGCATGAAACCGCGCCTGAGCAGGTGATCCTCCAATTGTCCAGAATCAGGGTCGATCCACCTCACAAGTTTGCATTTTCGGCATGGACATCTTATCTGGCGCCTGTTGCACCGAATCATGTCCGCCTTCGCTTCTTCCTTGTATCTACTGATTCGACCGGAGCTCATCATGTGACCATGGTTGACTACGCGGTATACATAGAGCAGAAACGAGAGTATATATGTTAATTAGAACCGCAACATGCACACACAGACACACACATGCATGCAAGGTCGCCGAAAAAATTCGGCATGACCTCTCTTAAAAGTATGACATATGGGTAGTGCAAAAGTTTGCCGAAATGGTAATTAATCAACATTTCGGCAAACATCCATGCACCACGCCGGCGCAAGCAACAACAAAAAGTTTCTTCCGGACCAATTCATGCACAACACACAAGCTTCATGTATAATCATCGTCATGCCATCGTGCAAACTTCACCTACAACATACAAACATCCACACATCGCCAGCCACACAAAACATGCATATGCATGTCCATCCAACTTTCCTCACCTAGTAGATTCGTTGCCGAGACGTGACCGCGATAGATGAGAGAGTGCGTGGTGTTGGAGAGAAAATAGTGGAGAAAAAGAGATGTGGGAGAGAGGAGGAGAGTATATATGGAGAGCCTCCCGGCCCTCAACAATTATCTATCAACCAAAATAGTTTTAACTACAAAAAATGGACAAAAGTATGGGTAAAATGGGATGGGAGGGAGGAGGAAGACGAGCTAGATGGAGGAGGAAGAAGAACAAATGGGTAGGGGAAAGGGGGGCTTGCCCCTTTTGCACATCTGGGAAAGCCACATGCGTACAGATGCGCCACAGAAATACACATTTCTGTGGCGCATCTATGCGCATGCGCCACAGAAATGACCCCAGAATACGAAATCCAATGATTGGTGGTGGGGCCCACCCAATTTTTGTGGCGCATCTTCCTGCGTGCGCCACAAAATGTTCACATTTTCTGTGGCGCACCACTAGGGGTGCGCCACAGAATCTTTTTATTGGCGCATGCACTGTTTGGTGCGCCACAAAATTCCATTCATAGAAAGGCGGTTTCCTGGTAGTGATCTACTAACAACGGAGAGCATGCAGGAACATAGATAAAACATGGATATAAATAGATGAACAAACTTGATCATAACTTCACAATTCATCGGATCCCAGCAAACACAACATATAGCATTACATAAAGATGATCTTGATCATGTTAGACAGCTCACAATATCTAGACATGATAGCACAAGGTAGAGAGATTACCAACTAGCTACTACTATGGACCCATAGTCCCGTGAAGAACTACTCACGCAACACTCCGGAGGTAGGCATGGTGATGAAGAGCCCTCCGGTGATGATTTCTCCTCCGGCAGGGTGTCGGGAAGAACTCCAGAACCCTCCCAAACTAGGGTTGACGACGACGGAAATTTTTGTGGATTTCTGATCGGGTATTTAGGGTTTCCCGAATAGATGTAATTTATAGGCGAAAGAGGGGCGCCAGGGGGGCACCAAGTGGGCCAGGCGGGGTGGCGGCGTGGGGCCACCCTGGTCACGCTGTGGGCCCGCCTCCTCTCCTGGGCTGCCTCCTGGGCTGCTCCTTTGGACTGGTGATTCCTTCCCGTGCAGGAATAAATCAGGTAAATTGGCGTGCCTTTTGGAGAATATTTCCAGAAGAGAATTTCTGAAACAAAAAGACAGCAGAAAACCAGAACTGGCACTGTGGCATCTTGTTAATAGGTTAGTCCCAGAAAATGCATAAAAATGATATAAAGTGTAAATAAAACCTGTGGTATTTAATATATAACGGACGTGGAATATCAAAATTTATAGATCCCCAAGCATAGTTCCTGCTCGTCCTCGAGTAGGTAAATGATAACAAAAAGATAATTTGTGAAGTGACATGCTACCAACATAATCTTGATCAAATAGTAATGTAAAGCATGTGAACTGAGATCAAATCATTCAAAGTAAATGTCTATATTGATATTAAACAAACTGATGATAAAGCCAGATAGTTAAACAAGTCAAAATCTTTCATGGATGATGCTCTAAAGACATGAAACCATACAAAGTTCATTATAGATGATTTAAGTATTCAGTGTAGAAGTTCTATCCTTCAACTCAAGCATCAAGCAATTTTTCACAGCACAGAAAGGATCCAGTCAAGTAAAAGCAAACATGAACATCATGAATCAACTGTTTCAAAGTTTTACTCAACCGGTGAGGGTAAGCATTTGGTTTTGGCACCAGGATGTTATGGCAAATAGAATAATAATGGAGTTTGGAAGGACAATGGAAGAAAGTCTCGCAAAGCTGTAAGTGATCATTAGACAAGAGGAAGTCTTATAATCGAAGCTATGCAAGCAGTAGTGATTGCCATGCAACGGATGGACATAGAGCTATATGTGTATGAAAACTCTCCAATGGAACTAGTGGGTGTGCATCCAACTCGGTTGCTCACGAAGACCTAGAGCACTTTTGAGGAGGCTCATCATTGGAATATACAACCCAAGTTCTATAATGAAAATTCCCCACACAGTTATACTAGTAAAACATGAAAACTCTCTCTCATGGAGTATAGGTGCTAAACATGAGCACACATGATGACTATGAAATTGCAGGTGCTAAACATGAGCACAAGTGTGGTTAAAAGATAGTAATGTTGCCCCTCTCTCTTTATTTCTTTTTTTTTCTTTTTCTCTTTTTCTATTTTTTCTGTTTCTCTTTTCGATGGTCTCCATGGCTCTTTTCACTTATCTCTCCCTCACTATAGGGGCAACATCCTAATATGATAACACACTTTTTGGTACAAATAACTCATAATGAACAAAACATGATGTATGGAACTGAGTGCCTCTGCCAGTGTAGCAGGATGTGCAATGATCTAGCGTAACATGGGTGAAACCACACATCAACTATATAGAATCATGCAAAGCAATATAAAACAATGATGAATGACAACAAGTCATTGTAGCGCCCCGACCCGACTGCTATACAGTGATACTGTGTCCCCGGTTATCCGATACCACCAGACACACTATCAAAGCATAATAGAGAGATCAAGACTTGTGGAACAACTGGCACATCACAGACTCTACGACACAAATCATTATAGTTCGACTCTTATAATAGAGAAAGATAGCAAATGACAACCAGAGGTCACAGACCCAACATTGCAACAAGCGGAAGCAAATTAGGTTGTTCTAAACAATAAGAACCAAATTATGGCCTAAGAGGCCTACAGATAAACATCCAACGCCAGCTGTTCCGGGATGTCCCAAGCTGCCACCTGGGAACCCCAGACTACTCGTCGACGTCCACAAAGACCCCACCTTCGAGGTCGGTGAAGTCCTCCTCTGAAACAAAACAAACGACGTTGAGTTCGACAAAATCGCAAGATTATATATAGAGCTTTAGCTCGATGAGGCTTTCAAAGTTTTATGGCTGTTTTGCATAAAGCTGATTTTATTTATGAAAACATAACTCAAAGGCATCGACTAATCAGAGTATTTTCAAAAGGGGTAAGAAGTGACTCTTTTCCTTGATCACCTTACTCATCATCAACCATCATCAACCATTGTACATGTTCATCAAAGGCACCTCCCCGAATCACCCTCGAGGAAGCTCACCTTACAATCTTGAGTGGTACCTCTAGTACCAGTTTTTAATCATTCCGATAAAGTTATTCTATGGTCTTATCGTCCTTTCCCAAGTTGTCTGTAACCGCGGACACGGCTTTTCGAAAAGATTTATCCCTGCAGGGGTGCACTGTGTTTACCTTCGGTACCGCCCGGCTCATTGCCTACACTTAGCTCTCTTCCGGGGAAAGCCGGCTGAGTGGGAACGGTTACAACCTTTACGTTGTTAAGGACTAACCCAGGATCATCAGTGGCGGTAGGACTGCCAAGATCATCGACACCCCGCCCCACGGCCACTCATTTTCCTAACACCACCATCCTCATCCCAGTCTTGGTCACCATCTCAACGCACACGCAAATGGAAAACCAAACTAGAGGACCCTAGCTAGTCCCGCTCAAGTTAGTTGGTTGACGGGGGTTCCATATAGCCCACCGAAAGGAAGCGCGCTCAGTCTTGGTTCAAGAGGTAAAGAACTCGCACCTAGGCGGCGAGAGTGAGGCAAAACACCACCATACCGAAGTGGCCTCTCATCCCCACCTTTAAGCATTTTATTACCTGTCACCACAAATTCTCCACCATCATCTGAACACTTCAACAACCTGTTTCCAACATGAAGTATCCATCGGACGGCCAAGCATTTAACTAAGGATGGCTAAGCATCAACATTGCATAGTTAAGTATTTCAGGCCAACAGTACAATCCTATGGATAATAGGAGGGGAAACAGGTAGTTGGCATCGGAATCTTAATGCAACTATAGGATACTCTATCCAAGCAAATTGACATTTGGAACCGCATGCAATATTATAGTGGAGAAAATATTTGCGGAAAATAGGATAAGGTATGCTAACAGAGGGGATTACGCTTGCCTTGTTGAGCGGAGCAGTCAAACTGCTCGTCGGAGTAATGATGCTCAACTCCGAACTCGTGATCTACCGGAGAGCAAACAACACCGGAAAGCAAGAACAACAATCAACACATGGCAATTGTGCAATGCATACAGAAATGATGATATGACATTTTAAATGCACCCTATAAGCATTGAACATGATCAACAAGTTAAATGGGGTCCCCATTATGTTTATGGCATTATTTGGAATAAACCCCATATTTACACTTAGTGATTATAATTACTACTAGAGCACATTATTGTAATTGTGATCCATTATGCATGATGATGATGATGATTCTGGATCACTCATGTTTTTCTGATCATTTTGGTATAAGGAACACATTTTTCGGAGGTCCCGTTAAAAAGTTATTATTTTTATAATTTTTATCTTTTAAATTTATCATTTTAATATTACTAGAAGCACCGTAATTCAATTGTGATCAAATATGCATAATATTTATTTTAAAGGTTGAATCACAATTTTCTGGGCATTTTGGTATATCACACGCATTTTTCAGATACACCGATAAAAGTTAGTATTTTTATACATTTCCTTTTTGGATATGATCTTTTAATGATTTATTAACAACAATATATAGTTTATATTATTTAGGGATACAAGGGTGAAAAGGAAATAGGAATTTCAGAATCAGTACAGCAAATCCGGTTGCCAGCCCGGAATTTTCTGCGTTTTAAACCGGATGAAATTATTCCCGGAAACATTTCCGGTCCAATTCCGGTTATGGACCGGCTAAAAACCTCGGGTCCAGTAGTGTTTGGGCTATTCCGGTATAGAAACCGGAATAAACCGGGTTTTTCACCGGACGCGTCAACGCGACGAAGCGGAGCTGCGGCGACGAACTACGGTGTGGATGCAGCGCTCTCGCGCGAGAGGGGAGAGGGGGAGTGGTTCAGGCGACCGTCGTTCTCACCCAAGCTCGCGGTGGTACAGGATGTGGCCGGAGATGGCTCGGCGGTGACGAATTCAAGTGGGGCGGACCTCGGCGATGCGGCGTCGGGGTCGGAGACGAACTCGCATGGCGACGACGATTTCTGCCGTCTCCGGTCGATTCCTCGGGCGTGGAGGTGGAGCGGACCACGGCGGAGCCGCTGGTGGTTGTGGATTGGTCCGGGGTGGCCTCAATCGGCGGAGAGGCGGCGGCGCAGTGCGGTGGCCATGGCGGCTCGGTGGGGGAACAGAGGGAGAGCGAGATGCGGGAATGGGGTGGGGTGAGCAGAGGTGGCCCCGTGGCGCTTGCTCCTCGTGCAGGTGGAGGTAGAGGGGGCCCGGCGCGGCGAGCTCGGCGAGCTGGTCCGGCGGCAGCGCGACGCTGCGGTCGCTACAGAGAAGGAAGAAGATGCATTTACATAGAGCCCCCTGGCCCAACTATTTCCATCACCGTTTGGTCCTCCTCTATTTCCAAAGAAGTCCTTTTCTGTTTCTTTTTAAAACCAGCCACCTTTCCTGATTTAATTTAGGCACCAAAATACTTTATAAAAAATTGAGAGAATTTGGGGAGCCTCCCAACTGCATGTAGAGGCACCACAAAAATTGGCGTTGCAAAATAATTTAGTTTGGACAACATTTGTTCATAGTGTTTTATTTAGGCAATTTTCTAAATTCCCCAAATTATAATCTTCTAGTAATTTTAGAGCAAGACAAAAATAGTAATTTGAACTCTTAGAACTTCCTTGACAAATATGGAAGTTTAGTTAAGTTGGTTTTGTCACCAACAACTCATTTGAGTTAAGGTTGTTTGAAAACCATTATTGCTTTTGTCTTACTTTGTTTTCCAAGTGCTAGTTTCAACATAGGCAATTGAACAAATGATGCCATGATGCATGGATGATATGCAAAAGCGAAAATTTTACTCAGGTTTTTAGGTTTCCGAACTTTGGGCTGTTACAACTCAACCCTCCTTACAGGAATCTCGTCCCGAGATTCTTAGAGTAGGAAAGAGGGAAAGGTTACAATGGTACTACACGATCTTCTCGCTTCAAGTAGCTTCTTTCTTGAAGAGGTTGGTCGAGGGCATCATGAAGATCTTCATCGGCTTCACTTCGAGGTCACTATCAACATACACCATAGGACAGAGGGAAACCTCTCCGGAAGGATGGATCTTGGTGAAGATACCACGACCGAGTACCTCCTAGTAGAATCTTAGAAAGGGGATTTCAAGCATCCCATGAATTGACAGTTAGGAGACACGAGCGGGTGACGGAGGATTGACAAGAAGTTTCCAGTTGGTAGACAACTGTTTTCAAAGATTCAGAATATGAACTTTGTACAAGGCCTAGAATTTCTGAGGGAGAGTGTTGAAACAAGATTCCAACGGTTAAAGAGTTAACTTGTACTAGTCGGCTTGAGTAGAACCTCCCTCACGGAGGAGCATTTCAGATCACTGGAGAAGGATCGGAAAGCTAGTTCGAGAGAACTCTAGAAACTCCGCAAACGTTAGTATTGGGAACACTTCTTGAGGATCACCAACTATCGTTTCTGATTGAGAGTCAAACCTGGGAAGTGTAGAGATACTTCAGACTCAGCACCGGTAGGAATAGGAAGCTTTGCAATGCATACCACGGATTACAATTGCTAGGACCCCAAGAGTCGGACTACAATGTCAAACTCCAAGGAGGAACGAGATTGCGGAACCCGCGGATTAGCAACTTGTCAGGAGATAGCTGCCCTACTTGATTTACTTGCAGCGAGACACGATTGAGTTCTTGATGGGAAACACCATAGGAGACAAAGAAGTTCTCAGACTTCCTCTCTTTCTGGAACAATTCAATCAGTGGCTTGGATGCATAGATGAAATTCCCAAGGATAGGAGGTAACAACATACCATTCCGAGAATATTCCACACATGCATGATCAAGTTGAGATAATTTCGAGGAACCAGACAATTCACTCAGATCCACGGCGACATCTTTTAGCAATTGCACATGAACCAGGGAAAGTCACTTCTAACTCCAGAACACATACCTTGTGAAGACACAAAGTTAGTTCCAACAATTTTCCAATGCTAATGCCCAATATCCAATATGGATCTCCTCAAACAAGGAGAAGATAAGAAGGTAGTTGATGGGCTCAACAACAAACTTATCCAGATACTCCAAGACGGTAAACTCATATTTCACCAGGACGAGGCATAAGTATTGGTCAGACTAACACATTTAGTAGGCTAGCCTGAGTTTTGTTTGACGATAGCCCAATTCAAATCAAACGATTTGTAGGATAGCATATCCACAGAGGAGATACCACCTAGCTTCGGCACAAACAGACTAGACATCCCTTTGAGAAGGAACTATATCGGGATAGAGCTCTTGTCTTTCGACTCTCCAAATTGTTTAAGCTCAACCGAATAATTCTGGACATCCAGCACGATTTTCTTGGAGAAGGGAGTTGTTCAGAGAACCAGCTTACTCATAAGCTCAGCATCACGGTCAAGTGACAACCTGGCGATACTTCTGGAAAGACCACCAGAATATCACGATCCACATATAGGATATCACGAGATACCGGTGGATCTTGAGTTCAAGAGAGGATCATGCCTTTCAAGGCACAACGAGGTGGTCTTAGGAGCTTCGGTACAAACCTAGCTCTTTGACCGAGGGAGTGCATCAGAGCCAACGGACTTGGTAGCACTGTCAAACTTAGCTTATTGATTTGCTAACCAATCATGCTAAGGAGGACAATAAAGGTCCTTGGATTTCCGCACAGTAGGAACTGCTAGGAATATCCGATAGCCACAATATTACTCACGTCTCATCACTCGGGAGTAATAAGTCACTCGGAGATCGGAGAGTAACAATGTGTAAGAGCATCACTTCATCAAGAGGATAATGATACTTAGCTTGATACCCTGATATCAAAGAGTGTGACACTCTAAGGTGGAGCAAAACAGAAGCTAAACAAAGCCCTTCTTCTGCAGATTACAATACTTTAACCTGGTCCGAGAAGTGGACAAGGTACTGGAGTTGGTTTCTCCTAACAAGACGAAGTGGAAAGTCTTGACGGATCAAGGGAGTGACTTGCATCGGAACACACCAATGCACGATAACTTTACTGTCAACTGACAGACAAAGGTTGGAAAGCAGATCAGAGTAAGAAACATGCTCAGGAGAAATCCTAAGATGTTGAAGATGCACCGGTTATTACTCAATTGTGATAACCATGCCCAAAAGGAGAGAGAGGTGCAGCAGAGTCACAAACATAGTTGGGAGATTCGCTAAGCGAATTCTGGTCATAACCCAGATGATTCCAAGACAGAATCTCCAGCAATGGCAGAGTTAAAGTTACATAGCCATCCAAGGTGTGGGAAATTAAGGTTCAACCATTTACCACACAGACCACATAAAGGACTTGGGTTAAAGGTCAGCTTCATGTGCCGAGAATCATAAGTAGCATAAGAATCACGTGGGTAACAACCCACACAATTCATCATGCCAGAATCACAGCACAATCCGGGAGCTTCGGTTCAAGACCTTGGGTTAAAACCCAACAAGATTGAGGCAAATCACTTGTTCCTTCGTTGGGTAACAGATTTTAGTTTGCAGCGCAGCGGGAGCAACTGGACACATAACATTAAAGGTCGAACCCACCCACGTTATACTCCTAATTTTGAAGTAACAGATGAGAAGTAAAACCTTTAAGTCAAATCGAGGTAAGATTGCTCCGAGATTAGAGGGTAACCAGATAAGGAGTAAAAAGAATTCTAAGATGGTTTGCACAACTCGTTTTTTAGGTTAAAAATATTTTCACAAACACTAGACTCAACATCGACCAGTAGAAGGGTTTCCTACAGGCAGTACTGCTCTGATACCAACTTGTAGCGCCCCGACCCGACTGCTATACAGTGATACTGTGTCCCCGGTTATCCGATACCACCAGACAAACTATCAAAGCATAATAGAGAGATCAAGACTTGTGGAACAACTGGCACATCACAGACTCTACGACACAAATCACTATAGTTCGACTCTTATAATAGAGAAAGATAGCAAATGACAACCAGAGGTCACAGACCCAACATTGCAACAAGTGGAAGCAAATTAGGTTGTTCTAAACAACAAGAACCAAATTATGGCCTAAGAGGCCTACAGATAAACATCCAACGCCAGCTGTTCCGAGATGTCCCAAGCTGCCACCTGGGAACCCCAGACTACTCGTCGACGTCCACAAAGAACCCACCTTCGAGGTCGGTGAAGTCCTCCTCTGAAACAAAACAAACGACGTTGAGTTCGACGAACTCGCAAGATTATATATAGAGCTTTAGCTCGATGAGGCTTTCAAAGTTTTATGGCTGTTTTGCATAAAGCTGATTTTATTTATGAAAACATAACTCAAAGGCATCGACTAATCAGAGTATTTTCAAAAGGGGTAAGAAGTGACTCTTTTCCTTGATCACCTTACTCATCATCAACCATCATCAACCATCATCAACCATTGTACCTGTTCATCAAAGGCACCTCCCCGAATCACCCTCGAGGAAGCTCACCTTACAATCTAGAGTGGTACCTCTAGTACCCAGTTTTTAATCATTCCGTTAAAGTTATTCTATGGTCTTATCGTCCTTTCCCAATTTGTCCGTAACCGCGGACACGGCTTTTCGAAAAGATTTATCCCTGCAGGGGTGCACTGTGTTTACCTTCGGTACCGCCCGACTCATTGCCTACGCTTAGCTCTCTTCCGGGGAAAGCCGGCTGAGTGGGAACGGTTACAACCTTTACCTTGTTAAGGACTAACCCAGGATCATCACTGGCAGTAGGACTGCCAGGATCATCGACACCCGCCCACGGCCACTCATTTTCCTAACACCACAATCCTCATCCCAGTATTGGTCACCATCTCAACGCACACGCAAATGGAAAACCAAACTAGAGGACCCTGGCTAGTCCCGCTCAAGTTAGTTGGTCGACGGGGGTTCCATATAGCCCACCGAAAGGAAGCGCGCTCAGTCTTGGTTCAAGAGGTAAAGAACTCGCACCTAGGCGGCGAGAGTGAGACAAAACACCACCATACCAAAGTGGCCTCTCATCCCCACCTTTAAGCATTTTATTACCCGTCACCACAAATTCTCCACCATCATCTGAACACTTCAACAACCTGTTTCCAACATGAAGTATCCATCGGACGGCCAAGCATTTAACTAAGCATGGCTAAGCATCAACATTGCATAGTTAAGTATTTCAGGCCAACAGTACAATCCTATAGGATACTTAATGCAACTATAGGATACTCTATCCAAGCAAATTAACATTTGGAACCGCATGCAATATTATAGTGGAGAAAATATTTGCGGAAAATAGGATAAGATATGCTCAGAGGGGGGATTACGCTTGCCTTGTTGAGCGGAGTAGTCAAACTGCTGGTCGGAGTAATGATGCTCAACTCCGAACTCGTGATCTATCGGAGAGCAAACAACACCGGAAAGCAAAAACAACAATCAACACATGGCAATTGTGCAATGCATACAGAAATGATGATATGAAATTTTAAATGCACCCTATAAGCATTGAACATGATCAACAAGTTAAATGGGGTCCCCAGTATGTTTATGGCATTATTTGGAATAAACCCCATATTTACACTTAGTGATTATAATTACTACTAGAGCACATTATTGTAATTGTGATCCATTATGCATGATGATGACGATTCTGGATCACTCATGTTTTTCTGATCATTTTGGTATAAGGAACACAATTTTCGGAGGTCCCGTTAAAAAGTTATTATTTTTATAATTTTTATCTTTTAAATTTATCATTTTAATATTACTAGAAGCACCGTAATTCAATTGTGATCAAATATACATAATATTTATTTTAAAGGTTGAATCACAATTTTTTGGGCATTTTGGTATATCACACGCATTTTTCGGATACACCGATAAAAGTTAGTATTTTTATACATTTCCTTTTTGGATATGATCTTTTGATGATTTATTAACAACAATATATAGTTTATATTATTTAGGGATACAAGGGTGAAAAGGAAATAGGAATTTCAGAATCAGTACAGCAAATCCGGTTGCCAGCCCGGAATTTTCTGTGTTTTAAACCGGATGAAATTATTCCCGGAAACTTTCCGGTCCAATTCCGGTTATGGACCGGCTAAAAACCTCGGGTCCAGTAGTGTTTGGGCTATTCCGGTATAGAAACCGGAATAAACCGGGTTTTTCACCGGACGCGTCAACGTGACGAAGCGGAGCTGCGGCGACGAACTACGGTGTGGATGCAGCGCTCTCGCGCGAGAGGGGAGAGGGGGAGTGGTTCAGGTGACCGTCGTGCTCACCCAAGCTCGCGGTGGTGCAGGAGGTGGCCGGAGATGGCTCGGCGGTGACGAATTCAAGCGGGGCGGAGCTCGGCGATGCGGCGTCGGGGTCGGAGACGAACTCGCACGGCGGCGACGATTTCTGCCGTCTCCGGTCGATTCCTCGGGCGTGGAGGTGGAGCGGACCACGGCGGAGGCGCTGGTGGTTGTGGATTGGTCCGGGGTGGCCTCAATCGGCGGAGAGGCGGCGGCGCAGTGCGGCGGCCATGGCGGCTCGGTGGGGGAACAGAGGGAGAGCGAGATGCGGGAATGGGGTGGGGTGAGCAGAGGTGGCCCCGTGGCGCTTGCTCCTCGTGCAGGTGGAGGCAGAGGGGGCCCGGCGCGGCGAGCTCGGTGAGCTGGTCCAGCGGCAGCGCGACGCTGCGGTCGCTACAGAGAAGGAAGAAGAAGCATTTACACAGAGCCCCCTGGCCCAACTATTTCCATCACCGTTTGGTCCTCCTCTATTTCCAAAGAAGTCCTTTTCTGTTTCTTTTTAAAACCAGCCACCTTTCCTGATTTAATTTAGGCACCAAAATACTTTATAAAAATTTCAGAGAATTTGGGGAGCCTCCCAACTACATGTAGAGGCACCACAAAAATTGGCGTTGCAAAATAATTTAGTTTGGACAACATTTGTTCATAGTGTTTTATTTAGGCAATTTTCTAAATTCCCCAAATTATAATCTTCTAGGAATTTTAGAGCAAGACAAAAATAGTAATTTGAACTCTTAGAACTTCCTTGACAAATATGGAAGTTTAGTTAAGTTGGTTTTGTCACCAACAACTCATTTGAGTTAAGGTTGTTTGAAAACCATTATTGCTTTTGTCTTCCTTTGTCTTACTTTGTTTTCCAAGTCCTCGTTTCAACATAGGCAATTGAACAAATGATGCCATGATGCATGGATGATATGCAAAAGCGAAAATTTTACTCAGGTTTTTAGGTTTCCGAACTTTGGGCTGTTACAGTCATGTAATGTAAGATGGAAGTTGCATGGCAATATATCTCAGAACAGCTATGGAAATGTTGTGATAGGTAGTTATGGTGGTTGTTTTGTGGAAATTGTTTGGCTTATGTGTAGGAGAACAAGAGGAAGTTCTCCCACGGAGTTTGGATGTACTGGCGAATTATGCACAACTCTCAATGTGAGCAGAAGGCAATGCACAACACCAAAGAGGTTAGCGAAATTTGGATGGTGGAAGTGCCAAAAACCGTAGCTCAACATTAGTCAAAAAGAACTCACAAGCTTATTGCAAACAACTAGCAGGTTCAACATTAAGAGCATGATTAAATTAACTCCAAGGAGGGCCGTTCACGGCGGCACAAGTACCCAGTTAGATCCCTCGAACTTAGCATGCAACTATGTTATTACGAATTACTTTTCAGACATGAACAGCTATCAAGACCAACTACACCTTCAACAATTTTAGTAGAGTTTGTAGTATGGTACAAGCTTTAATAACACAACCACTAATAAATTTTAACTTAAGTAACCAGCAAGCACTAATTTGCAAGGAATCAAGTTATCAAAGTTCAATGGTCTACAAGAGAATGCAAATTTTTCTGTTATACAACTACCACACACTTAGCATTTTCTATTCCAACCAGACACCAATCAACTTATTTAAGCAACTCTCCAAACAAATATAAGTGAAGTAACAGAGTACTTTCTACAAAATAACTAATAGCTCTGAACAAGAGGTACATAAAAAACGAGAGATAGAAGCTAACAAAACATAAACAGAATAATCAACAGATATAAGTGAAGAACAAGAGTATTCTAAGAAAAAGCGGAGTGTGTCTCTCTCCCACACAAGAATGCTAGGATCCAACTTAGTTATGATCAAAAAACAAAGCAAAACAAAAACAAAAACAAAACAGAAAATAAAAACACACACGCTCCAAGAACAGCACACAACATGTGAAGCAATAAAAATATAGTCTCACTTGAGATGACCTGATAATTTGTTGATGAAGTAGGGGATGCCCAAGGCATCCCCAAGCTTAGACGTTTGAGTCTTCTTGATATATGCAGGGGAGATCCATGGGAGCTTCCCAAGCTTAAGCTTTTCTCTCTTCTTGATCTTCTTGTATCATCTTCCTCTCTTGATACTTGAAAACTTTCTTCACACAAAGACAACTCGTAGACTTCATTAGAGGGGTTAGTACATCAAAACATAAGCTCACTTGGTTTTGTAAAGACACATTGCATAATTTCATTTTAAACATTAGCTACTATTACTAAGCAAGATCCTGGTCTCCCCCGAAGAACGTAAATCAATACTTACAAAAGAGACAATGCAAAACAAAAATCTGTTAAAACCAGAACAGTCCGTAAAGACGAATTTTTTCGAGGTACTTCCGTTGCTCAAATAGTTAACTAACGAAAGATAGATATAAAGCTCAGCCTTCTGCTCAAAAATTTGCAGATTAAGATCACGTTCTGTGATTGTTTGGATTTTCGTGCAGTAAAGAATAGAAACCTGTTTCTGGACAGCAAACCAAACTTTAACACTTTCTTGCATTAGAGGCTTTTCTTGGCACAAAAGCAAAACAAAAAGGATACAAAGGAGTTGTTACAGAAGTAAGCAACATCCTTGAAAAATAAAAACTAAAAACAAAATATAATGGGTTGCCTCACAAAAGCGCTTTCTTTAATGCCTTTTAGCTAGGCTAGAAGATTTTAATGATGCTCTCGTAAGAATAAGAGTTGAAAAACAAAAGCGAGCATCAAGAGGAAAATATCAAACACATTTAAGTCTAACCCACTTCCTATGCAAAGGAATCTTGTAATAAAATAAATTATTGAATCATAAAGCAACTGGCATAGGAAGATGAAATGTGGGGACCCCGGACTAGCTGTCCGAAATACCCGATTATGCATAACACAACGATCCCGTGATCAGTCTGTCGTTGCACATAATCCGAATTGGATACCAAAGTTTACATCCATTACAAAACCGAATTAAAGTCTTACATAAATGGTCATTTAGACCAAGTTCTTACATAGGTGCCTTCAAGGGCCAAACCAAATATATCAGCGGAAGCTACGACGTAGTAGACCTCATATTCTGGCGAAGACGACCCGACAGGCAGCTGACTTGTGGAGATCCTCAGTTCGCATAGAAGTCGCCATACTCCTGCTCGGCGTAGTGCTCCTCCTCGTAGTCTGGCTAGGACAATAGCCAGGGACGAAACCAATATGAGTACATTTGAATGTACTAGCAAACTACCCCAACATGAGTATGCACTAGTTTTGTTTTAACTTACAACTTTTATTTATTTAAAACATCTCTATATCTTTATTGAAAAAGGTAAGAAGAGTTTTATAACTGTTTTTAAAAGAAGTCACCATCTCATTTGTTTCTCCAAAAACTCCTCCTCTTTCTAACCATGGCTCACCATGGTCCATTTATTTCAACAACTCTTACCACTCCATTTGGTATAGCTGTGTAACACCATCTCGTTTCAGTTTCTTTTTAAACTTAAAAGCTTTTCCAAAACCTTGCACATGATCTTAGGACAGCCTCCCAATTGTCCATATCCGAGGACTCGGCTATTCGAATAGTTTTGACCCTCTGCAGAGGTAGCACACTTTTAACCCACATCCATCCGGTAACTCATCGTGTCAGCCACGTCCCGCCATACAAGGTGTATGCGAAGTTGAGCCACCGACCCTAGCCTCTCCTTTGCTCATGCTAGTATAGGATCCTACCCATATGATAATTCCCATCGACACTCAGTCCGGTCCCCGTCGGCAACCCTAAGTGTGAGGACTCATATGTTTTTCCCGGCGACCACATTTATGAAGTCTTCAATCCTCCTCCTTATCTTTCCATAGAGTTTGAGCGAGGACACAGGTCAGGGGAGTTCACAAACCATCCCCTCACGCATAACAGAGTCATCTCCGTCGATGAGGTATCCCATACTAATAAGAGCAAATTATATGACTAAGCCCCGTTCCCATATGGGGGTAAATGTGGTCGCACAGATTAAGATTGGTTTTCATAGTACTAGGACACTATGCATTTTTCATAAACATCATCATCCTCCATTTCTCCACTTCAATACCGACATCTCGGCATTCCATAACCACACAAGTATTTCCAAAGGAGTTTTGAATAAACAACATTGTTTTCCATCCTAAAGTTTCATATAACTACTACATAGGGTGGCAAAATAATTTCCATACACTTTTTGAAAAGCTCTTGTAAACCATTGGTTTTAAGAGTAAATCATTTGATCAAAGTAGATGCATATATATTTAGGTGCAAGCTCAGAGAGTAGCTTGCCTTGCTCGGCAAAGTGGACTTGATCTTGATCTTCAGGTTCAACAAATTCCCCCTCCTCGATAAATCCAGCAACGTTCTCGTCTAATCGATAAACAAACAAATACAAGCAATCACTAAACTACTCAAACAACATCTCAACATCACAATCCTAAATGCTCTAAATAGCCACTGCATACATCAAACAATACAATTTGGTTTCAAAATAATTGAATTAAACATTATTTGTCTATGTCCCAATTATGGCAGAAACTTGTTAAACAAGTTTAATTGCATAAATTGACTTCTGTTTGTCCTAAAAATACAAACTAAAATTCTATAGAAAGCTACTGATGTGTAGAAGACAACCCAATTTATTTGGATCAATTGGAAATACTAATCTCCCTACACAAAGGTTTTAGTCCAGTAACTTAATAATCAAGTTTTGGCAATCAAATATGTTCTGTTGCTCCTAAAATTAAATCCTTTTAGGGGTAACTAAACATGACTAAATGTGATCCAACAAAATTGGTCCGAACTCATTTGGGTCAACCATTAATCATAATTAAATGTTTGAGTGCAGAAGGGTGTTTAAATTTCAACTCAATACTAAACAAATACTATTGCCCAAATAATTCTACCAAAATTAGGGAAGCTAATACATGGCAGTACTAAGCTAACAAAATTAGTTTGGAATCATTTGGACTAACAGAGTATCAAAAACAAACAAGTTTAGATTTTAAACCTTTTGTAGTATTTTTAATAATACTTTTAATTATTTATTTAGATGACATGAGACCAATTGGGTTGGTTAAAAAATTTCATAAGCTTTTCAGAACAATTGAGTTTGATTTATTTGGATTCCTAATCTCAAGATATTGAATTTACAAGTTCATATCAGTACTGAAAATTTCAGAGAATTTAAATTAGGAAAATCCACTGTTGTAGATAATGTTGAAATTGCTGACATGGGGGACCCACTGGTCAGCGGCACAGTGCACGCGGGGAAATTAATAAAACCCTGACGAGCGGGGCCCACTCGTCAGTTCTCTCTCTCTCTCTCTAATCGAAACGGTATGCTACCGTTGGATGGAGATCCAACGGCCCGCAACGAAACCATCGGCGACGACCATTTCTGGGCGGTGCCGTGGCTCCGGCGACGGCGAGGTTGTGCAAAACCTCACCTAGAGGGCTCGGGAAGGCTTGGCGACGACGCGAAACGATGGCGGCAGTGTTGGGGAAGCTTCTGGTCGAGTCCTGCTTGCTGGGACGGAGCGCAGCGTCCACGGCGAGCTTCCGAACTTCGCACGGGCACGACAGCAACTCCGGCGAGCTCCCTACGGCGTTCCTGTGCACGAACCAGAGGGGAAACGATGCGCGTGAGTGTGGTGAAGTTGGGCAAGCAGAGCAGAGGGGTTGGAGGCGAGAAAGGTGCAGCGAGGCACTGCGGCCACGACGGACCTCGACGGCGGCAGAGCTTCGGCAGGGCACGCCCTCCTGGCGATGCTTGGTGGAAGGGGAGAGGGGGAGCGAGGGAGTGGGATGGTGTGCTGCTTCCAGAGGGGTGCGGGGTGGGTTTTATAGCGCGGGAGCCGGCGTATCGTGGACGGGGCGCACGGCCGTGTCCATGGTGCACAGGCGATCTTTCGGTTCGAATTCGAGGCAGTGGTGCACAAGGCGTGGCGCTTCGAGGTCGAGCGGGGTCCGGGCACGTTCTAGAAGTCGCTGGCCGAGCCGTGCGTGTCGGGGAGCAGCGAGCTGGGCCAATTTGGCCGGTCGCCGTCCGTTTAACCACGGCGGAGATACAGGGGACAGGGGGCGGCATTGGGTCAAGGGAGGTGCTCGAGCGACTGCGGCGGCTGCAGAGGCACGGAGCGTGGACAGCTACGGGCAAGGGGGGACCTGGGGGGCCGGGGAACGGCGTCGAGCGAGCTGCGGTGACGGCGACACGCGCATCCACAGTGAGCTAGGGGAGGTAGACGATGGCACTTTTGCCAAAACCCCCTGGCTCCTGTGCGCTGCTTCTTTTCCTTCTTCTTTCTTCTATTTACTTTTTAGTCCTTCTGTTATATGCAGTAGTACTTCTAGATTTTATTTGAGGCACTAAATCAATTTAGAAAAATTTACAAATATTTGTGAGGCTTCCACATAGCATGTAGTAGCTCCACAAAATTTGGCATTTCAAAATAAAATGTTTTGAATCATTTTTGTTCATAGGGTTTCAATTATGGAATTTTGTTTATTTCAATTGTTCTTACTTTTGAATTTTAAAATAGTTGCAAAATATTATTTGAGAGAGATAAGTATTAAGGATGAAATGGGAGTATTTACAATACCACTCCACTGAATTTTGTTGGAAACAAATTGAGATCCTCACTTGGAGAATTTGTGTGGCACTTGCCACATTTATTTTTTTCTTGTTTTGCTTCCATTTTCTTTCTCTTCATTTCTTCAAGCAACTAACACAAACAAGAAGAAATAAACACACAAGCAACCATCACATATAATTTAACAAAAGTTTTTGGTGGCTCTCATTTTTGGAATTAATAATACTTGTTAATAATTTTGGGATGTTACATGAAACAAATGCAACTTCAAAACTTTCAACATAAAGAGAGGTGTTTTAGTGACTTGAAAACTTTTACGACCATATTTTCCTCTCTCATAATAACTATCACATAAAGCATGCTTTTCATGATCTACAAACACATAGTTTTTATTAAGCTCAAAAACAGTGGGGTCATTAAACCCACTTTTGACAATAGCAGTATAATTAATATCATCAAGCAATATATGACCATCATTAAGAGCATTATCATATATAACAGTAGGGAGCACATTTTTACTTTCTGTTATTTCTTCTTTTTCTTGAGTCAAGGAATTTGTTATTTCAATTTTATCAAAAGGAGATATTTCAATAGAATCATAACATTCAACAATATAGCATTCTTCCTCCATATGTAGGCATGGAGGGTAGTCATATAATGTAAGAGTTAAAGAGTTACTATCATTAGGAGGTAGATCCTCCTTTTTTCCTTCACTCTCCTCCACTTTTTCATCCAATGAGCTCATAGTTTCAACAATTTCTTCTTACATAGGTTCCTGAAAGACAACCAGTTCTTCTTGAGAATAAGTTTTCTCAAGATATTCAGTAATATAAGGATTATCATTGTAATACTCAAGGCAATATCCAAGTATCACTACAAGAAATATGCTGACCTATGACCCTCAAATTTGGTCACTAAAAGGTCATAATTTTTCATCTGTGACCTTTTTGTGACAAAAAACTGAAGGTCACATACCGAGCGTCTCAAACGGTCAAATGTGACCTTTTGTTTGAATTGGTCATAACCATCTATGACCAAATTTATGGGTCATAACTGTTATGACCAATTTATATGGTCACGCGCTGTCTTGCATAGCCACGTCAAATCCTACGTGGCCAATCCTATGTGGCAAAATTGTGACCAAATGGAACAGAATCAACCCAGTCCATACTGCTTCTCTATATGGGCTAGCCCAATATTTCAGCCCATTTAGGTTATTTCTCTTATTTCAGCTCGGCCTGGGCTTTTTGCGGCCCATATATTTTGTATATTCGGCCTTTTTATCAGATCCAGTTTCTAGATGGGTACATATTGTCAGATTCTTCTACACGATGGGTCCCAGTCGTCAGGTTTTAATTTTTTTTCACAGCTTATTCGTAACAACCAATAATATCAATCAGACAGCAAAGAGAAAACACGTGAAAATCTTCAAAATAACAGCCAAAATCATTATTACACTATTCTCGTCGGAACATATACAACACGTGAAATTCCAACCTAGTTCACATCACAACCAGTTTAACCATCGAATCTTTCATACCCTGAAACTTTCTAAAAATAAAACGCTCAGCAGGTAAGGTAACAACTCTTTGATACCCTGGAACTTCTTCACGCTTCCTCTAACTTCTTCAGCCTTTAACTTCTTCAGCCTGTAGATCTTGTAAAAGAGAGGATTATCCTCGAAATTCCACTTCTGGTTGTTTGTAGTCTCGAAAAAGGCAATATCTGCTAATAATTCAACAAAATAATTATATACCGAAGCAAAAATCAGGAAGCATGTTCACATGAACAGTCAAAGAATAAACTAACAGAGAGATTCATCAAGGTGAACTTGAGGTGTACAAGATGCAATTGCTCAGCTTATAAAGAAAATGACTAAACCACAAAGTTAGCAGTGTAAAGATGGAACATCAATATCAAAGTCAATTCGATGATACTACTCGTACTATATTTCTGATGCCTTAGATATACAACAATATTTATTACTACATCGTACTGGTTTTGTTGCAGCATATCATTGCATTTCACATAGTACTGGTGTGGTTTCAACACATCATTACTTATTTTGTATAGAGGAAAGCAATATTCTCCAGACTACACCACTAGCAGCCATCATGCACGTCACAGACAATATAACCAATATGGCAGTGTATCTGGAAAACATTATTGTGGTTAAGAACATTCTTGTTTTAGAAGTCAGCCTTATATCACAGTTTTCAGCAACTTCCACACAGTAACAGTACATACAACTAACTAACCTGGTTGATCAGGAAAGCAGAGGGAGACACAAGCTCGAGCTCATTTCCATCAAGGATTATCCCAAGGCGAGCTGTACCTGAAACAAGAATAAGTAAGGTGACGGTTCTGAACACAAGGTTCCAGATTACACAAGTGTCAATATAGTTACCTGGTACTTTCATAGTTCTGCTTAACAAAACAGAACTACTATGTTTAATTAAGAGATCGATTGCAAGTGCGTGAAGCAATGTTATGTCTATATCCATCACATTATCTCGTGGGAGGCAAACTCAAATTTCATCTAGCTAGATATAATACAAAACTTACTGGGATGGAACTATAGAAAATGAGGCTGCTGTTATACCAAAATGAACAACCTGATGATCTCATTTCCCAAAATAGCTAGCAGCAGATTTAAAACAATTATAATGTCCCAAGGCTAACCATAAAACGAATTCACTGTCAAAACAAGCGTCCTGGCTGTCAATAAGAAGATTAAATAACTATAGACATCAATGCAGGTTTGATAACAGCTCATAGCTAGCCTAGCAGCAGTTCAACAACACTGATTCATTGAGCATCAATGGTTTAAACTACAACCGAAGGAGAAGTCCATTAAAAATCACAAAACAAACCCTAAGCAACAAGATTTCGAGCACACTACCACAACTTCAATGCATTTCACCTACATATGTTGTCATTGGAGAGTTTAGTGGCATTCATGAGTCACCAGGTATGAAGATTACCATACTGTAAATTATACATCATATTGACAATGCCAGAAGAATACCATACTGTAGAATTACATGCTTACAACACATCAAAGAACAGGACATCACTTGTTTAACAATCTGATGTACTCTGTATTTTCTCATTTACCAGCTCTTTCTAGCCTATAGGTGGGAGACACAAACCCAGCAGCAGTTCGCCATTTCATCTTAATGTCAGATGGAAATACAAAATTACTCTAACCTCGCAATCCAAATAATGCAACTATAGTTTCAGCTATACAGATGTCAGGTAGAACACAAAAATAGTGTTATGGTTTACCAGAGTAGTCTACCTCCCACATCAGCTTTATAAAAAAAAGCAAAGGCACAGAAATCTACCTCGGAAGGCTGGATGGTCACACTGTCAAGCATGTCAACCTCAGATGCTGCTCGGACATGAACACCCTGACCTTGCGTCCCTGAACACAGAAGAAATCAACAGACTCAGCAAAAAGCATGATGGAGGCACATCGCAATAGCGCAGTATCGGTCGGCCACTAACCATTGACTCCGCTGGGAGGTCGGACTTGAACTGGGCGCGGACGATGCTAGAGTTGTCGTGGGGGTGGATGACCTTGACCCAGAGGCAGCGGTAGTGGGTGCCGCTGGTCTTGGTCTTGGCCTTGTAGACGTACGCAAAGCGCTTCCCGACGCACCATGCCATGTCCTCCTTGGTGTTGACCCCCTCGACTTGGACCTGCAGCACGCAGCAACGCCGCCATTATCCAGCTCGCCGCTCGATCCTCGCCATGAAATGACCAGATCCGTGGGGGTGGAGAAGGGACGCAGCCACCCCAGGAGATCTACAAATCAACGAACAGAACGGAATAAGATCTCCCCAGTATGATCCACGACGAGCTCAGCACTGGGCAGCAGGAGTGGAACATACATATTTCGGTCGCCGTTGGCCTTGGCAGCGGCCTCGTCGAGCGCGACGACGGCGTCCGGGATCTTGAGCGGCTGGATCTGCCCGGCCGCGGCGGCCATAGCGGATCCGGAGTTACTAGGAGGAGGAGCAGGGCCCCGGCGCGGCCAAGGATGGAGGTGGTCAGGGATGCTCTGGCGGCGGCGCGGCGGTGCTCGCCAGCGACGGGACCAAGCCGGCCAGGTGCGGAGGCGCGCGGAGAGAAGTGAGAGAGAGAGAGGAGAGGCGGCGCTCGAGGGAGCGAGCGATGGGGAGGTCCGGATAGGGATTAGGGTTTGCGTCTAAGTAGGCCGGCTGCAGCCTTAGGTTTCTCGGGAGGAGCTCCACCGTTGGACCGCTAGAGGCAGTTCCTTGCCTCTCATTGGCTCAAATTCATTTTTCATTTTGAGTGCAAAAAATGGGGTTTTTTTTAAAAAACTACCAGATATTTGTTGGAAAATTGGACCACACCAATTTAAAAAAATATTATACCCCATTTAATGTAAGGAGACCTACATGTCAGGTCGGGCGAGGGAGGGTCCAACATGTCAGTGCGTGCGTAGGACCCACATGTCAGGCCGGGCGAGGGCGGGTCCCACATGTCAGGACAGGTTGTGGCGGGCCCAAATGTCAGGCGGGCGTCAGATCAGTCAACAAGTCAATGGGTCCCATGGTTTTAAAGGCGTCCGCCTAGGCGTCAAGGCGCCCCCCTCCGCCTTGGAAAAACGACCGCCTTAGGCGCTAAAGCGTCCGCCTAGGCGTCGCCTAGGTGCCATGGCACCCCCACTTCGCCTTAGGACGCCTTAACGCCTTAAAAACCATGATGGGTCCCACTTGTCAGTGAGATCAAAATCATGGATGAGTAGTGACACGTAGTCAAAAATGACACCTCTGCACTGAGACGTAGTCAAGACTGCTGAGTTGGCTGTCCACTAATACGAATGACCATTTAAATTGGTCGTAGTCGGCTAGAGAAAAGGCCATATGCCAGCGCTTTCTAGATTATGACCAATTCATGTAAGGAGACTATGACTATTCTGACAAGATTGGTCATTAGATTTTTGGGTTTAGACCCTCCAAAGTAGTGTATGACCAAATGGTTTAAATTGGTCATAGAGCTGTGACCAATTTTTTCAAGGTCACTATCAAAAAGTCACTAGTTAGCATATTTCTTGTAGTGTGTAGCAGAATTCTCAGATTTATAAGGAGAATCATAAGTATTCTTAAGCAAAGGAGTAATTTCATAGGCACCCTTAAAAACAACAAATTCTTCAATTTGTTCAAGATTATCAAAGTTATAGTTTCCTTTGGCATAAGAAGCCAAGGTCTCATCATCATTATAATCGCACTGGAAAGGGAGGTGTTTATGCCTCCTACAGCAAAAAGATTCATTAAAGCACCAGGATTCATCATATGTAGAGCACAATTTCTAGCTAGACTTTTCAATCTATCTATTTGTTCCCATAAATATTTCCCTTTTTGTGACAAGCGTATTCATTATAATATTTTTGTTGATCCTCCGTGAACCCACCTTGCCAATATAAACTAGTTTCAAAGAAGTTAACCATAGATAGCAAATAAAGAACTAGACATAATAAGAAGAAGAACAGAAAAATACTAGTTGCTGAAATTTTATTTTTTGTGGTTTTTAATTTTTAATGCAAACAAGATAAAATAAAAATAAAACAAGCAAGACAAAAACAAAGTAATGAGATTGGTGGTGTGTAACTCCCCTTGCTGTAGCTTCCAATTCCCCGGCAACGGCGCCAGAAAATATGCTTGATGACGTGGAAACACACGTTCGCTGAGAGACCCCAAGAGGAAGGTATGAAGTAGTGCAGCATCAATTTTCCCTTGAAATCTACCAAGGTTATCGAACCAGTAGGAATTGGAAGAGCTTTAACACGGTGTCAGCGCGCCGTTACGATCACTGATGTGGACCTGCACACAACACAATCAAAGTACTTTGCCCCAACGAAACAGGAAGGTTGTCAATCTCCCCGGCTTGTTGAATACAAAGGATTAAACGTATGGTGTGGAAAGTAATGATGAGTGCAAAAAGGAATATCGACGAAATAAATGCAGAGCGTGGTGGAAACGGTGTTTTTATCAGTGTGGAATAAAGGACCGGGGTCCACAGTTCACTAGTGGTGTCTCTCCATAAAACAGATAAATGTGTTGGGTAAACAAATTACAGCTGAGCAATTGACGAAGTGCAAATGCATGACAATGCAAGATATGATAGGACATGTTCATTGTTAGATCTATTGGGCATTACATCAATATACATAGACCGCTTACTAGCTGCATCTATGACTAATAATCCACCCCCTGGATAGCTTCCGTGTCTCCCGTGAGTATTAAGTTGCAAGCAACAGATAAAAGCATTAAGCAAAGTGTGTAATGTAAACAATGCATATGACATATAGACACAACAAAGTTGTTTTCTCCCTAGTGGCAATAGCACATCTACAGCCTTAGTCGTTTATGTCATCTCGAGCCCAGGCTACTAGAGGCATGAACCCACTATCTAGCATAAATAGCCCCTCTTGCAGTCATTAGCATCTACTTGGCCAAAGCATCTACTAACAACGGAGAGCATGCAGGCACATAGATAAAACATGGATATAAATAGATGAACAAACTTGATCATAACTTCACAATTCATCGGATCCCAGCAACACAACATATAGCATTACATAAAGATGATCTTGATCATGTTAGGCAGCTCACAAGATCTAAACATGATAGCACAAGGTGGAGAGACTACAACTAGCTACTGCTATGGACCCGTAGTCCCGTGAAGAACTACTCACGCATCACTCCGGAGGCAGGCATGGTGATGAAGAGCCCTCCGGTGATGATTTCTCCTCCGGCGGGGTGCCGGGAAGAACTCCAGAACCCTCCCAAACTAGGGTTGACGACGAGACGGCGACGGAAATTTTTGTGGATTTCTGATCGGGTATTTAGGGTTTCCCGAATAGATGTAATTTATAGGCGAAAGAGGGGCACCGGGGGCACCAGGTGGGCCAGGCAGGGTGGCGGCGCAGGGCCACCCCTGGCCACGCCGTGGGCCCGCCTCCTCTCCTGGGCTGCCTCCTGGGCTTCTCTTCGGACTAGTGCTTCGTTCCTGTGCAGAAATAAATCAGGTAAATTGGCGTGCCTTTTGGAGAATATTTCCAAAAGAGAATTTCTGAAACAAAAAGACAGCAGAAAACAGGAACTGGCACTGTGGCATCTTGTTAATAGGTTAGTCCCAGAAACTGCATAAAAATGATATAAAGTGTAAATAAAACATGTGGTATTTAATATATAACAGGCATGGAACATCAAAAATTATAGATACGTTTTGGACGTATCACGTGACACCGCGAAGATATATCTTGGATGCACAACCAATACTCGTCATTTTAAGCTCACAATTTCAACAAATGAAAGTAGAGAGGTAAATGAGTTTTTACTATCGGCATAATAAGGGAGGGATAGTCCAATGGATTAGTACCGCACTCCCCCTATGTCCATGCCTATACCTAAACCAAATAGATAGTCAAAATATAGGTGTATATGCAAGATAATCAAGTCAAGCTCCTTGCATCAATGATATTTAGCTCATTCCTCAAATAGCAGAATCTTGCTTCATCAAGTGGCTTCGTGAATATATCGAAAAGCTGATCCTTGGTGGCCACATAGCCTAGCTCAATATCCCCACGGGCAACATGATCTCTAATGAAATGATGACGAATCTCAATATGCTTCGTTTTGTGTGTTGCACCGGGTTGTAAGTAATCTTGATAGCACTTTCATTGTCACATAGAAGAGGCACTTTGTCACAAGTGACACCGTATTCCTTTAAAGTTTGCCTCATCCATAGCAATTGAGTGCAAGCACTAGCAGCAGCCACATACCCAGCTTCGGTGGTGGAAAGAGATATACAATTTTGCTTCTTAGAAGACCAACTCACCAAAGACCTACCAAGAAATTGACATGCCCCGGAAGTTGATTTCCTATCATCCACATCACCATCCCAATCTGAATCCGTGTACCCACAAAGAGTGAAAGTTGAGCCTTTTGGGTACCACAAACCAAACCTTGAGGTATGGGCCAAATATCGAAAGATCCTATGGACTGCCATCATGTGGCTTTCTTAGGAGCCGCTTGATACCTTGCGCATACCCCTACACTCAACACAATATCGGGTCTAGATGCACAAAGATAAAGCAAAGAACCAATCATGGAGCGATATAACCTTTGATCCACATCTTTACCCTTTGGATTGAGTTGGAGATGACACTTGGTTTGCATCGGTGTGGGCTTCTCTTTGAGATGGCAGCTTGAATCGCTTGAACATGTCTTGGATATATTTGGTTCGGGAGATGAAGGTTCCTTCTCTCAATTGCTTGATCTCAAACCAAGAAAGAACTTCAACTCCCCCATCATAGACATCTCAAACCTGTCAGTCATAAGCTTTGAAAATTCATCATTAAAAGCTTTGTTAGTTGAGCCAAAGATAATATCATACACATATAGTTGGCATATGAAAAGCTCCCTTTAACCCTCTAGGTGAAGAGGGTGGGATCGATTTGCCCCACTTCAAATCCACGGTCTAACAATAACTCTCTAATTGCTCATACCACACACGTGGTGCTTGTTTAAGTCCATAGAGCGCCTTATCAAGCTTGTAGACATGGTTAGGGAAGTTTGGGTCCTCAAATCCCGGTGGTTGCTTAACATATACCAACTCCTTTAAGGGACCATTAAGAAAGGCATTTTTCACATCCATTTGTTGTAATTTAAAGTTATGATGTGATGCATATGGAAGAAGGATACTAATGGACTCAAGGCGAGCCACGGGTGCATAAGTCTCTCCAAAATCAATGCCTTCAACTTGAGAGTATCCTTGTGCAACCAATCTTGCCTTGTTCCTTACAACCATTTCATGTTCATCTTGCTTGTTCTTGAATATCCACTTAGTGCCTATAACATTGCGGCACTCTTTAGTCTTCTCAACTAACTTCCACACCTTGTTGCGCTTGAAGTTATTAAGCTCTTCATGCATGGCTTCCAACCAATCCGGATCTTCAGGAGCTTCAAAGACTTTCTTTGGTTCCACCATGGAGATATGTGCTTGATGCTCACTAAAGCTTGCCAATTGACCCCTTGTGGTAACATTTCTTTTCAAGTCACCAATAATCGCTTCAAGCTTATGACCCTTTAATTCCAGGGATCTTGCAACTCTTGCTTGACGACGGGTTTCGATATCCTCATTAGAGCGAGGAGGTATCACTTGATCATCTTGATCATTTGTGTCCCCGTCTTGACCAGAATATTGACCTTGATCATCATGAAGAATTTCTTCATTTCTTGAAGTAGAAGGTTGATCTTCACCTTGATCAGGGCTGACAGCAACAGCAGGTCGAACTGTGGCTTCAGAGGAACCGGAATATCCGGGTTGGGAAACCGGAATATCCGGTCTTGCGGATGATCCCTGATCATTTGGCTGAGGGTTTTGTTCTAGTTCTTGGTTTGGTGCATCATTTGCTCCATCATCAGGTGTAGGTTCATGATGTGAGGTAGGAGGCTCCACTTGTGTAGAACTTGCTTCTTCATGGGCCTCTTGGTGGATCTCAATGGGGCGGAAGAATCCAACCCCCATCCTTCGTAATGCTTCATGAGGCTGCTCATTATCTACATCAGAAACATGAAACTGCGCCACATGGGAGCCATCATTTTCATCGAATTCCACACTACAAGATTCCACAACAATCCCAGAGGCCTTGTCGTAGACTCTATAAGTGTGGGAATCGGCACTGTAACCAACAAAAATACCCTCTAAAGCTTTAGATTCAAATTTAGATAAACGAACACCTTTGATCTTATAGAAACACTTACAACCAAGTACTCGGTAGTAGGAAATATTAGGCTTGTTGCCGGTAAGCATCTCATATGCAGTTTCCTTGCTTCCTTTATGGAAGAAGAGCCGGTTTGATGAATGACATGCCGTGGAGATGGCCTCAGCCCATAAGAAGAGTGAGACTTAAACTCCACCAACATAGACCTTGCCATATCCATGAGAGTCCGGTTCTTCCTCTCAGCTACACCATTTTGTTTAGGGATATACGCAGCGGAATATTGATGACGAATTCTCTCTTCACTAAGAAACTCATTTAAGGTGTAGTTATTGAACTCGGAGCCATTGTCACTTCTAATGGCCAATATAGGAATATTGTGTTGACGTTGAACTTCATTGGAGAAGTCGATGACGGCTTGTTGAGTCCTACTATTCGACTTGAAGAAATAGACCCATGTAAATCTTGAATAGTCATCAACAATCACCAAACAATATTTCTTCCCACCAAGACTCGGTTGAGGAACGGCACCAAAGAGATCAACATGAAGAAGTTCCAATATCCTCTTTGATGAGATGATGGTCTTGCTTGAATGGGAGAATCATGCATCTTTCCTTCAACACAAGCCCTACAAGACGATCTCTAGAAAAGGAAACATTCTCTTTTAGTCCAAGAATATGGCCACCCTTGTGAAGACTTTGCAAAGTTCTCATATTGACATGGGACAAGCGGCGATGCCACAACCACCCCATGTCGGCCTTTCCAAATAGGCACATTGTTTGAGAGTTGGTTGACCTGAAAAGTGCACCACAAACAACTCATGTTCAACGTACCCAACGAAAGCGACCTTTAGAGTCTTGCTCCACATGAGTACCACAATATCAATATCAAAGTGGACGGAAAAACCCATCTTGTTAAGTGAACGAACTGACATTAAATTGTAACCGAGGGACTCGACAAGCATGACATTCACAAGGGTGATATCCCTTACTACTACTACTACCTTGCCGAGGCCCTTTACCTCAGCTTTTGATTTATTTCCATAAGTGACGGTTAAATGATCGGTATTTGGTCTCAACTCTGTCATGAGCTCCTTGCTTCCTGTCATATGACTTGTGCATCCACCATCAAGCTCCCATTTTGACCCTCCGGAAGCATAGTCCTACAAGAAATCATTACTTGCTTTTAGGTACCCATCTTGCAATGGGTCCTCTTTGGTTAGCAACAAGGGTCTTAGGAACCCAAATAGCATTAGCAACATAACCATCATACGCATATTTTGCATAAACGTCACCATAATAATCAACATATAAAATGCAGTGAGGGTTAGTAATTCCCGCAAAGTCACAACGAGTGGTCTTGCCCTTAATGGCATTACCACCCGCAATGGGAGTCTTGGCTTGTGCGGGCTTGGCCTTATTCTTCTTCTTGTTCTTGTTCTTCTTCTTCTTCTTTGCCTTGGCAACATAACCAAGACCCTCTTTCCCTTTGTGCAGCTTTTGCTCAATAACTTGAGCAACAACAGACCTTTGGGAATTGAGGGCTTGGCACTAGTGACCTTGGCAAGCTCATCCTTCAACCTAGCATTTTCCTCAATAACATTTGCATGATCACAGGAAGGAGTAGAGGTACTAGGTGAGTCAATTTTAGATGATTGAGTTTGTAGCTATTCATGAGACTTGACTAGGGTAGAGTGAACACTCTCCAAGCCCTTGTGAGCCTTGTCAATCTTTTCTATGTCCCCTAGAAGTCTAGCATTAACAGCCAAAAATTCAGCTTTTTCCTTTTTTAAGCACTTTATATTTTGCAATAGCATGATCTCTTTATTTAATGATTCTAGCAATAATAAGATCATTTTGTTGATCTAGAGACTCAAGTTTCTCTTGAAGGAAACCCTATAATTATGTTCTTCCTCAAGAGAAGCATTTAGGGAAGCTATAGTGATATAGTCTTCTCTTTCAACATGACACTTGTCCGCAAGAAGATCTTCAATTGAACTAAGTTGGTTCATGAGAGCACCAACATGCTTCTTAGCTTCTCCTTGCAAGTTAGTCACAAAAGTATCAAAGGCAACAAGTTCTGCCTTAATTGCAAGACTAGTGATATCATCCATTTCATGCATAGTCTTAGGAGTGGAAGATGATCACTCGGAGGCCTTGGCCATAAGGTAATGAACGGTGTTGTTGGAGAAGTTCTCATTGAGGGATTCAAAGAGAGAAGATGATGAAGTTGAAGTAATAGCCAAAGCAGCCACTTCACGAGTAGTTTCTTGTTCATCTTCGGAATCATCGGAAGGATACTCTTCTTGAGTCAACAACACAATTCTTGAGGGCTTCTTGTTGAAAGGTTTCTTCTTGAACATTGGCTTCTTTTGAACCGTCTTTGATTTGTCTTTAGGAATAAGTGAAAGGACATGGATGTCGCCTAGAAGGGGGGGGGTGAATAGGCGATTAAAATTCTTCTACGTTTTAGGCTTGAATAAATGTGGAATAAAACTAGCGTTTAATTTATCAAGCATGAAACCTAAACAAGCTAGGTTTACCTATGTGCACCAACAACTTATGCTAAACAAGATAAGCAATTATGTGATAGCAAGATATATTACTTCAAGCTCGAAGGCTATCACAAAGTAAATAGCATAAGTAAGAAGCTCGGGTATAGAAATACCGAGGCACTTGGAGACGATGATTTATCCCGAAGTTCACTTCCCAATGGAAGCTACGTCTCCGTTCGAGCGGTGCGGAGTCACAAAGTGATCTCCGAATAGCCGTCAAATGGCACACCGTAATCTCCTTCGTGCCTCTACCAATGTAGAGTGCCACGAGCCACTATGGGACACTTGAGGGTGGTCACCGAACCCGTACAAGGATGAGGCACACTCCACAACTTAATTGGAGGCTCTCACCGGAATCCCGCGGCTCCCAAAGCCACAAGACTCACAAGGTTGGGGCACGACTCCACAACTTAATTGGAGGCGCCCAACTATCCCGCGACCCACCAAAACTCCGAGATCAACAAGGACCGTCTAGGGCACTCCAAGTACCCAAGAGGACAAGCTCTAGGGCACCCCAAGTACCCAAGAGTAACAAGCTTCTCAACTTCGATTTCCACGTATCACTGTGGAGAACTCAAACCGATGCAACCGATGCAATGGGCAAGAACACAAGAAGTGCTCAAAATCCTTCACTCTCAAATCCCACCAAAGCAACTAATGCTATTGGGGGAGAAGAGAGGAAGAACAAAGAAGAACACCAAATTCCTCCAAGATCTAGATCCAAAAGCTTCCCCTCACTTAGAGGAGAGATTGATTGGTGGAATGATAGATCTAGATCTCCTCTCTATTTTCCCTCTAATTGGAGGCAAGAATCATGGAGGAATAGAGAGATAGCAAAGCTCAACAAGGTCAACAATGGTGGCAAATTCCGAGCTCTAGAGTTGGGGTCTCCTTGGGGAAGAAGACCCCTTAAGTAGGTAGGTGAGAAATCTGCCCGTTGGCCAGTTTTTGCGCAGGGTCGGAAGTTCCAGAACTTAACCCGGAACTTCCGGATATGTGAGAAATCTGCCCGTTGGCCAGTTTTTGCACCAGGCCGGAACTTCCGAGACTAAGAGCGGAAGTTCCGCACCACCGGAACTTCCGAGCCAACTTCCGAACGAACTTCCGCTTATGAAATGAAAACACCCGAGAGCAAAAATACTAAGCGGAACTTGCATCGGAACTTCACTCAGAACTTCCGATACTCGGAACTTCCGGGAAAACGAACGGAACTTCCGCACCATGGAAAACAGGAAAACCTGAAATGCAATAACTTTCTCGTTCGAACTCAAAACAGGTGAATCCAATTCTGTTGGAAAGGCCACAAATATAGAGGGGATACCACACATGGGAAGGTGTGGACCCTATCTCGAAGGTGGACCGATAATATTTCCAACCTGAAAACGCAACCTGAAAACCCTATCTTGCGAGTTCGTCGAACTCAACGTCGTTTGTTTTGTTTCAGAGGAGGACTTCACCGACCATGAAGGTGGGTTCTTTGTGGATGTCGACAAGTAGTCTGGGGTTCCCAGGTGGCAGCTTGGGACATCCCGGAACAGCTGGCGCTGGATGTTTATCTGTAGGCCTCTTAGGCCATATTTTGGATCTTGTTGTTTAGAACAACCTAATTCGCTTCCGCTTGTTGTAATGTTGGGTCTGTGACCTCTGGATGTAATTTGTTATCTTTCTCTATTATAAGAGTTGAACTATATGATTTGTGTCGTAGAGTCTGTGATGTGCCAGTTGTTCCACAAGTCTTGATCTCTCTATTATGCTTTGATAGTGTGTCTGGTGGTATCGGATAACCGGGGACACAGTATCACTGTATAGCAGTTGGATCGGAGCGCCACAGGTTTGAGCTCTCTCCAACTGATACGCTAAAGCTCAATCGATAGCCCCTCTTGATAGTACGGTATCTATCCTATAACCCGGTCTCCCAACTAGTACCACGAGACCGGTAAAATAGAAACCCTATCATACCTTTGCCTTGCGCATTCCACTTGAGCTAGATGACGTCGATCTTGATCTCTTCAAGTGGACCACCTTTCTTGATTGCGCTTCGCTTGGTGAAGACTCAAACATTCCTCCCCCATACTCCACTATGGGAGAGCCTCTCTTAGGCACATCTTCACATGAACATTATCTCTAAATGGGTGGCAAGCTTCAAGCCTAGGATTTCTTCGAGATGCTCCTCTTGAACTTGCGCTTCTCAACATTGATGACGAACACCACTTGACGTCATCGATCATGGGCCATATGAAATCTTCATTTGATGCAAGCCCATAGAAAGATACCTAACCACACCTAGAAATGCTACACACATATCATGGGTTAGTTCACAAAGCTATATGGACAATTGCTTACCATACCAAGAGATACATGATCCCACTTGGTACATCTTGTAGCTTTGTGTGTTGATCAATACTTGATCAACCTTGTATCTTTTCTTCTCTTTTCAATAGATGATGTCTTGAAGATAACCATGAATGATCACATAATTCTTTTCTTCAAGACATACTTGCAATATGCTCAACTCGATGATCTTGATGCCAAATACTTCATTATATCAATATATTCATGGCATCAACCTTGAATCCAACATATGGAGTTCAAGCATGGTCTATGGACAAACACTACAAGTAAAACTCAATGCAACCATTAGTCCATAGGGATTGTCATTAATTACCAAAACCACACATGGGGGCGCCATGCCCTTTCAATCTCCCCCATTTTGGTAATTGATGACAATCTCTTTTACAAGGGTTTATATAACGAATTAAACAACTATGCAAATCAACGAGCATAGATGCATGAGCATGAAAGGTAAATGCTTATGACCAAAACAAAAGCATAATACCAAATTCCCTTAAACCCTATAAAACTTCTCCCCCATTGGCATCCATTTCCAAAATGGGCAAAAATCTTAGAAGGTCAATATAGTATGAGCTCCCCCAAAACATGTGCATTTCTCAAAATATGAGTGAAATCAAATACACATATCCAATGACGAATAGTTGGAGAGAGCACAAACTATATTGAGGATCCAAAGATTGCAAAAGAATGATATTGAAAACTTTTTACAATTCTCCAAATAAAAAGTAAGCAATCAAAAAGATCCGACTAACCAAATAAACACAGGATATTATGATTTGAGCAAAAGAGTGTTTTAAAGAAAATAGAGGAGCTCCCCAATATTTGTACACAATTTAGAATTATTGTATTTGAATACAAGGTGTCCAAACATGGAATCCTCACTCCTCCGGTATCCTCTAAAAAACAAAAACAAATGAATTCACAAGCTCAATAAGATGCAAAAAAAAAAAAACAAAGCTTGTGACATATCCCATGGTGAAGATTATTGGCTTGTAAGACAAGCAAGATATTCACCATGATGAGAGCACCAAGATGTGACAAAATAGGATATGCAGTCATAAATCAAATTCTTTTTGGAGTCATGCCAAAGAATCAAAAATGGAGTAAAAAAGGTGACACCGAAGAATTAGGATATCGAGTAAAGATGTAATTTCTCTCATGTATATAAGTTTCTAAGTGTCCACAAAGAAACATGTACACATAAAATTAGTTACTAAGGAAAAGAAACACGATATCCAAAGAGAAGTCATAACATATACACATATGATGTTTGTTTAGGATCATAGCCCATAGCTCAATATTCTCATATTGCATAATAATGAACTTCAAATTCAACCTCAACACAAGCATCACAAATATCACTAAGGGAAAGGAGATAGTTGGGATGTGTTGAGGAAAGTAACAAGTATCATAAGAGCTACATTGGATTTGCAATAGCTACAACAAAAGCAAATAAATACTTTTCATGCCATGATGCAACCTACACAAGGTTGGATGCTAGAAAAGTATGCATGAGGGTGAATACTTGTTACCGAGATGACATTGGGTTGATGTAGTAGATAAAATTTCATCAACCATCCTCGCTTGGCTCCAATAAGCATGTGGTGAAGATACTTTCATTGTAAATGAGACAAGCATCCAATGCATCTCCATTTACCTAAAACACATTCAAGTAAAATTGTTCCCAAACTAATTGGGTCCAAGTAGTTAGTCAAACTACAATACATAGAAGGAACTCCACATAAATATGTGCATATAGATATGAAATTGAATTTCATGCACATCTTAGCCGATTTAGGATTCCGTGGAGTTTCCCCTATATATATTGACACAAAGAAGGAAAGCATGCCATAAAATAAACATGGAGTAGATATGCATGCCTATGACCTTCAATAACCAAAGGGAGATACAATTTGGACAAATATTAGGAGATCAAAGAGGGTCCAAATTATATCAAAGATCCAAATCAACAATTGATTTAGAGAAGCCAATTGAAACTAAAAGCAAATCAACACATAATTGATAAGATACCAATTGGATAAAGATATCAAAAAGAAAATAAGATACCAATTAATCAATATATAAAAGGACTAGATATCAAATTTCCAAAAGAGATACCAAAAGAGAGATGTTAATCAACGAATGATATAACCCACTCCCAAAGAGAGATGCCAATTGGGACAAACTCTCACAAAGAAAGAGCGGGGTTCCATGTGAGGACCCCGGATTATCTATCCGAGATACTCATTATGTTTCCTGCAACAATCCCATGATCAGTCTGTTGTTGCACATAACTCGAATTGGCATCACAGAACACCCATACCTACCGAATAAATTTACTTACTTGATTGAAATCATAACTTCAATAGGTACTTGCAGCGGAAATCATCAAACAGCGTGGAGCCCAAGTCATTTGCCACAACCACACAGGCAGCTGACTGGGAAGCGCCCTAGTTCGCATTGACGTCATCGATCTCTCGGTCTTCAACATACTTCATCTTGAATTCTGGACATGCGAATATCCAGGGACACAGCCATGAGTACATTTATGTACTCGCAAACTACCCCCGACATGAGCATGCAATAGCATCATTTTTATTATAATAAAAACCTTTATTTTGAGAAGACATCTCTATATCTTTGTTGAAAAGGAAAGAAGGATTTTAGAACTTTTTCTCATAAATCTATCTTTGTAAGAATTCTCTTTTAAAACTTTTTCCCGAAAATCCATCTTTGTTGAAGAAGGTAAGAAGTCTCTTTGACAAACATTTTCCCGGAAAATCACCATTTGTTTATTTCTCCAAAACTCCTCCTTTTCTGGCCAAAACCATTTCCGGTCAAATCATTTTTCCCACAACCTTATACCAACCCTTTGGTATAGTTGCATAAAACATTTTCCACTTTCAAATCACAAAACTCTTCACTTCCCGACCATAGCCGTCATGGTCAATCATTCTCCAGCAACCTCATACCAGCCCGTCGGTAGAGTTGCTGAGACAACACATCTCCATTTTATTTTCAAATCTCAAAACTTTGCAAAACTTGCACATGGTCAGAGGACAGCCTCCCAACTGTCCATATCCGAGGACTCGGCTATTCAAATAGTTTTATTACCCTCTGCAGAGGTAGCACGCTTTTAACCCACATCCATCCGGTAACTCATCGTGTCAGCCACGTCCCGCCATACAAGGTGTATGCGAAGTTGAGTCACCGACCATAGCCTGTCCTTTGCTCATGCTAGTATAGGATCCTACCCATATGATAATTCCCACCGACACTCAGTCCGGTCCCCGTCGGCAACCCCAAGTGTGAGGACTCATATGTTTTTCCCGGCGACCACATTTATGAAGTCTTCAATCCTCCTCCTTATCTTTCCATAGAGTTTGAGCGAGGACCCAGGTCAGGGGAGTTCACAAACCATCCCCTCACGCATAACAGAGTCATCTCCGTCGATGAGGTATCCCATACTAATAAGAGCAAATTATATGACTAAGCCCCGTTCCCATATGGGGGTAAACGTGGTCGCACAGATTATTGGCTGGTCGTCATAGTACAAAGACACAATGTGCATTTTTCATAAACACCCCATTCTCCAGTTCTCCACTTCCATACCGACATCTCGGTATTCCATATCCACACAAGTATTTTCAAAGGAGTTTTGAGTAAACAATATTTTTCCCATCCTATTGTTTGAAAAGAATTTCCATCTAATATCTCCATATAGGGTGTCAAAATAATATACTTGTATTTTGGAAAAGGGTTTTCAAAATCATAACTTTAGTGGCAAACACCACATAAATCACTTATGCTCTTTATGAGTAAAACATGTGAACCAAAATAGATGTATATAGATGCAAGCTCAGAGAATAGCTTGCCTGATTCCAGCATATTGTTCTTGGACTTCTTCTCATTGCTCAAAGAAATAAATCCCATCCTTCTTCGATAAATCCTCTCCAAATACCACTCCGGTAGCGTTTATATCTAGCGTCGCAACATGAAAATAAAACAACACACAATAAGCAAACCATACCACAAGTGGTATACAAACAAGTAATCAAACCACATCATAGCACTATTTTAATCAAGCAACAAACTAAGAACTATATTTACAAGGACATTATACTAATCTGGAGTATAACACCATACACATGTCAAAATAAGAGGGCACAAAGACATCTTCTACTAAAGGTATTTTAACAAACATTTTTCCCTAAACAGGAAATACTCTAGACAAAAGTTAAGTCATTAATTAATCTTGTAATTTAAAATACATCACCAAGCTAAGGTGGACACACTAACAAGATACTTAAGCTAGTACTCACTCAAAGACTATCAAGTTCATCAAGCAATGCAAACATATTACTCATACCCATTTGTCTAACAAACACCACTAACAGTACTAACATATTATAACCTACTAAACAATACTAACATGCAAGCAACAACATCACAACACACTTGACCAGCAAGGCTTACATATTAATCACACACAATATTCTCACATCAAAATAAACAAACATAGTAATTCCTAATTACTAGGTGAAAAGTTATATAGGGAATAAAACTCTAACGAATACATGACTTACAAATAGCTCTCCTAACATGCTAGTACAATACGGAAACACATCTCCACAGTGGATTACCACCCTACACATGCTAGGAATCACATTTATAACAATAAAGTTATAACACAACTTATTAATAAGGGCCTAATAAAAATAGGCAGAAAAGTCCCAAAGTTTATAATTGACACCACAGTCAAACCATGACTCCTAAATTCAAACCAAATTAGGGATAGGTTCTTCTATACATATAGAAGACAATACAATTGGATTTACTCCAAAATTCAACTCACAAAAATCTACAAAAATCACCAAAGTGCTACTGGTGTGTTTACAAGAATGAACACAACTTTGGTTTAAACATCATTTGGATGCAAGACCAACAGATTTGGAAAGGTATCACTTCAACCTATCCAGAGAAATTTAGTTTGCAATTTTTGGAGTTATAAACTCTAGATATTTAATATTTAGTGAAAAATATACTTTTTACAAGATCTGCTCTAGACAACTGCTAAAAATATATTTTTGCAAACAACCAGTTTGGAATGTTTAAGAAAACTCTCAGGATCATTACAAAATTTACCTCACAATTTTTGCACTTATAGATCTACCACAAACAAATTAAGGCTACACTGCAATTAACACTGGAAACTAAAACAGAAAATAGATCTAATCGGGAAAAACATAAATGGGCCAGATCCAGCCTAGACCTGGCCGTGCGACGCAGAAGGCGGCCCAACTCGTGGCCCATGCGCGAAGCGAAACGGTACGGGCCTGCGTCTTCTTCCTCGACATGAGCATGAGCTCGAGGAGACGGCAGTGGAGCAGGCGAGGACGGCGCGGCGGCTCTGGTGAACCTGAGATGAAGGGGTGATGTCCATTAGCTAGAGCAGAGGAAGGGGATCACGGGGGTGCAGAAATGGCGAGGAATGGTGGACTGAACTGCTCGTGAGCTTGCTGGAAACGCTGGCGGCCGGAGCTGACGAAGACGGCGATGCTCTGCTTGATTCAATGCCTCCCGCGACGATTCCTTGGACGAGGTTGGAGAGGACGACGAGGCGGACCTCCTGGTGCTCTTCATTCTGCTCGGGGAGGGATCAATCAACGGCGATGCGGGATGGCGTCCATGGCTGGTTTTCGGTGCGGTGGGGAAGAAAAGAGAGAGAGGAAGCAAACGAGGGGAGCTGCGCTGGAGGGCAGAGCAGAGGAGTGCCTGGGGGGGCCCTCTTATCTCCTTCGACTGCAGGAGAGCGGAGAGGGGGGCCTGGGCGACGAGCTGCGACGTGGAGGATTGGGCGGTGCGGCCCCGGGGTCTGGCGAGCTAGGGCAGCGAGGGAGCAGGGCACGGCCGCGGAGGAGAGGGGCCGTGAGCGGAGCGGTGTCCTCCTCGCAGGGCAGAGGAGAGGGGGGGGTCCGGCGAGGAGCGGGAGGGGGGGCCTGGGCATGCGGCGCGGCGGCGACACGACGGCGGCCTAGCGCCATAGCTCTCTGTCGAGCTACAGGAAAAGAGACGACCAAAATACAGAAAACCCCCCCTAAAGTTCTTTTTGTAATCACAAATAGGTCATTTTCTTTATTTCTTTTATTCCTTTTAAAACCAGAAGCTTTTCAGGGATTTTATTGAGGCACTAAAACCTTTTAGAAAAATTTGTAAAAATTTGAGTAGGCTCCCCTTGTCATGTAGAAGCTCCACAAAAATTGGTTTTACAAAATAAAATGTTTTGAACAACTTTTGTTCATAGGGTTTAAAAATGGCATTTTTCTTAAATACAAATTTATAATCCTTTGAAAATTTGAAGCAAGTTCAAAATATTAGTTTTAGAACTCTTGGAACTTCATTGGCAAATATATTAGCTTTTGTATTTGTGTTTGTCAGAAACAAACACATTTGAATTGTATCAAAAGAATAAAATAGGATTTCAATTTAAATAAAGTTAAGTGATAACTATATAATTTTGAGAAGAAAGGGGTATGAGAATGAGATGGTCATCTATGTACCTCATCCTTGGAATTAATTTCATAAAGAAAATATTTGCTTGAGAGAAATAGAGAGTGAGGTAGACAGATGAATATATTAAGATCATTTCTTTAACTCATGATCTTAATTTCTATTTGTTGAATAATTTGAGGAGTTTGCTTTAAATTTAAGTCACATTCCAAATTTGTGACCAGTGGGTTTTACTTTAGTGTTAGGAACAACTGAGGAATTGTCTTCACAAGCAACAAACATAATCAAATCAGCATTATAACCAAGATCACACAAAGTCAAACACAGCAATGGGAAGTAAAACACAAGCATCAGTGAAACATTTCAAAAAGTTTTTGTTGGTTCTGAAATTTGGTTCTTGTGAAACTAAGTTTTTCTTAGTTTCTAAATTTGGGATGTGACATTCCAACAAATAAACCACACCCTCTACACTTTTCATGATGGTACAAAGTACCAAGTCAAAAAGGTTTGTCTTCCATGAGACATGTCATCGGGATCAAAGACCAATGGAAAGGATCAAATACAAATAGAATATAAATAGTGTTTAAAAAGATACATGATAGCTCTCCCAACAAAAGTGCATTATTTTATGATCTTGTATTTGAATACACAATGCACACACATGGAATCATCGCTCTCAAATATCTATTCAAACACTAGTCATATATCAAGAAAAAGCAATAAGATCCAATACTAATGAAAATATAAGTTGTACTCAATATAGGATAGCTCACCCAAGAATAGTGCATTATCTATAAGTAGCCTTTGAATGCAAGGTGCACAATGATGGGATCAATGCCTCTCCTACACCAAATAAAACACTAGGAAAGTTTGAGTAAAGCAAAATGATCCACAAGAGGTAAGGAAGACAAAGGAGTTAAATCACATTAATTTTTGGCAAGGAATAAGGCAATAAAATCAAGAGCCAACATGAAGACGATCTACAAATTTCACCACAATTATGACATCAATTGTCATGGAAAAGGAGTATATGTAGAAATTTCTTAGTGGTGTATTGGATTGATTTTCAAGATCATCTTCACAACCAATAAGCACATGGTGAAGGATAAGATTTAAGCGCGATGCTTATGTAGATAAATGTTCTTGATAGCTTCAAATATTCACGCGATAATGCAAAGCAACTACAAAGAGTGCTTTGAAGCAATCGGTTTTCCAAAGAGATATATGAGAACATATTAGAGGAAAACCTTACCAAGAACATTCATCACAAACAAGATCCAAAGTGTGAGTAAGTAAAAACATTTAAGCAAATGGGAACTTGTTTGAGAAACATGCCACAAAGGAATAAGATAATTAACAATATCAATTCTAGGTGGCAATACCTCACATGTTCACATTGTCTAGGTTTGTAATATGCACATAGCTTATTACTCCCCCATAATGTGATAATCCATTCATTCTCCACAAGAGGCAAGTAAAACCCAACTAGAGATGATTAATGAACATTATAGAATTTGAATTTCTCATGAGAAAGACATACCATATAGAGACTAGATAAATTGATATATCAACACTAAGTGGTATGTATATACATTTTTAGGATTGTGAAGTGGCAAGCATATCACTCCCCCAAAATGGGATAGTCCATTAATCTCTCAAAAAGAGCCAATTAAGATATAAGCAAGTTGATACAAAAGGCTCAACACAAACTCACACATACATGGTGTGCAAACCAACATACACATACTTGATTGCTCAAGATAAGTAAGTAGAGAGCACAACATATACAAACACTAGCAAGGTACAAAACCAAACACATGCAAGGGTGCAAGCAACTTTCAATGTATATATGATTTAAATACAAGTTACCGCAAGGAGAAACATTGGATATGTTATAGAACAATATAATCCAAATGACTTGGCTTGAGAGAATATAATTGATGAAGATCCCTTAATTCTTCATGATGTAGCCAAGTCTCCAATGCCCTCCACAACACCTATTGATCAAGTTTTAGCTTGTTGGTCCCCAACCAAGTTGGGTCCTAAGAGGTTAGTCACAATAGGCTTGGCAACCCAAATGGTTCTTTTCTTGACACCACTTTGAGTACCAACATATTTGGCAAACACATTGCCAACCTTATCCTTCCTAAGAGAATAACATTATCAATTATGATAGGGTTGGATAAGGTACCACTAGTGCATGAAGAAGCAAAGTGACCCTTCTCACGGCATAAGTAGCAACATTTGCTTCCTCCTTTCTTCTTTGTTGAAGTCTCAACTTGAGAAGGAATAGCTTGATTCTTCTTGGGAAGTGGCCGTTCTTCGACTTGGGGAACTTTAGTTTGAACTTGAGGCATCTTCCCTTGTTGCTTCTCACTAAGAGACTTCTTCTTCAAAGGGCAAGATCTAACATGGTGCCCTTCAACTTGCACTTGAAGCAAACAATCTTGGCCAAATTCTTGACTTGTTCATGGCCCTTCTTTTTCTTGTTATACTTGGACTTGTTCTTGTTATTGGAGTTGAATCCAAGTCCACTCTTGTCATTGGGGCGTCTTTGCACACTCAACATGTTGTCAAGTGTGGGCTTCCCACATGACGCTTTTCCAAGTCTTTCTTCAAAGAAGTGACTTGGGCCTTGAGCTCTTTTAATTCCTCTACATGGTTAGTATCAACAAAAACACTAGAGGAAGTTGAAGCTTCATTGTTAGAGCAACAAGGCATGGAAAGTAATTCATCACAAGATGTAGCAATATTATGAGTGGATGAATTACTAGGACTAGCACATGGCAATAAAGCATTTTGAGTAGAGGTTGTGCCATTGTCCACATGAGGCTCACAAGATGTTACCTTTGTAATAATACCCTCATGAGCTAACTTTAGCTTATCATAGGAGACTAGAAGGTCCTCATGAGAGCTCGAGAGCTTTCATGGCTTTCTTCCAATTTCCCATATTTGCTAGATAGCAATCAAGTTGAGCCCTTAGCTCAACATTCTCCGTTAATATGGATGCTTCACAAGAGATAGAGTTAGTAGCACAAGCATCATTATTATGACAATAGGAGAAGTAACTTGGCAAGCTCTTTTGAGTGAGAAGCTTTAAGTTGCGCATGAGACTCGGTGAGTTTGATGAGCTCACCCTTAACGACCCTAGAGCCATTTTCTAGGTGCTCAAAATTCTCAAGGAGTTTGGCATGTGCATCTATAAGCTTACCATTTGTTACTTTGAAGTCATTAGCCACTTTAAGAGAACTATCATAGGATCCCTTTACTCTAGAAAGTTCGAGAGCATAAGTTTCCTCAAGAGACTCCTTGGTGGTTTGTTCTTCTTCAAGAGCTTCCTTGAGATCGGCGATCTCTTCCGCGTATTTATATTCGCGGCTTTGCATTTTCTCAATTGTGTCTTCATGCTCATCAATAAGTTTATTGCTCTCAATAGCAATAGTCAAGATTTCTATGAATTTAGCATGAGCATCTTTATTCTTAGCAATAGCATGAAGAACCATTTTACCCTTCTCAATAAGGGAAGCATCATTATCATCTTCTTCATTATCAACATCATTCTCATTTTGAGATATATTGGGAGTCAAGGTAGAAATTACCGTTGATCCCCTTGCCATAAGGCAAAAGTGTGAAGTGGTTGATGATGATGAAGCAAAACTTGAAGCACCATTCAAGTCCATGTCTTGTTCCATGGAGTGTTCGGTTTCCTCTACATTGTTAGCCAAACAAATACTAGAGGAAATAGAAGTATTTTTATCAAGGGAACAAGACATAGAGAGCATATCATCACGAGGATTAGTCAAGCAATTTGTACATGATATGCAAGGACTATCAACACAAGCATGTAGATCATTTTTGGTTCTAGATGCGTTTAAGTCCAAAGATAAATCATTGCAATAAGATAGAGGTGAAGTATCATCAACAATAAGCTTACTATCATTATTGCAATATCTATCACTACTCACCATTGCATTACTTTGTGGCTTGCCACATGTAGGTGAAGTAGAAGAAGTTGAGAACTCATCACGGCCGGAAGTGGAGGGACAACAATCATCTCCACAATTCTTGGACACATCATATTTATCTTGAAGCTTGGTCCAAAGCTCATGAGCATTCCGAAAAGGAGAGACCGACATAATAACTACATCGCTCAAAGCATTGAAAATCACATTAGAAGCTTGAGCATTAGATAGGAATTATTCTCATCCACAAAGATAATCTTTTGGGATTCCTTGGAGGAGAATAACCCCTATCTAGAATTCGCTCTATGTATGGGTCAATGACCCGAAGAATATAAGAATGCGAATTTTCCAAACATCATAATTTGTGCCATCTAATATAAAAGAAGCATTGTGCACTAGTTCACTAGACGACATCTTTACTCTCGAGGCGGTGAAGCCAAACGAGAGAACCCGCTCTGATACCAATTGAAAGGACACGGATGTCGCCTAGAGGGGGGGTGAATAGGCGATTAAAATTCTTTACGGTTTAGGCTTGAATAAATGCGGAATAAAACTAGCGTTTAATTTATCAAGCACGAAACCTAAACAAGCTAGGTTTACCTATGTGCACCAACAACTTATGCTAAACAAGATAAGCAATATGTGATAGCAAGATATATTACTTCAAGCTCGATGGCTATCACAAAGTAAATAGCATAAGTAAGAAGCTCGGGTATAGAAATACCGAGGCACTTGGAGACGATGATTTATCCCGAAGTTCACTTCCCAATGGAAGCTACGTCTCCGTTGGAGCGGTGCGGAGTCACAAAGTGATCCCGAATAGCCGTCAAATGGCACACCGTAATCTCCTTCGTGCCTCTACCAATGTAGAGTGCCACGAGCCACTATGGGACACTTGAGGGTGGTCACCGAACCCGTACAAGGATGAGGCACACTCCACAACTTAATTGGAGGCGCCCAAAGCCACAAGACTCACAAGGTTGGGGCACGACTCCACAACTTAATTGGAGGCTCCCAACTATCCCGCGAGCCACCAAAACTCCGAGATCAACAAGGACCGTCTAGGGCACTCCAAGTACCCAAGAGGACAAGCTCTAGGGCACCCAAGTACCCAAGAGTAACAAGCTTCTCAACTTCGATTTCCACGTGTAACATCCCAAAATTATTAACAAGTAGTATTAGTTCCAAAAATGAGAGCCAACAAAAACTTTTGTTAAAATTATATGTGTTGATCTTGTATTCTTGCTTGTGTTGTTTATTTCTTCTTGTTTGTGTGTTGCTTGCTCAATTTTGAAAACATAAAGAAAAGAAGGGGAATAAAATAAAAGCAAAACAAGAAAAATAAATGTGGCAAGTGCCACACAAATTCTCCAAGTGAGGATCTCATTTTGTTTCCAACAAAATTTAGTGGAGTGGTAGTACAAACCCTCCCATTTCATCCTTACTACTTATCTCTCTCAAATAAATATTTTTAACTAGCTTTAAAATTCTAAAGTAAATTAAAAAGAAATAAAACCAAATTTCCATAATTAAAACCTTATGAAAGAAAATGTTTTAAAACATTTTATTATTTTATGCCAATTTTTGTGGAGCTTCTGTACATTACGAGAAGACTCCACAAATTTTGCCAAATTTTTATAAATTGATTTAGTTCCTCAAATTAAATCAAGAAGTGCTTCTGGATTTAAACAGAAGGACTAAAACGTAATTCAAAGAAAGAAGAAGGAAAAGAAGCAGAGCACAGGAGCCAGGGGTTTTTTGCAAAACCGTCATCGTCTCCTACCTCCCCTAGCTCACTGTCGCCATGCGTGTCGCCATGGCCGCAACTCGCTCGTCGCCATTCCCCGGCCCCCCAGGGCCCCCTTGCTCGCGTTCACCCTCGCCCCCGAGCCTCTGCACCCTCTGCGGGCAGAGGAGACCCTCTCCCCTCGCCTTAACGCCGCTGTCTCCCGTTTCTCCGCCGAGGATGAACGGACGGCGCCGGCTAAAATTGGCCCAGCCCGCGGCACCTCGCCACGCGATCCTCTATGCCACGAACCCTAGCCCACGCCCGGACCACCCAGACACCGCGCGCCGGCCTCTCCCGCCCTCTGGACGCCGCTGGACCGCGACCACCGTGCGGCGCCGTCGCGCCTATTTAAGCTCGAGCTGCACCTCGCATTTCCCCACACCCCACTGCCTCTCCCTTGCTCCACCACACCCTCCACTCGCCCGTGCACGACCAGAAGGGCAGGGCCGCTGCCGCGAGCTCGCAGCTGCTCGTGCCCGTGCTCGACAGCCCGAGGTAGGCGACGACACGGCCGTGCTGCTGCTTCCCTCTCATTTCTCTGGCCCGTACTCTCTTCCCCTTTGGACACCACGCTCACCCACCTCCTTTTCCCTCGTTTTCGTGCACAGACGCGTCGCCAGGAGCTCGCCGGAGTCCGCTGCCGAGGCCGTGGAAGTCCGGGAACTCACCGCCGACGAACCAGCCCTCCCCAACAAGCGCAAGTTCATCCAGCAGCCTTACCCGAGCCTCCGTCGTCGATCCACGCCTTCGCCGAGCCTACCCGAGCCCCCTAGGTGAGATTCCGACCATCACCGTGCCGCCGGCGCGGCGGCGCCGCCCATTTTTGGTCGTCGCCATTCGCGGGCTCTGAGAGCCGTTGGATCTAGATCCAACGGCAACGTACCGCTTCGCCTTATCCAGCCACTGACGGGCTGACCCCATCCGTCAGGGTTTTATTAATTTCCCCGCGTACACTGAGCCGCTGACCAATGGGTCCCCCTTGTCAGCACTTTCAACATTATCCACAACGGTGGATTTTCTTAATTCAATTTCTCTGCAAATTTCAATACTGGTATCAACTTTAAAAATCAATAACTTGAGATTTAGGAATCCAAATAAATCAAACTCAATTGTTCTGGAAAGCTTATGAAATTGTTTAACCAACCCAATTGGTCTCATGTCATTTAATTAAATAATTAAAAAGTATTATTGAAAATCCACAGAAGGTTTAAAATCTAAACTTGTTTGTTTCTGATACTCTGTTAGTCCAATAATTCCAAACCAATTTTGCTAGCTTAGTACTGCCTTGTGTTAGCTCCCCTAATTTTGGTAGAATTAATTAAGCAATATTAATTGTTGACTTTAAGATAAACCCTTCTAGACTAAAACAAACAAATATGTTATTGGTTGACCCAAATGAGTTAGGACCAATTTTGTTAGCTCACATATAGCCATTTTACTTACCCCTAAAAGGATTTAATTTTTGAAACAACAGAACTTATTGATTGCCAAAACTTGATTATTAAGCTACTGGATTCAAACCAATGTGTAGGGAGTTTGGTAACTCCAAATGATCCAATTCAAATTGGGTTGTCTTCTACACATCAGTAGCTTTCTATAGAAATTTAGTTTGTATTTTTGTGACCAACAGAACTCAAGTTGTGCAATTAAACATGTTTAACAAGTTTCTGCCATAATTTGGACTTAAACAAATAATGTTTAATTCAATTGCTTTGAAATCAATTTGTATTGTTTGATGTATCCAGTGGCTATTTAGAGCATTTAGGATTGTGATATGATGTTGTGATGTTGTTTGAATAGTTTAGTGATTGCTTGTATTTGTTTGTTTATCGATTAGACGAGAACGTTGCTGGATTTATCGAGGAGGGGAATTTGCTGAACCTGAAGATCAAGATCAAGGCCACTTTGCCGAGCAAGGCAAGCTACTCTCTGAGCTTGCACCTAAACATATATGCATCTACTTTGATCAAATGATTTACTCTTAAAACCAATGGTTTACAAAACCTTTTCAAAAAGTGTATGGAAATTATTTTGCCACCCTATGTAGTAGTTATATGAAACTTTAGGATGGAAAACAATGTTGTTTATTCAAAACTCCTTTGGAAATACTTGTGTGGTTATGGAATGCCGAGATGTCGGTATTGAAGTGGAGAAATGAAGGATGTTGATGTTTATGAAAAATGCACAGTGTCCTAGTACTATGACAACCAATCTTAATCTGTGCGACCACATTTACCCCCATATGGGAACGGGGCTTAGTCATATAATTTGCTCTTATTAGTATGGGATACCTCATCAACGGAGATGACTCCGTTATGCATGAGGGGATGGTTTGTGAACTCCCCTGACCTGGGTCCTCGCTCAAACTCTATGGAAAGATAAGGAGGAGGATTGAAGACTTCATAAATGTGGTCGCCGGGAAAAACATATGAGTCCTCACACTTAGGGTTGCCGACGGGGACCGGACTGAGTGTTGGTGGGAATTATCATATGGGTAGGATCCTATACTAGCATGAGCAAAGGAGAGGCTAGGGTCGGTGGCTCAACTTCGCATACACCTTGTATGGCGGGACGTGGCTGACACGATGAGTTACCGGATGGATGTGGGTTAAAAGCGTGCTACCTCTGCAGAGGGTCAAAACTATTCGAATAGCCGAGTCCTCGGATATGGACAATTGGGAAGCTGTCCTAAGATCATGTGCAAGTTTTTGGAAAAAGCTTTTAAGTTTAAAGAACTGAAATGGTGATGGTGTTAAACAACTATACCAAATGGAGTGGTATGAGTTGTGGAATAAATGGACCATGGTGAGCCTGGTCAGGAAAAGGAGAAGTTTTTGGAGAAACAAAGAGATGGTGACTTCTTTTAAAAACAGTTATAAAACTCTTCTTACCTTTTTCAATAAAGATATAGAGATGTTTAAAAAATAAAAGTTGTAAGTTAAAATAAAACTAGTGCATACTCATGTTGGGGTAGTTTGCGAGTACATTCAAATGTACTCATATTGGTTTCGTCCCTGGCTATTGTCCTAGCCAGACTACGAGGAGGAGCACTACGCCGAGCAGGAGTATGGTGACTTCTATGCGAACTAAGGATCTCCACAAGTCAGCTGCCTGTCGGGTCGTCATCGTTAGAATGATGTCTACTACGCCGTAGCTTCCGCTGATATTTTGGTTTGGCCCATGAAGGCACCTATGTAAGAACTTGGTCTAAATGACCATTTATGTAAGACTTTTTATTCGGTACTGTAATGGATGTAAACTTTGGTATCCAATTCGGATTATGTGCAACGACAGACTGATCACGGGATCGTTGTGTTAAGCATAATCGGGTATTTCGGACAGCTAGTCCGGGGTCCCCACAGACTTGGTATCAGAGCCATCCTGACTTTAGGAAACCTTAGTTAGCATGGTCGTTTGTCAAATGTTACAAAAAGATGAATTTCTAAAGAGAAAGGAAGAAGTATTTTGAAAACTGCTTATCTCCAATCCTCTTACTTATACAAAATTTTACTCTCATTAAATATCATATTTTCTTTGTATCCTTAAAATTGTGCACACTTCTCATTAAACTTAAATTTGACTCACTTGTTGCCCACTACATTTAAAATTTTGGTACACTCGTCAGCTACTAACTTAAAACTTGCTTAAAAATTTGTAGATGGCACTCCACTGGACCGAGTTCGTTCAGTTGAGAAGGATAGCAAGCTGACGTTCGAGAGTGACTTGTTCGAGTTGACCAAGCTGTTAGGTCGCCCCGCTCCAGAGTTTGAGGGAGCTCAGATTGATGTTCACGGTGTCGGAAGGCTGAGCTGGCTCATCAGGTCGTCAGTTCGCAGGAACATCAAGTCTCCCAGTTCCAGGACGCTCGTCTTCACCACCAAGGAGGCCACCTGGGTTGACGGTCTCTGTACTGCTACACAGAGGATGCTAGCCCGACTTTGTGAGGAGCACAAGGCGGAGTTAGTAGACTCCCGTTTCCGGTTCTACGGGAGGCGCAACTGCGATGGACACCCTACTCCTTCCCCTTGCCACCCGATGTTTGGGAGCTACATCATGGACATGGAGCTCTTACTTCAGCACACTCAGGATGATCTGTTGCGCACTAGGATTCAGCTTCGCTTTGACCGCGAGTCGCTCGTTGAGCTTCGCGAGAGTGAGGAGAAGCTGCTGGAGGAGAAGGTCGCTCTTCTCGGAAGAGGGCCCAGCTGAGGAGGACCATCGTGAAGCTCCGCAAGAAGGTGGCGGAGCAGGACAGCTGATGAGGATCTAGAGCACCATACTGACGAGATGGAGGAGGAGGGCGAGGATCTCCGCAAGGAGAACAACGCTTTCCTCAGTGACGATGATGACTTTGTGGAGGAGATGGACTGTGAGGAGGAGATGATGAGGAGGAGTTAGTTGACGAGGAGGAGGAGCCACTCGAGGCAGTTCTCGAGGACGAGGAGGAGGATCCCGAGGAGCCACCTACCAGTCAGATGCTGACGTGTTAGAGCTGGAGGTTCCACCTCAGTAGGCGAGTGACTTGATCACTACCGCAGGATTAGGTTGAACCCTATCACTAGTCGAGTAGAAGTAGTGGTTCTTTTGGAAACCAGATGCTATGTATCTTAGATGTAAGGTGATGTTGTAAGCTTGAGGTTGTAAGCTTGATGTTGTTGTGAACTCCTTGATGTGATGTTTGTGAAATATAAGTATGTTTGTCTTGTTAGATCTGTGTAAAATATTTTCATATAATCCTTAAATTAATCAACCACTTGCGAAATCGTCTTTCCCTTAGTCGAACTTTTCTTGCCTTCTCTTATACCCGGTGTGCTTCAGGATGCCGCCCCGTCGCAGCAATGCGGAAGGATCAGGATCAGCACCACCACCACCGGACCCAACCCCCACCCAACTTCTCGCACTTATCATGGAGGACGTGAAAATGCCCGGCAAGAGCGCCAAGCTCATCTCGCTGCCTTACAACAACTCGCAGCCGCTTACAAAACAACAACAACAACAACAACAACAATGGTGGTAATGGCAATGGCAATGAAACCAGCGATCCACCTTAGGCGATTTCCAGAAGACCAACCCACCCACCTACTCCAAGGGACTTCACCCGCTGGAGGCCGATGATTGGCTTCGCACCATCGACAACAATCTTCAAGTTGCTGCTGTGGGAGAAAATGAAAAAGTGTTGTATGCAACCCACTATCTCGCTGGACCTGCAAGAGCTTGGTGGGAAACTACCAAGACTCTCCACCAGCTGATCATGTCATCAACTGGGCTGAGTTCCAGGAGAAATTCCGCAAGAAGCACATTCCCTATGGACTCATTGAAAGGAAGAAGGATGAGTTCCGTAAGCTGAGGCAGGGAAGTAGAGATGTGGTCGGTTATCTTGAGGAGTTTACCGACTTATCTCGGTATGCTCCTGATGACACCGACAAAGAAGAGAAGAAGATGGAGCGTTTCATGAGTGGACTTCATGATGAACTGCAGTGTGCTCTGGTTATCCATGACTTCCGTGATCTGGAGTCACTTGTGGACAAAGCCATCCAGCTAGAAACCAAGCGCAAGTCTATGTTTGAAGGTCGCAAGAGGAGGATGAATGCTCAGGAAGGTTCGAGCAGTCAGAAGCCTCGTATCTTTCAGCAAAACCCCAAACCTGCCTATCGACCACCCCAAGCTCCACGCCCCAATTTCCCTAACCGCCCAAACAACTTCAACCGCCCCAATGACAATAACCGTCCCAGAGGAAACTTCAACAACTTCAACCCCAATGCCAATGTTGTCTGCTTTGAATGTGGCAACAAAGGTCACTACTCCAGGAATGCCCCAATCCCAAGAGGAATGTTCACGCCCCAATGCGGCACCGAACAATGGTCAAGGCCGCAATGGAAATGGTAATGGCAAGAATGCACCCCGCGGAAATGTTGCTGTTGCCAAGGGTCGTCTGCACCACATCAATGCTGAAGAAGCTCAGGATGCGCCAGATGTTGTGCTGGGTACGTTCCTTGTCAACTCAGTACCTGCAACTGTTCTGTTTGATTCTGGTGCAACACATTCATTTGTTACCGAGGAGTTTGTTGCTAAGGGAGGTTTAGTAGAAGGCTTCCTAACTAAAACCTTGAGTATACAAATCCCTGGTTCCACCCTAGAAACCAAGAGATTTTGTCCAAATACTGCCATAGAGATTTCAGGCGAAAAATTTGCAGCCGACCTAATTGTTTTAGGAACCCAAGGCATAGATGTCATACTCGGTATGAATTGGCTAGCCAAGTACCATGGTCGAATTGACTGTGCCAGAAGAGCTGTATCCATCACACCGACAAAGAAGTAGAAGTGGAGTATGTGTCTGAACCCAATCACTCCCAACCAGGCTGCCATGAGAGCATAGCTCGACCCACCCTAGATGAGATCCGTGTTGTTCACCTATTCCGAGATGTTTTCCCTGAGGAATTACCTGGTATGCCGCCAGACCGGGAAATTGAGTTCATAATTGAGCTTATCCCAGGAACAGCCCCAATATCCCAAAGGCCTTATCGGATGAATCCGGAAGAACTGGTTGAGTTGAAGAAGCAGTTGGCAGATATGCTCAGCAAAGGTCTTGTTCGTCCAAGCGCTTCACCCTGGGGATCACCCATTATTTTTGTGGACAAGAGAGACGGTACCACACGACTGTGTGTGGATTATCGCAGACTAAATGACGTGACCATTAAAAACAAGTACCCCCTTCCCAAGATCGAGGATCTGTTCGATCAGATGAATGGAGCCCGAGTCTTTTCAAAGATCGATCTTCGGACAGGATACCATCAGTTGAAGATCCGAGAGATAGACATTCCCAAGACCGCCTTCACCACTCGTTATGGTTTGTTTGAATACACCGTGATGTCCTGTAACATCCCAGGTTTTCAAAAAAGTTGAAAAATCAGAAAAATTTAAAACTTTTGAAAACTATTATGTATTTTGCTTTGAAAAGAAAATCATGCATTCATTCATCATCATTTAGCCTTGTTTGCATTTTGATATTTCAAAGGTGGGAAATAAATTTCCACTTGAAAACATATTTAAGAAAATATATTTAGTAGAGCATTTATGCTCTAAAATTTTCTTTTGACTTTTATATTTTGTTCTGTTAATGTTGTTTGTGAATTGATTGTATTTGTTGAAAGATAAATATTTGCAAAAGGTTTATCTTGTGATATTCAAGTTTTATTTAAGCCACCTCTGATTGTTTTAAACCTATTTTAAAATTGGACAACAAGTGTCATATTGTTTATTAAAAACCTAGTTTGGAAATCAAAATGATTTCTATTTGAATAGTGTGTTTGGTTGTGAGTTGTTTGTTTGTATGGATAATTATTCTATTACTTACCCATTCTATATTTTCAAGTTTATAGTATTGCCTTTGAAGGAAATTATTTATTTGATTTATAAAATGAGTTTCGAATTCATTTTGAATTATCAAACCCTTTTTAAACAGAATGAGTTTTTATGCAAATTATCCTTTGAGTGATATGTAATATTATTACTGATATTTTCCTTTGGTTTAAAATATAATTTCAGAAGGAAATTATAAAACCCTATAGTTTTCAAAAGACATTAATATGTCCAAAATTCATTTAAACATATTTCAAAAATTTAGACAAAATGTTTTGGAAAATATTATTTGAGGTTTTCAAATTAAAAGAGTTGGTTTTTACAAAACTATAGAAATTGGTTTGACTTAATTCGGTTTTGTATTTAAAAAGTTATTAAAGTTTTTAGGAAAAGAAAAGCTTTTGAACAAAAAAAAGGAACCCTAGCTAATTGGGCCGAAGCCCAACTTCTATACCTCTTCTCTACCCCGCGTGCGCGGCCCAGTTCCAGCCCAACAGCAGCCCACGCCAGCTTCCCTCTCTCTCTGTCAATGACAGGTGGGCCCCACCAGTGACGCAAGCGGTGACGTCACCGTCTTCAACGTCGTGCGCAAGAAGAACTCCCCGAACCCTAGCACCAAATCCGCTCCGGATTCGTCGCGTTTAAACGGATTTTATCCGATATATTCTGCCCCATATAAACCCCGCTCCCTCCTCTCTCTTTGGCCCCAGAAACCGAAACCCGAGAGCCCCCAGGCTGCTCGAGATCATCCACGGAGCGCCGCCACGGCCGCCGGCGAACTCCATCGATCCCGGCGAGTACAGGACACCCCGAGCCCTACCATCTATCTCTTTCTTCTTATTTCATCGCTGCGCATCGATCTGACCCTGTCCCGCATTTTTGCGTGCACCAGAACGTCGTATCCATCCTCGACAGGAGCTCGCCGCCGCTTCCTCGACTCCGGCGAGCAATCCTAGGCCAGCCGGAGCACCCCGACACCGCCAGTTTCGTCATCGTCTCCGCCACGCCTTTCTGCATCCGTAGGTATAAGACACGCATCCCCGATCTCTCTGTAGCACTAGAACACCAACTCCGGCCATGGCGCCGCCACGGGAGCTAGGTTTCCGGCGAACAGCGCCGCTCGTTTTAGGCCAAACGAATCTCGGCCGTCCGATCTCGTTTTAACGCGTGAGATTAGATCCATCCGATGAACCGGTACGGCGAATCAGAGCGCGCCACGTCCACAGCCCAGTCAGCAGCAGCGTCAGCAGCACAGTCAGCAGCTCCGCACCAACCAGAAGACGCCACGTCGACGGAGGACTTCAGCGCGAAGATCTTTTCAGTTTTCTTTACGTTCTAGCCCCTGCGCGTCACAGATTAGTCCCTGGATTTTAGATTCATTATTAATTTTTATTCCTTTAGCCAAAATTTATGAAATTTATATTTTTGGAAAGCTAATAATGTGTAGAAACTTTCTGTACGCTTAATTTGAGGTTGGACGAAATTAATTTAGATAAATTTTAAAAATGGTTTAATTGATATTTTGGCTATAATTTAATTATAAAAATTGATAATTGAGCAAAATATTTTGCTATATTTTTGTTTGTATAAATAATGGCCGTAGCATTGCCCTGTATTTTTGTAGAAGTGTTTTTATGTGTTTTTGCATGTAAATTGTTTTATTGCTTTTTAGGTGTTATTTTAATAAGTAAATTATATTAAAATTGTTTTCCACATTAATTTCGAATAGAAATTTTAGCTAAGTCATGATGATCATGTTAGATGCAAAATAACTTAGAAATATTTCACCTCTCCCACAAAAGTGTTATTTCTTACTTAGAAAATTTTGAGTAATAAAATTTTGACAACACGTTTCCTTGGAAAATTTCCTTAGAAAATATTTGATAATTATTTTGACAACCCTATTTCCCTTAGAAAATTTCAACATCTTAAAAGTGTTAAATCTTTTCCTTAGAAAAATTTAGCATCTTGAAAACTTAGTGGTTTTAGAATATTTTCCTAAGTGTTATTTTTGACAAGTGTTTGTCTTTAGAAATTTTATCAACTATGGTTTTAAAAAGTATTTTTCCTTAGAAAAATACCAACACCTTATTTTATGAACTTTTACTTAGAAATTATTTTGACTTATTGTTTGACCTCTTTGGTCCTTAGTTATTTTTGGAACATCCTGTTTGCTTGCATTTCCTTAGAGCTTTTACATAAGCATGGCATGCATAATTAAGTCCTTAGTATTATTTTATACTTTCACATGACTTCCTCCTTAGAAATTTTGAGGATGAATGCTAGCTCTTTTGACCCCTCAAGTTAAAAACACTAAGTTAGAAATTAGTGGAAAACAAAGAAGAACTTAGCATAAAGACAAGACTCCAGAAGCATCTCCAAGAAGAAAAGTACTTAGAAGAAATCAAGAGGAAGTTCATGAAGACCAATCATCCTACTTTTTTTAAGTCCTTCTTCCTTTCTCTCTTTTCTCCTCCTTCCCTTAAACTTCATGGTGGCTAAGTTATATTCAAGATCAACCAGCTGCCAACATCATCAAGTCTTCAGAATCAACAAGTCCACAAATGTGCAATGGAGTCAACACATCAAGTAAAACCACAAGGGAGCAAAGAGAAGAATTTTAGAAGACCAACTACTTCTTTTCTTTCTATCCCCTCTCTATTTTTGTCTCACTTTAGACAAAGGCCAAGACCTTGTGTTTATGACTAAGTTCCTAGAGTGCTAATTGAAGACCATTGAAGATCAATGAAGCTACAAAGGAGTTGAAGATTATGTGAAGACCAAAATTGTGAAGACTTCTAGTAGCCTTACAACTCTTCAAGTTGTTATTTTATTATGTTTATTTGGCTTAACTTTGGCCTTGCCTTAGCTTTTGGGACATTGTTATATTAGGTCTTTTCCCTTATTTTGTTTTGCTTGTCTTTCATACCACATTTCTCTGTGTCATCCTGCATCACATGCATGTCATATTTTTCTAAGTGTTGCATTTATGAATGTATGTTTATTTGTGATTTGTTTGACTTGTAGAAATTCCGGAGAGAGACGAAGGTGGTTGCAACTGCTACACCTGTTCTTCTGTTTGCCGAGGCAAGTGGCACACCCCCATAAATTTCCTAAGTATTTTATATGCATTACTTAGTGTATTTCTTATATGCATGTGTTGGATAGTTTTTGCTATATGCTAAACCCACCATACCTTTACTCTAGTTGTGTCTAGAATCCCTTTGATAACTTAGTAGATTATTGATGCTATGCAAATGTGTTTTCTTAAAGCTAATTCTACTAAGTAATTTATCACCTGGGTGGACTTGGTTATGAAAAGATGATGGAAAGGTTGAGTGTCATCTCTTAGGGGTGACCTCTAAGGGATGGTCACTTGTGGTTGCCACCCAGGGTATTAAGGGGCCAATGTTTTCTCTAAGTGAAGATTGCTTACCGTGCAACCATTAGTCATATGGGCTCTGACTGATGGATTAAGTTGCGTGGACTCGTCCCGACTTGACAGGTGGTGGTAGATGGTTAGAATGGGAGCGGTCAAGTCGGTATGGGATGGGAAATGCTTCTGAAAAGTCTCGTCTCAACTCTCTCCTTTTCCTTAGCACAAATTGGTGCTTGAGGATAGTTTGGGTTTGTTGGGTCTAATGGTGAAAGTGCACAACCTCTGCAGAGTTAAAAACTAAGTACTTAGCCGTGTCCCCGGTTACGGACAATTTGAGCAGCTGATCAAGGATTCAACGGAGGCTTCATCATTCCAATTTCGAAAGTAAAACTTGATGGTGAACAAGGGTAGATGAGACTATGGTCTTATACCATATCGTCTCCAACTTTTGAAGAAAATGTTTTACAAAGTGTTAGGCAAAATTGGCTTTTATGCAAAATAGCCTTGAAACTCCACCAGCCAAATATGCATATAGGCTATTAGAGTTATTCCATTAAGTGTCCACATAGTGTCACTTGCCAGATCCATTTTTAATGGTTCTGACCCACTCTGTTGCAAATTTTTATTTGTTGCAGATTGTTCTGACGACGAGTGAGTTTCGTTAGGGGGTTTCGAGTCTGCAACCAACATGTTTCGCCTGTGGCACATGCAAAGGATGAGGACTCCATGAAGATTATTATTTCCGCTGCTTTACTTTTTCAAGCTAGCTATATGCTATGCAAGTTGTAATGAATATTTTACCAAGTCTGGATCATTCGATGTAATAATGATACTTTGTTGTGATACTACATCTTAAACTGTGTGTGCAAATGAAACGATCCAGGGGTTTGCACTATACACAGGTACCTCGCCATATTTTAAGTGCAGGTACGCTACAGATGGTATCAGAGCACTGTGTTGCCTGTAGGTTCGAAACCCTAAGTCTGGATAGAAATAGGATGGCCATAGGAATTAAAAGCTAATTTACTCTACTATAAAAGTTTAATCTTGTTTCTTCCTTTTCTTTTGAACTTATTCTAGTAACACTTGATCTAATCTTGTTTCCTCAAATTCTGTTTAGATGGTCCCCTTCACCTTCAAGGAGATTCCGAGAGACAGCGTGACTTGTCCTTTTGGAGTTCAACTGAATGGTATCTGCAAAGATCTTGATTTGGTTCCCGCAACCTTCAAAATAAGGACGATACCCTCAGAGATAACCAATAAGCAACGCTGGGAGATTGAGACAGAGATCCTACCTGGTACTACCAGGATTCCCACCGAGGCAATTGTCTACAAGAGGGTGTACCCCACCTGGGAGACTGGTCTTCTGCTAGCAAAACATGAGGCACTATCACGTATCTGTGAGGAATTCTACGAGATGCTGCCCCAAAACTCTCCCTACCGTCGCTTCGGGAGGCGTAATGCTAATGGACTACCCCACTGGAGTGGAAAGGATCGCGAGAAGCTAAACCCTACAGAGCTACAAATGGAAGATCTGGAGTTAGCAACACATATAGCTGCCACTGCACTCCATGCTGAGATGAAGATGACGGACGAGGCCAAGGAGTTGATTGAGGAGCAGAGGAAGGAGATCGAGACCACTATAGAAATAATAGTCTCCGAAGAATTGCAGAAGCAGAAGCTTGAGACGACCAATCAAAGACTTGAAGCTGAAAATCTGAAGCTTCTAAACAAGGTCGACCGACAGGAAGCAACGATAGCAGCCCTTCGGGAGCAATGTGCCCAACTCGCAAGGGAGTCATTCGAAGAGGAGAACTCAAGGATGAAGCGCCCTAAGACTAAGGCCTCCACCGAGTGTTCCAGCAAGAACCAGAGAGAGTAGTCACCCACCAACCCTAGAATTTTGTCAGACGACGTTAGTTTCATTATTGACCAACCAAAATTGTGGTATGGCAGTACTTAGGCTTGTATTTACAGAATATCCGTTGTTACCTGGGTTTGAAGTCAAGAGAAAAGTTTGAAAGTTTAAAGTTTGTTTTGAGCTTGTTTGTGTTGTGTTATGTGAATGCTTGTATGGGTAGAAATATTTCCCTTAGAATCTGTCTATCTTATACTTATCTATTCTAAAACCCACAGATGTCTCCCCAGAGTGCACCTGAAGACAACAACAACATCAGCACCAACAACGTTGAAACAATGTTGCAGAAGATGATGGCAACACAAGCCCAGCTGATGACCATGATGACCCAGATCAAAGCAAATCAAAGTGAACCACCACCACCCCTAACCCATATGGATAGACTTGTCAAATTTTTAAGTCTTGAACCCAACACGTTCCACCCTACAAATGATCCAATTATGGCAACCGACTGGCTACGATCCATAGAGAAGGATCTGATACTTTGTGAGTGCACCGACACAGAGAAAGTGAGTTTTGCATCTTATTTCTTGGAAGGACTTGCGGCTAAATGGTGGAGAACTTATCATAGCACTCACACATGTGATACTTTAACCTGGAAAGAGTTCAAGGAAGGGTTTTGTAGTGTTTACAATTCCCCTGACATGTGGAACATGAAGCAAGAAGAGTTCCTAAACCTGAGGCAAGGGGACAGGACGCTCAAGGAGTATAGAGATGATTTCTATGCACTGTCTCGTTATGCCCCTGAAGGCATAATTATCGAGGAAGAGAGGGAGGAAAGTTTTCTCAAGAGACTATGTGATGAGATGAAAGTCCCTTTCACAGTCACACACGCTTGGGAGTATCAGGCCTTACTGGACCAAGCACTCATACTGGAGGATGATATCAGGAAGACTGGAAATCTGAAGAGAAAGCTAAGTATCAACAAACATCATTCTGAGCCTTCATTCAAAAGACACCATACTCCTGAGGTGAACCATAGCCACAAACAGGGGAATCACCATAATAAAGGGAGTCACCTCAAACATCCTGATCGCAATGGTGGGTCCAAAGGAAGCAATGGAGACCGGAAGGGAAATGGACATGATGACCATAACCATAACAATGGACAGCATCGCCCAAATCCAGAACTCAAGAAAGATAACAGCCAAGTGCTCGCTTTAAGTGCAATAATAAGGGCCATTATGCCAATAAGTGCCCGGAAAATAAACTCCAGAACAACCCTCCCCAGAAAGACATCAGCAAGGTGATGTGCTTCAAATGCAAGAACATGGGTCATTACACCAATAAATGCCAGCTAAGATGAAGACCGAAGATGTTGCTAAGACAAAGCCTTTTGGTAAAGGATATATGAACCACACCAATGTGGAAGAAGTGATTGAGGAACCTAGCTTGGAGAATGGTACGTTATCAATCAAGTTTACAGTTTGAAGTGTGACTGCCAACACAATTTTCTTTTAAGGGTGGTAGCCCACCGAGTAATCCCAGTCACAACCTTTTGCTAGCCTTCCCGAATCTCGGGACGAGATTCCTTTTAAGGGTGGTAGTATGTAACATCCCAGGTTTTCAAAAAGTTGAAAAATCAGAAAAATTTAAAACTTTTGAAAACTATTATGTATTTTGCTTTGAAAAGAAAATCATGCATTCATTCATCATCATTTAGCCTTGTTTGCATTTTGATATTTCAAAGGTGGGAAATAAATTTCCACTTGAAAACATATTTAAGAAAATATATTTAGTAGAGCATTTATGCTCTAAAATTTTCTTTTGACTTTTATATTTTGTTCTGTTAATGTTGTTTGTGAATTGATTGTATTTGTTGAAAGATAAATATTTGCAAAAGGTTTATCTTGTGATATTCAAGTTTTATTTAAGCCACCTCTGATTGTTTTAAACCTATTTTAAAATTGGACAACAAGTGTCATATTGTTTATTAAAAACCTAGTTTGGAAATCAAAATGATTTCTATTTGAATAGTGTGTTTGGTTGTGAGTTGTTTGTTTGTATGGATAATTATTCTATTACTTACCCATTCTATATTTTCAAGTTTATAGTATTGCCTTTGAAGGAAATTATTTATTTGATTTATAAAATGAGTTTCGAATTCATTTTGAATTATCAAACCCTTTTTAAACAGAATGAGTTTTTATGCAAATTATCCTTTGAGTGATATGTAATATTATTACTCATATTTTCCTTTGGTTTAAAATATAATTTCAGAAGGAAATTATAAAACCCTATAGTTTTCAAAAGACATTAATATGTCCAAAATTCATTTAAACATATTTCAAAAATTTAGACAAAATGTTTTGGAAAATATTATTTGAGGTTTTCAAATTAAAAGAGTTGGTTTTTACAAAACTATAGAAATTGGTTTGACTTAATTCGGTTTTGTATTTAAAAAGTTATTAAAGTTTTTAGGAAAAGAAAAGAAAAGCTTTTGAACAAAAAAAAGGAACCCTAGCTAATTGGGCCGAAGCCCAACTTCTATACCTCTTCTCTACCCCGCGTGCGCGGCCCAGTTCCAGCCCAACAGCAGCCCACGCCAGCTTCCCTCTCTCTCTGTCAATGACAGGTGGGCCCCACCAGTGACGCAAGCGGTGACGTCACCGTCTTCAACGTCGTGCGCAAGAAGAACTCCCCGAACCCTAGCACCAAATCCGCTCCGGATTCGTCGCGTTTAAACGGATTTTATCCGATATCTTCTGCCCCATATAAACCCCGCTCCCTCCTCTCTCTTTTGCCCCAGAAACCGAAACCCGAGAGCCCCCAGGCTGCTCGAGATCATCCACGGAGCGCCGCCACGGCCGCCGGCGAACTCCATCGATCCCGGCGAGTACAGGACACCCCGAGCCCTACCATCTATCTCTTTCTTCTTATTTCATCGCTGCGCATCGATCTGACCCTGTCCCGCATTTTTGCGTGCACCAGAACGTCGTATCCATCCTCGACAGGAGCTCGCCGCCGCTTCCTCGACTCCGGCGAGCAATCCTGGGCCAGCCGGAGCACCCCGACACCGCCAGTTTCGTCATCGTCTCCGCCACGCCTTTCTGCATCCGTAGGTATAAGACACGCATCCCCGATCTCTCTGTAGCACTAGAACACCAACTCCGGCCATGGCGCCGCCACGGGAGCTAGGTTTCCGGCGAACAGCGCCGCTCGTTTTAGGCCAAACGAATCTCGGCCGTCCGATCTCGTTTTAACGCGTGAGATTAGATCCATCCGATGAACCGGTACCGGCGAATCAGAGCGCGCCACGTCACAGCCCAGTCAGCAGCAGCGTCAGCAGCACAGTCAGCAGCTCCGCACCAACCAGAAGACGCCACGTCGACGGAGGACTTCAGCGCGAAGATCTTTTCAGTTTTCTTTACGTTCTAGCCCCTGCGCGTCACAGATTAGTCCCTGGATTTTAGATTCATTATTAATTTTTATTCCTTTAGCCAAAATTTATGAAATTTATATTTTTGGAAAGCTAATAATGTGTAGAAACTTTCTGTATGCTTAATTTGAGGTTGGACGAAATTAATTTAGATAAATTTTAAAAATGGTTTAATTGATATTTTGGCTATAATTTAATTATAAAAATTGATAATTGAGCAAAATATTTTGCTATATTTTTGTTTGTATAAATAATGGCCGTAGCATTGCCCTGTATTTTTGTAGAAGTGTTTTTATGTGTTTTTGCATGTAAATTGTTTTTATTGCTTTTTAGGTGTTATTTTAATAAGTAAATTATATTAAAATTGTTTTCCACATTAATTTCGAATAGAAATTTTAGCTAAGTCATGATGATCATGTTAGATGCAAAATAACTTAGAAATATTTCACCTCTCCCACAAAAGTGTTATTTCTTACTTAGAAAATTTTGAGTAATAAAATTTTGACAACACGTTTCCTTGGAAAATTTCCTTAGAAAATATTTGATAATTATTTTGACAACCCTATTTCCCTTAGAAAATTTCAACATCTTAAAAGTGTTAAATCTTTTCCTTAGAAAAATTTAGCATCTTGAAAACTTAGTGGTTTTAGAATATTTTCCTAAGTGTTATTTTTGACAAGTGTTTGTCTTTAGAAATTTTATCAACTATGGTTTTAAAAAGTATTTTTCCTTAGAAAAATACCAACACCTTATTTTATGAACTTTTACTTAGAAATTATTTTGACTTATTGTTTGACCTCTTTGGTCCTTAGTTATTTTTGGAACATCCTGTTTGCTTGCATTTCCTTAGAGCTTTTACATAAGCATGGCATGCATAATTAAGTCCTTAGTATTATTTTATACTTTCACATGACTTCCTCCTTAGAAATTTTGAGGATGAATGCTAGCTCTTTTGACCCCTCAAGTTAAAAACACTAAGTTAGAAATTAGTGGAAAACAAAGAAGAACTTAGCATAAAGACAAGACTCCAGAAGCATCTCCAAGAAGAAAAGTACTTAGAAGAAATCAAGAGGAAGTTCATGAAGACCAATCATCCTACTTTTTTTTAAGTCCTTCTTCCTTTCTCTCTTTTCTCCTCCTTCCCTTAAACTTCATGGTGGCTAAGTTATATTCAAGATCAACCAGCTGCCAACATCATCAAGTCTTCAGAATCAACAAGTCCACAAATGTGCAATGGAGTCAACACATCAAGTAAAACCACAAGGGAGCAAAGAGAAGAATTTTAGAAGACCAACTACTTCTTTTCTTTCTATCCCCTCTCTATTTTTGTCTCACTTTAGACAAAGGCCAAGACCTTGTGTTTATGACTAAGTTCCTAGAGTGCTAATTGAAGACCATTGAAGATCAATGAAGCTACAAAGGAGTTGAAGATTATGTGAAGACCAAAATTGTGAAGACTTCTAGTAGCCTTACAACTCTTCAAGTTGTTATTTTATTATGTTTATTTGGCTTAACTTTGGCCTTGCCTTAGCTTTTGGGACATTGTTATATTAGGTCTTTTCCCTTATTTTGTTTTGCTTGTCTTTCATACCACATTTCTCTGTGTCATCCTGCATCACATGCATGTCATATTTTTCTAAGTGTTGCATTTATGAATGTATGTTTATTTGTGATTTGTTTGACTTGGTAGAAATTCCGGAGAGAGACGAAGGTGGTTGCAACTGCTACACCTGTTCTTCTGTTTGCCGAGGCAAGTGGCACACCCCCATAAATTTCCTAAGTATTTTATATGCATTACTTAGTGTATTTCTTATATGCATGTGTTGGATAGAATTTTAGCTATATGCTAAACCCACCATACCTTTACTCTAGTTGTGTCTAGAATCCCTTTGATAACTTAGTAGATTATTGATGCTATGCAAATGTGTTTTCTTAAAGCTTAATTCTACTAAGTAATTTATCACCTGGGTGGACTTGGTTATGAAAAGATGATGGAAAGGTTGAGTGTCATCTCTTAGGGGTGACCTCTAAGGGATGGTCACTTGTGGTTGCCACCCAGGGTATTAAGGGGCCAATGTTTTCTCTAAGTGAAGATTGCTTACCGTGCAACCATTAGTCATATGGGCTCTGACTTGATGGATTAAGTTGCGTGGACTCGTCCCGTCTTGACAGGTGGTGGTAGATGGTTAGAATGGGAAGGGTCAAGGCGGCATGGGATGAGGAAATGCTTCTGAAAAGTCTCGTCTCAACTCTCTCCTTTTCCTTAGCACAAATTGGGTGCTTGAGGATAGTTTGGGTTTGTTGGGTCTAATGGTGAAAGTGCACAACCTCTGCAGAGTTTAAAAACTAAGTACTTAGCCGTGTCCCCGGTTACGGACAATTTGAGCAGCTGATCAAGGATTTAACGGAGGCTTCATCATTCCAATTTCGAAAGTAAAACTTGATGGTGAACAAGGGTAGATGAGACTATGGTCTTATACCATATCGTCTCCAACTTTTGAAGAAAATGTTTTACAAAGTGTTAGGCAAAATTGGCTTTTATGCAAAATAGCCTTGAAACTCCACCAGCCAAATATGCATATAGGCTATTAGAGTTATTCCATTAAGTGTCCACATAGTGTCACTTGCCAGATCCATTTTTAATGGTTCTGACCCACTCTGTTGCAAATTTTTATTTGTTGCAGATTGTTCTGACGACGAGTGAGTTTCGTTAGGGGGTTTCGAGTCTGCAACCAACATGTTTCGCCTGTGGCACATGCAAAGGATGAGGACTCCATGAAGATTATTATTTCCGCTGCTTTACTTTTTCAAGCTAGCTATATGCTATGCAAGTTGTAATGAATATTTTACCAAGTCTGGATCATTCGATGTAATAATGATACTTTGTTGTGATACTACATCTTAAACTGTGTGTGCAAATGAAACGATCCAGGGGTTTGCACTATACACAGGTACCTCGCCATATTTTAAGTGCAGGTACGCTACATGTCCTTTGGTCTGACCAATGCCCCAGCCTATTTCATGAATAAGATTTTCATGGAGTACCTCGACAAGTTCGAGGTAGTCTTCCTTGATGACATCCTTATTTATTCCAAGACCGAAGAAGAACATGCTGAACACCTGCGTCTAGTTTTGGAGACCCTCCGAGAGCACCAGCTGTATGCCAAGCTTAGCAAGTGTGAGTTTTGGCTCAAGGAAGTGGCATTTCTCGGACACATAGTATCTGCTGGAGGAATTTCTGTTGACCCGAGAAGATCCAAGCCATTATTGACTGGTTATCCCCAACCAGTGTAACTGAAATCCGAAGCTTTCTCGGACTCGCCGGTTATTACCGCAAGTTCGTTGAAGGATTTTCTAGTATAGCCAAGCCCTTGACCCAACTGTTAAAGAAGGACAAGAAATTTGAATGGACTCAGAAGTGCGAAGATAGTTTCCAAGAGTTGAAGAAAAGACTGACCTCCACCCCAATCCTGGTTATGCCAGACGTCACCCAGAGTTTCGACGTGTACTGCGATGCATCACGCCTCGGACTTGGTTGCGTTTTGATGCAAGAAGGCAAGGTTGTGTCGTATCTGTCCCGGCAGTTGCGACCGCATGAAGAGAATTACCCAACCCATGACCTAGAGTTAGCTGCTGTTGTCCTTGCTCTTAAAAAGTGGCGTCCCTATCTTGCGGGACATCGCTGTGAGATCTATACAGATCATAAGAGCTTGAAGTATATTTTCACCCAGAAGGAGTTGAACCTGCGACAGAGGAGATGGATGGAATTAATCAAGGATTATGATATTGGAATCCAGTATCACCCCGGAAAGGCTAATGTAGTTGCCGATGCCCTTAGTCGCAAACCCTGCACCTTGAATGCCCTAATCCAAGCCGAACAACCTGCCTTGTTCAAAGAGTTCGAAGATTTTGGACTAGAACTTGTTAGCCATGGATATCTCACCAATTTGGAGTTAGCCCCAACCCTGTTGGATCAAATCAAAGAAGCCCAAAAAGGTCATGAAAGCATTGAAGGAATTAGGAAGAAGATCTCCCTCGGCAAAGCACCCGGCTTTACCGAAGATGCTGAAGGAGTGCTGAAATTCAATGATCGTATCTGTGTGCCCAATGTCACGGAACTTAAGGAGTTAATCCTGAAGGAAGCCCATGAGACCCCTTATTCAATCCACCCCGGCGGAACCAAAATGTACCAAGACCTTCGAGAAAGATTTTGGTGGCATGGAATGAAACGAGAGATTGGTTCTTTCGTAGCCAAGTGTGATATCTGTCAGCGAGTCAAGGCTGAACATCAGCGACCCGCTGGATTGCTTCAACCTTTGAAAATTCCCGAGTGGAAATGGGATGAGATTGGATGGATTTTATTACCGGACTTCCAAGATCCAACCGAGGCCATGATTCAATCTGGGTCATCGTTGATCGATTGACCAAGGTTGCTCATTTTATACCTGTCAAGACCACCCATACCGGAGCTCAGTTAGCAGACTTGTATATTTCCAGAATAGTAAGCCTGCATGGTGTGCCTAAGAAGATTGTATCTGATAGAGGTACGCAATTCACCTCAAGATTCTGGAAATCCCTTCATGAAGCCCTCGGAACCAAGTTAGCTTTTAGCACAGCTTATCATCCCCAGACCGATGGCCAAACTGAGCGAGTGAACCAGATATTGGAGGACATGCTTCGCGCATGTGTTCTATCCTATGGTTCCAAGTGGGAAGATTGTCTTCCGTTTGCAGAGTTCTCATACAACAACAGTTATCAGTCCAGTCTGCAAATGGCCCCTTTTGAAGCTCTTTACGGCAAGAAGTGTCGTACACCCCTGAATTGGTCCGATACCGGAGAAATAAATTGTTCGGTCCAGATACCCTTCGTGAAGCTGAAGAGCAAGTTCAGCTTATTCGGGAACGCCTCAAAACTGCCCAGTCCCGTCAAAAGAGTTACGCTGACACCAAGCGCCGTGACCTCACTTTCAGTATCGGAGATTATGTCTATCTCCGAGTGACACCACTCAAAGGAATGCAGCGTTTCCATGTCAAAGGAAAGTTAGCGCCAAGGTATATTGGACCCTTCAAGATCATCGCTCGTCGAGGAGAAGTATCCTATCAGCTGGAATTGCCACCGGAGTTAGGAGATTATCATGATGTTTTCCACATTTCCTTGCTCCGGAAGTGTCTCGAAGTTCCTGACCAGCCAGATGTTTTCAAAAACATCGACCACCTCTCCATCGACCTGAACCAAGATTTGACTTATCGCGAGAGACCCCTCAAGATTCTCGAAGAAGATGTTCGTGTTACCCGAAGACGTGCAATCAAGTTTTACAAAGTCCAGTGGACTAACCACTCTGAAGAAGAAGCAACTTGGGAACGTGAAGATTATCTTTGGAGCGAATTCCCAGGCCTCTTTAGTACCTAAGCCTAGCAAATCTCGGGACGAGATTTATTTTAAGGAGGGAAGGATTGTAACATCCCAAAATTATTAACAAGTAGTATTAGTTCAAAAATGAGAGCCAACAAAAACTTTTGTTAAAATTATATGTGTTGATCTTGTATTCTTGCTTGTGTTGTTTATTTCTTCTTGTTTGTGTGTTGCTTGCTCAATTTTGAAAACATAAAGAAAAGAAGGGAATAAAATAAAAGCAAAACAAGAAAAATAAATGTGGCAAGTGCCACACAAATTCTCCAAGTGAGGATCTCATTTTGTTTCCAACAAAATTTAGTGGAGTGGTAGTACAAACCCTCCCATTTCATCCTTACTACTTATCTCTCTCAAATAAATATTTTTAACTAGCTTTAAAATTCTAAAGTAAATTAAAAAGAAATAAAACCAAATTTCATAATTAAAACCTTATGAAAGAAAATGTTTTAAAACATTTTATTATTTTATGCCAATTTTTGTGGAGCTTCTGTACATTACGAGAAGACCCCACAAATTTTGCCAAATTTTTATAAATTGATTTAGTGCCTCAAATTAAATCAAGAAGTGCTTCTGGATTTAAACAGAAGGACTAAAACGTAATTCAAAGAAAGAAGAAGGAAAAGAAGCAGAGCACAGGAGCCAGGGTTTTTTTGCAAAACCGTCATCGTCTCCTACCTCCCCTAGCTCACTGTCGCCGTGCGTGTCGCCATGGCCGCAGCTCGCTCGTCGCCGTTCCCCGGCCCCCCAGGGCCCCCTTGCTCGCGTTCACCCTTGCCCCCGAGCCTCTGCACCCTCTGCGGTCAGAGGAGACCCTCTCCCCTCGCCTTAACGCCGCTGTCTCCCGTTTCTCCGCCGAGGATGAACGGACGGCGCCGGCCAAAATTGGCCCAGCCCGCGGCACCTCACCACGCGATCCTCTACGCCACGAACCCTAACCCATGCCCGGACCCCCCAGACACCGCGCGCCGGCCTCTCCCGCCCTCTGGACGCCGCTGGACCACGACCACCGTGCGCCACCGTCGCGCCTATTTAAGCTCGAGCCGCACCTCGCATTTCCCCACACCCCACTGCCTCTCCCTTGCTCCACCACACCCTCCACTCGCCCGTGCACCACCAGAAGGGTAGGGCCGCTGCCGCGAGCTCGCAGCTGCTCGTGCCCGTGCTCGACAGCCCGAGGTAGGCGACGACACGGCCATGCCGTGCTGCTGCTTCCCTCTCATTTCTCTGGCCCGTACTCTCTTCCCCTTTGGACACCGCGTTCACCCACCTCTTTTTCCCTCGTTTTCGTGCACAGACGCGTCGCCAGGAGCTCGCCGGAGTCCGCTGTCGAGGCCGTGGAAGTCCGGGAACTCGCCGCCGACGAACCAGCCCTCCCCAACAAGCGCAAGTTCATCCAGCAGCCTTACCCGAGCCTCCGCCGTCGATCCACGCCTTCGCCGAGCCTACCCGAGCCCCCTAGGTGAGATTCCGACCATCACCGTGCCGCCGGCGCGGCGGCGCCGCCCATTTTTGGTCGTCGCCGTTCGCGGGCTCTGAGAGCCGTTGGATCGGATCTAGATCCAACGGCAACGTACCGCTTCGCCTTAGCCAGCCGCTGACGGGCTGACCCCACCCGTCAGGGTTTTATTAATTTCCCCGCGTACACTGAGCCGCTGACCAGTGGGTCCCCCTTGTCAGCACTTTCAACATTATCCACAACAGTGGATTTTCTTAATTCAATTTCTCTGCAAATTTCATACTGGTATCAACTTTAAAAATCAATAACTTGAGATTTAGGAATCCAAATAAATCAAACTCAATTTTCTGGAAAGTTTATGAAATTGTTTAACTAACCCAATTGGTCTCATGTCATTTAATTAAACAATTAAAAAGTATTATTAAAATGCCACAGAAGGTTTAAAATGTAAACTTGTTTGTTTCTGATACTCTGTTAGTCCAATTAATTCCAAACCAATTTTTCTAGCTTAGCACTACCCTGTGTTAGCTCTGCTAATTTTGGTAGAATTAATTAAGAAATATTAATTGTTGACTTTAAGATAAACCCTTCTAGACTAAAACAAACAAATATGTGTGTTGGTTGGCCCAAATGAGTTAGGACCAATTTTGTTAGCTCACATATAGCCATGCTTACTTACCCCTAAAAGGATTTAATTTTTGAAACAACAGAACTTACTTGATTGCCAAAACTTGATTATTAAGCTACTAGATTCAAACCAATGTGTAGGGAGTTTGGTAACTCCAAATGATCGAATTCAAATTGGGTTGTCTTCTACACATCAGTAGCTTTCTACAGAAATTTAGTTTGTATTTTTGTGACCAACAGAACTCAAGTTGTGCAATTAAACATGTTTAACAAGTTTCTGCCATAATTTGGACTTAAACAAATAATGTTTAATTCAATTGCTTTGAAATCAATTTGTATTGTTTGATGTATCCAGTGGCTATTTAGAGCATTTAGGATTGTGATACTGTGATGTTGTGATGTTGTTTGAATAGTTTAGTGATTGCTTGTATTTGTTTGTTTATCGATTAGACGAGAACGTTGCTGATTTATCGAGGAAGGGGATTTTGCTGAACCTGAAGATCAAGATCAAGGCCACTTTGCCGAGCAAGGCAAGCTACTCTCTGAGCTTGCACCTAAACATATATGCATCTACTTTGATCAAACGATTTACTCTTAAAACCAATGGTTTACAAAACCTTTTCAAAAAGTGTATGGAAATTATTTTGCCACCCTATGTAGTAGTTATATGAAACTTTAGGATGGGAAACAATGTTGTTTATTCAAAACTCCTTTGGAAATACTTGTGTGGTTATGGAATGCCGAGATGTCAGTATTGAAGTGGAGAAATGAAGGATGTTGATGTTTATGAAAAATGCACAGTGTCCTAGTACTATGACAACCAATCTTAATCTGTGCGACCATATTTACCCCCATATGGGAACGGGGCTTAGTCATATAATTTGCTCTTATTAGTATGGGATACCTCATCAACGGAGATGACTCCATTATGCATGAGGGGATGGTTTGTGAACTCCCTGACCTGGGTCCTCGCTCAAACTCTATGGAAAGATAAGGAGGAGGATTGAAGACTTCATCAATGTGGTCGCCGGGAAAAACATATGAGTCCTCACACTTGGGGTTGCCGACGGGGACCGGACTGAGTGTCGGTGGGAATTATCATATGGGTAGGATCCTATACTAGCATGAGCAAAGGAGAGGCTAGGGTCGGTGGCTCAACTTCGCATACACCTTGTATGGCGGGACGTGGCTGACACGATGAGTTACCGGATGGATGTGGGTTAAAAGCGTGCTACCTCTGCAGAGGGTCAAAACTATTCGAATAGCCGAGTCCTCGGATATGGACAATTGGGAAGCTGTCCTAAGATCATGTGCAAGTTTTTGGAAAAAGCTTTTAAGTTTAAAGAACTGAAAATGGTGATGATGTTAAACAACTATACCAAATGGAGTGGAATGAGTTGTGGGAATAAATGGACCATGGTGAGCCCTGGTCAGGAAAAGGAGAAGTTTTTGGAGAAACAAAAGAAATGGTGACTTCTTTTAAAAACAGTTATAAAACTCTTCTTACCCTTTTCAATAAAGATATAGAGATGTTATAAGAAAATCAAAGTTTGAAAAGTTAAAAATAAAACTAGTGCATACTCATGTTGGGTAGTTTGCAAGTACATTCAAATGTACTCATATTGGTTTCATCCCTGGCTATTGTCCTAGCCAGACTACGAGGAGGAGCACTACGCCGAGCAGGAGTATGGTGACCTCTATGCGAACTAAGGATCTCCACAAGTCAGCTGCCTGTCGGGTCGTCGTCGTTAGAATGATGTCTACTACGTCGTAGCTTCCGCTGATATTTTGGTTTGGCCCATGAAGGCACCTATGTAAGAACTTGGTCTAAATGACCATTTATGTAAGACTTTTATTCGGTACTGTAATGGATGTAAACTTTGGTATCCAATTCAGATTATGTGCAACGACAGACTGATCACGGGATCGTTGTGTTAAGCATAATCGGGTATTTCGGACAGCTAGTCCGGGGTCCCCACACCACGTATCACCGTGGAGAACTCAGACCGATGCAACCGATGCAATGGGCAAGAACACAAGAAGTGCTCAAAATCCTTCACTCTCAAATCCACCAAAGCAACTAATGCTATTGGGGGGAGAAGAGAGGAAGAACAAAGAAGAACACCAAATTCCTCCAAGATCTAGATCCAAAAGCTTCCCCTCACTTAGAGGAGAGATTGATTGGTGGAATGATATATCTAGATCTCCTCTCTATTTTCCCTCTAATTGGAGGCAAGAATCATGGAGGAATAGAGAGATAGCAAAGCTTAACAAGGTCAACAATGGTGGCAAATTCCGAGCTCTAGAGTTGGGGTCTCCTTGGGGAAGAAGACCCCTTAAGTAGGTAGGTGAGAAATCTGCCCGTTGGCCAGTTTTTGCGCAGGGTCGGAAGTTCCGGAACTTAACCCGGAACTTTCGGATATGTGAGAAATCTGCCCGTTGGCCAGTTTTTGCGCCGGGCCGGAACTTCCGAGACTAAGAGCGGAAGTTCCGCACCACCGAAACTTCCGAGCCAACTTCCGAACGAACTTCCGCTTATGAAATGAAAACACCCGAGAGCAAAAATACTAAGCGGAACTTGCATCGGAACTTCACCCGGAACTTCCGATACTCGGAACTTCCGGGAAAACGAATGGAACTTCCGCACCATGGAAAACAGGAAAACCTGAAATGCAATAACTTTCTCGTTCGAACCCCAAAACAGGTGAATCCAATTCTGTTGGAAAGGTAGCGACAAGAGCTTTACTACATGGGAAGGTGTGGACCCTATCTCGAAGGTGGACCGATAATATTTCCAACCTGAAAACGCAACAAGTTTGAGAACCTAAAAACCTGTGTAATTTTTCCACTTTTGTGTTCCTTGCATCATGGCAGCCATGCATCATGTTGTTGCTAGGGAATTGTTGTTGTTGCTAGGGAATTGTGGTGGATTTGGCAACATTCAAAAACCAAATGCCAAACTTGTTTCAACCAATTTCAAATTAATGAAGGCACTCAATCTTGCAAAATAGAATTACTTTGACATCTCCTATTTGTCAAGGAAGTTCCAAGAGCTCCAAAATAATATTTTTCACTTGTTCCAAATTATTAAAGGAGCAACACTTTTTAAATTTAGCAAAATGCCAAATCCAACCTCTCTAAACAAATGTTGTCCAAAACATTTTATTTCGAGACGCCAATTTTTGTGGAGCTTCCACATGATATAAAAAGGCTACCTGCATTTTCTCAGATTTTTATAAAATGTTTAACTGCCCCAATTAAATCAGAGAAGTACTACTGGTTTTAAAAAGGAACAGAAAAGGGCTTCTTTGTAAATAAAAAAGGACCAATCGGTGATGAACGAAAAACGTGCAGGGGGGTTATCAGAAAATCGTCATCCTCTTCCTCTGTAGCGACCGAGGAGCTCGCTCGCGTCGCACCCGCACCATGACGCCCTGCCCTGCTGCACGCCGCGCCCGGGCCCCTCCTCTCTGCCCGTCCCCTGTGGAGAAGAGAAGACCATGGGGCCATCTACTCCTCCTATCCATTCACTCCTCTGCCCTCTCCCCATTTCCTCTTCCCGCGAGCTCGCAGATCGAGCCGCCGTCGCCGACGCATCGCCGCCGTGTCCGGCCGCCCCAACCCGCGTGAAGACCACCCGCAGCTCCGCCGTGCCGTGATCATCATCCCTGCCAAAGGAATCGAGCGGGGAAGCTTGCAATCGCCCGTGCCGTCCATTTCTTCACCGACCACCGCCGCTGTTCCACCGCACGATTTCTGCCGCCGTGGACTGTCTCCGACCTCGCCGTTTGCTCGAGCGTGTCACTGGTGAGCTGCTGCCCATCCCCGTGCCTCTCTTTTCGTCGCTCACGAGCTGTGACTCGAGTTCGCTTGAACCCGCCGCCGTCGCTTTGCGTGTTGACCCCGCGTCGGATTTTTTGAGCTGGAGAAGATTCGGAATTTCCGGTTACCAGCAGTACGACGAGCCCTACTGTTTGCACTCGATCAGATAATCCGATGTAGAGGGAATTCGGATTTTCTGAACTTCGGCAGTACGAAGTTGCTCAAGTCCTTAGCGAGAACGTGAGACCTTGTATCGATCGGATTTTCCGATTTCAAACTAATTGGAATGTCCGAAGATCTCCAGTAGGAGATGTTTTTGCTCCTTAGCCGAATTTTTGAGACGAGGCAACGATCGGATATTCCGAATGTGGAAACTTCGGATATTCCGAATTGGTTTAGTACCAATTTATTCCTGCTTGTTTTTATTGGTCTTTCTATTTTGGTCCAATAACTGTTCTGTGTTGGATTAATTCATTAAAAGGACAATTTAAAAGAGGACTTTTAAAAATCTAATAACTTTTATTTAGTTAATCAGAAAAATGTGTTCGGTACACCAAAATGTCCGGGAAATTTATGAATGAACTTTTAAAATACCATCCTGCATATTTGATCACAATTAAAATGCGGTACCTAGGAATATTAGAATCACTAAGTTAAATGTGGGTTAATATTTCCTCTAGTTGAAGTAATTCTTCTCGAACCCCATTTAAATTGTTAGACAGCTTCTAATAATGCATTACATTAAAATGCCATGACATCATGAGTGTGCATTGCACCTGTTGCATCCGTGTGTATTGACTGTTCCTTCCCGGTTTGGTTTGCGCCGAGATAGATCAAGGAGTGGAAGTGCCACCTCCGTATCTCGACGATCCGTATTATCAGCCGTATCAACAAGGCAAGCGTAATCCCCCTCTGAGCATATCTTATCCTATGTTTCCGCAAATATTTTCTCCACGATAATATTGCATGCGGTTCCAAATGTCAATTTTATTGGATTAGAGTATCCCATAGTTGCATTATGTTTCTTATGCCATTACCTATTTCCCCTCCTATTATCCATAGGTTTGTATTGTTGGCCGGAGATACCTAGCTATGCAATGTTGATGCTTAGCCATGCTTAGTTAAATGTTCCGCCGTTCGATGGATATTACATGTTGGAAGCAGGTGTTGAATTGTTCAGATGATGGTGGAGAATTGTGGTGACAAGTAATGAGAAGCTAAAGGTGGGGATGAGAGGCCACTGTGGTTGTGGTGCTTTGTCTCGTTCTCGCCGCCTAGGTGCGAGTTCTTTACCTCCCGAACCAAGACTGAGCGTGCAACCATCCGTGAGGCCTATGCAATTGTAGGAACCCTCATAGACTAAATAACTCGGACGGGGCTAGCCAGGGTCCTCTAGTTCGGGCTTCCATTTGCGCGTGCATGATGATGGTGGTATGAACTGAGATGTGGATGGTGGTGTTAGGAAAATGATTGGCCGTGGGGTGGGTGTTGCAGGCCCTGGCTGCGCTGCCGCCACTGATGATCCTGGAAAGTCCTTAATGAGGGAGAAGTCGACACCGCTCCCACCCAGCCGGCTTTCCAAGGAAGAGAGCTAATGCGCAGGTAATGGGCCAGACGGTACGCGTGGTAAACATTGTACACCCCTGCAGGGTAAATCTTTTCGAAAAGTCGTGGATCCCTACTACATGCGTGACATGAACGACTTGGGAAAGGACGATAAGATCATAGAATAACTTTAACGGAATGATTAAAAACTGGTTACTAAAGGTACCACTTCAAGATTGCAAGGTGAGCTTCCTCGAGGGTGATTCGGGGACGTGCCTTTGATGAACAGGTATAGTGGTTGATGATGGTTGATGATGAGAAAGGTGATGAAAGAAAGAGTACTTCTTACCACTTTTTGAAAATACTCTGATTAGTCGATACCATTGAGTTATGTTTTCATAAATAAAATCAGCTTTATGCAAAACAGCCATAAAACTTTGAAAGCCTCATCGAGCTAAAGCTCTATATTTAATCTTGCGAGTTCGTCGAACTCAACGTCGTTTGTTTTGTTTCAGAGGAGGACTTCACCGACCTCGAAGGTGGGTTCTTTGTGGACGTCGACGAGTAGTCTGGGGTTCCCAGGTGGCAGCTTGGGACATCCCGGAACAGCTGGCGCCGGATGTTTATCTGTAGGCCTCTTAGGCCATATTTTGGATCTTGTTGTTTAGAACAACCTAATTCGCTTCCGCTTGTTGTAATGTTGGGTCTGTGACCTCTGGTTGTAATTTGCTATCTTTCTCTATTATAAGAGTTGAACTATATGATTTGTGTCATAGAGTCTGTGATGTGCCAGTTGTTCCACAAGTCTTGATCTCTCTATTATGCTTTGATAGTGTGTCTGGTGGTATCGGATAACCGGGGACACAGTATCACTGTATAGCAGTCGGATCGGGGCGCCACAGGTTTGAGCTCTCTCCAACTGATACGCTAAAGCTCAATCGATAGCCCCTCTTGATAGTACGGTATCTATCCAATAACCCGGTCTCCCACCTAGTACCACGAGACCGGTAAAATAGAAACCCTAGCATACCTTTGCCTTGCGCATACCACTTGAGCTAGATGACGTCGATCTTGATCTCTTCAAGTGGACCACCTTTCTTGATTGCGCTTCGCTTGGTGAAGACTCAAACATTCCCCCATACTCCACTATGGGAGAGCCTCTCTTAGGCACATCTTCACATGAACATTATCTCTAAATGGGTGGCAAGCTTCAAGCCTAGGATTTCTTCGAGATGCTCCTATTGAACTTGCGCTTCTCAACATTGATGACGAACACCACTTGACGTCATCGATCATGGGCCATATGAAATCTTTATTTGATGCAAGCCCATAGAAAGATACCTAACCACACATAGAAATGCTACACACATATCATGGGTTAGTTCACAAAGCTATAAGGACAATTGCTTACCATACCAAGAGATACATGATCCCACTTGGTACATCTTGTAGCTTTGTGTGTTGATCAATACTGATCAATACTTGATCAACCTTGTATCTTTTCTTCTCTTTTCAATAGATGATGTCTTGAAGATAACCATGAATGATCACATAATTCTTTTCTTCAAGACATACTTGCAATATGCTCAACTCGATGATCTTGATGCCAAATACTTCATTATATCAATATATTCATGGCATCAACCTTGAATCCAACATATGGAGTTTAAGCATGGTCTATGGACAAACACTACAAGTAAAACTCAATGCAACCATTAGTCCATAGGGATTGTCATTAATTACCAAAACCACACATGGGGGCGCCATGCCCTTTCAATAAGCTTCCCACCCAATTCTTCTCGATTTTCATAAGGGCAATCTCTAACATAGTGATGAGGTTCATGGCAGTTGTAGCAAGTCCTTGTTCTTTTTGTGTAGTCCTTCTTCCCACTCAATTTGTTTTGTTGATCAGCTAGAGCCTTCGCCTTAGATGGAACACTCCAAAGACTCTTGAAGCAAGGAACAAATGCTCATGGAGGGCTCCTTCGAGTTGATCGGGAGGCAAGTTGTTTTTGGCTATAACAAGTTGGCTACCACCTTGGTATACTTGTTCTTCTTCTTGCTCTTGGTACACCACCCGTGCCTTCAAAGCTAGTGACGTGCCCTTGTGCATCCCCATGGCACGAGCCCTGTTATCTTGTGCAATCTTGGTTTGCACCTTGAAGGCGTGCATTTCTTGCATCACTTCATTTGAGGACAATTCATGATAGTTGTATTTTCCTTGTAGATTCTTCAAGTCACTAGGCTCAAAGGGCATGAAAGCATTCACATACTTTCTCTTGATCCAAGCATCATCAGCATATGTTGCACCAAGGCTATGAAAAGCATTTGCGCACTAGTAGGGAAGTGCCTTTCTGTGGCGCACCAAAATAGCTTTCTGTGGCGCATGGTGGGTGCGCCACAGAATTCTCGCCACAAAAATATTATTTCTGTGGCGCACCCTTCTGTGCGACACAGAAAGTAGAAAATTCTGTGGCGCACTTCCAGAATGCGCCACAGAAATATTGCTCATGCGCCACAGAAATATTAGTCCATGCGCTGATGAATTTGACAATAATTTATCTGTGGCGCACTTGCTTCGTGCGCCACAGAATATGGTGCGCCACAAAATTATTTACCATGCGCCACTAAATTATTTGCTGAATTATCGATTATTTGTTGTATTATCGATTATTTGCTGTATTAATTTGACAATAATACATGTATATTACAGTATTTATACAGAAAATAATAGAAACAGTAATATATTTTGACACGGTATTAAAACAGACAGATAAATATGTCATTACATCAGTTAGAGCCCGAGATACATACATATATAGTGACAATTAACTGGTACAAAAGTTCACACAAGTCTTAGTATAAATGAAGTTTTCACGACCGCCTAAACTAGGATCAAACTGAGTACACGTCCACGTCCTGCTGATCAAGGAGTCTTCTTGTTGAGCGGCGCCGGGAACGGTTTGTAGCCGTCTTTCGTCGTCCACGTCCGGCTGTCATTTTGAAGAGCTAGGTGTTCTTCGATTTGCCTTTGATGCAACCCTGGAAATGGATACAACCATGTATTAGTGTTCATATTTGTAACCATGTCAATATAGGTATATATATTGGTTAATAATATAAATAGATTGAGTATGATAAGTCTATAGTAAAGAAAATAAAGAAACACTTATTGCGAGTATGCATGATTTATCCTACCACTGGCTTTGTTGAAGGTCCCCTTTGCTGTCACAACATCGTCGTAGATGATTCGCGACAACTCCATCTGGATGAGATGAAAGTCTTCTCTAAGCTTATCCTCGGCGATTTTCCCTGCATTTTTGGTCCATTCTCGGATACTAGATGGCAACTTTGTTTTCAGTGCATCCCGGACAAACCCTTTCATGAGATGGAGGACGTAGAAGGCATCCTTCACGCTGCCATGCTTCTGCTTCATGCAATCGAACTGGGTCCCATGCCTGAACCGGTGTTTGTTGTTCAGCGAGAAACATTCCCCGTTCGTCTGTCCTTGTTCGAAGTGGCCTCCCATTTGGGCGTAGCCCTCGAGAGCCTCATCGAGAACACCCTTTATTCTGGTGTAGTCTTTCTTATTGCTCGAACTCCCCGTGTCCAAATAAGTGGCAATGGACCACCTCGGGTTTAGGATGATGAGTACGCAGTACTTGTCCCTAGTCGGAAAAAATGCAGTGGAAAGGATCAACAACGGAAGAAATCTATAAGAAAGCATAAGATACGACGGCGGCGAGCGGATGTGTACTTACTCGGGAAAGAAAGGTAGAAGAAGGTTGTTCTTCCTCTTGTTGTTCAGCATGAACCTCTTCAGGTACTCCGTGGCCTTATCCCGTGTCGTTGATCCTTCCACCAGCTGACTGTCACGCATGTAGTAGGGATCCACTACCGTGACGTACGGGGCAACATCTCTCTGGATCTTCATCGCCATATTGATCGCGTATAGGCGGACCAAGTTATAGTCCAGCCGTCTAGAGTGAAACAGGTTGAAGACGTCCTCGAACGCTATGAAGAACAGATCGGCGGGGGCTTCAGTAACGAAGTCCACGTTCTTTGGTACCTGGACCGTCAACACCGGGTAATTTGGATTCTTGTCTTTAAGAAGCAGGCCCTCCATCATCAAGATAGCTTCATGCAAAGAGAGCATGGGTCCTTTTGCGAGGCAGAGCAACTCCGGAGGCAGCAACGGTTTACCAGCTACATGAACTCGGGTCAAGCTATCCGCACGGGGTGATGTCATGTCTTCATGACCCCGGATAACCTTAGGAGCTGGCTGGCTCGTAGAGGTGCCTTGCCTACTTCTCTTCTTAGACTTCTTGATCTTCTCTGGGGATGGTGGGGGTGCAGTGAACCCCGCGCAAACCGTCCGTGTCAGTGTGCCAGGGCTGAAAATGTTACCCGTTTTGTCTGGAGCTTGATCGCCGGCTTCCGGAGGCGTGTTTTGAGAAAAACTCAGGCGCTGGCATGTAGTGCGACGACCAGGTTGATCACCGTGAGCGCGGAAGGGTGGTTCCTCATCCATAGCAGGCATGAACAAATCTTTGCTCGCGCCCGTGTTGATGAAGCCATCGACGTCGATATTTTCATCATCATCGTCGTTGCCATCAAGTTGAGGTGCAACGTCTTTGGCTTCGGACGGCTGTTGCGGTACAGACATTCCCAACAGTCTTTGGTGGCGGCTGGTGGTGGCAACGACCGGCGGTTCCTTCCGGGTGGTGGCGACTGCTGCTTGTGGCGCCGGTTCCTTCTCAACAGGTTTTCGTGGCGGCTTCGAGGGCCGAACGATCGGCTTCCGGGGTTTAGAGGTGGCGCCGGTGGAGCGGCGCCTTAACCCCCCAAGACGAATTTGGGTCTTCGGCCATTCCAGGACCCACTTGGGGCAATTTCCAAGGAGCATGTGTTTCTCGGCTCCCGGAGGTTGCATGGGGGGGTCGATGCCACTAAACTCAGGCAGTACCTCAGTCACCTTGACCCTCATCACGGCCTCGCTCATTCTATTGTTGTGCATATCACGGCACAATGGTTGTATGAGCATGCCCTCAGCAACTTCCTTCAACTCGCCGTCGGGTACCACCCTATGCAGGAGTATGCAAGGCGTGTCCTTTTGTGAACAAATGTTGGGCATCATCAGGTGGCAGTCATAAAAGGCAGAGTTATAGAAAATGACGCGGACTAAGTAATTAATTAGTTACCTTGTCGATGGCGTTGATCTCGGCTAATGTCGAGACAAGGGCGCCGGTGCCGGCGGCCGGCCTAACATTCTCCTCCGGCCGTTCGGGTGGTGGCGCCTCGGTATCTTTCGCGGGAGGGGGTGTCGGTGCGACAAAAGGGACCGACTGCTGCAGGGTGGCGTTGGGTGGGGTCACCAGGTCCGGCGACACGGCCCGGTTCATGGTTGAGTTGCTGCCGCTGAAGCTGGGCACGTGTATGGGCCCTTGTTGACCTCCCGCATTCCAAGCAGCTAACCCCTCAAACAACCCAGGGGGTATGAGCGTCCGGATCCTCTCGTCCACTAACTTGTCCACTGTACTGGAGTCCACTATTTGCTTCTCTAGTGACTCCACCTTCTTCCTTAGCTCCACAACCTCGGCGGTATTATCCCTCTTCATCTTCCTCCTCTCCTTTCTCTTCTCCGGGTCAGATGAGTAGTACTCTACGAACTTCATGCTCGTACCAAAGCCGGACACACGACCAGCTGACGTCGGCGGCTTCGACTTGTCCCTATCCTTGTAAGCGTTCGTCGCCCTGTTGAAAGTCGTGTCCCACGGCTCCGTCGACTCCTGGGACGACGGGCCATCCTTCAACTCATCCTCCTGCAGACAAAGGAAATTAAGGTGAACCCATGTAGAAATATATGACTTCGTTATCTAATTAGATCAACGCAATGGACTTTGAGATATCCGCGGAAATTAAATTCCTTACCAGTAATTTCTCGAATGTCCTCACATCGTCATCGTCGGTAACGAATTCCCCCGTCGCCTCGTTCAGATAGTAGCGGGACCGGACAAAGTTCCTCACTTGCTCGTCCGTGAATTTGTTCCACATGTTCTCTTTTCCCATTTTTGCAACAATGGCATCCTCCTTTTCCCAAACGGGCTGTTTTCCTCGGTAACCGCCGCTTCCCAAACGGTGGTTACCTATGTTCAGCTCCCGCATAGACTTACCCCACTCGGTCCATTTTGTAGCCTCCTCAGACTTTAAGGACTCCTTGAATATCTCGAACTCTTCTTTGTCGAGCGTCGGTTCTTTGGCACTTATCTCCTCCCAGCTTTGACCCTTATTGATCTTCTTCTTCACCCGAAATTTCCAGCTGCTCAAGGCGGTGCTCATCTTCGTGATGGCTAAACTGTCCACCTTTTTGTTCAACGGAAGCGGGAACGTGTATCGTTGGTGAAGCTTCGTGAGGAGGTGTTCGACCAAAGCCTCATTGCCCTTGCTTCTGAGGTCCTTCGTGTTGATCGACATGCTTTCCCGGACGATGCACCCTAGTTGCATGCTGTACCCTTTGGCATGCTTTTCCGGCTCCACTGGTAGGCCACATGGCGTGACCTTGGTGAACACGTGTGTGACGTTGTCGAGCGCTTGCGGTTTCCGATCCTTCCTTGCTTCTTCCGCTTAGCGGTCGGGTTGCTATCGGTAGCAGCATCTGTGTGGTCGCCACCATCAGTGGTGCTGGTGTCATCCTCCTGACCGGCACTAGCAGCTCCATCTGTGGTTTCGGCGTCCTCCACCCGGTCCTCTTGCTCATTCTCGGCGGCCTCCACCTCCTCCTCCATCTGCTGGGACACCTCCCAGAACGACTTGTTGAAATCTCTAGCTTGATCTTCGACGCTCATGTGCTTAGAAGGGCCGCCTTCCGACATGTTTGCACTGCATTAAAAAGAGGCAAAAGGTTAGTACAACAAATATAAGAAAAAAATCGCTTAATTAAGTACTAAGATACCCCGGCCCATGCATTAGTCGCAATACCCCATATGTCCTATTTTTAGCAAAGTCATGCCAAAATTCACGAAAAATTTCGGCATGACCTTTGCTAAAAAAGGGACATATGGAGTACCCGAATTTGCCGGAACGGAAGTTAATCGACGTTCCGGCAAACTCAAGGGCCTCTCGGGGTACCTGCAGACATTTCACAAATCATATGTCCTATTTTTTAGCAAAGTCATGCCAAAATTCACGAAAAATTTCGGCATGACCTTTGCTAAAAAATGGACATATGGAGTACCCGAATTTGCCGGAACGGAAGTTAATCGACGTTCCGGCAAACTCAAGGGCCTCTCGGGTACCTGCAGACATTTCATCCACAAACATTTGTGGCCGGCATCTCCGCCGGCAACAACATCACATAACACAACCACATCTCCGGCCGGCATCTCCGGCCGGCAACAAACATACACATCTCACAAACATACACATACACATCCACATCCACATCATGGCCGCCACTTCTCACCTGAAATCACGCGGAGGTTCTTCTAAATTTCCTACATACGGCAAAATAATGCATTAGTTAATTAAAAATGCATCTTCAAGACAGTTAAAAAGTACCAACTTTGGAGGCTTACAAAATTATCAAATCTTGATCCTATTTACAATGTACCTTCATGGATCTCTTGCACTATGTTATTACTTCATGATAAAGCTCAAAAATAATTTTTTGAAAACTTCAACACCTTAATTCAAGTCAGTTTTAACACTTAGCATGTTTTTCATCTCCAAATTTAACACTTAGCAAATTTTTCATCTCCAAATTTTCATCTCCAATTTTTCATGTACTAACCTAACACTAACCTAGAAACTAACCTAGCACTAGCAGCAGCAACTAACCTAACAGCGGCAACTAACAGCAAGCAACTAACCTAGCTGCAGCATTTCGTCGAACACATCGCGAGCAGGCGATGGAAGGCAGGGGAGGGGACGTGTACCTCGAACAGAGGGAGGGATGGGCGGCGTGGAGTTGCTTCCACAGGCGCCGCCGGTCGTGGAGGTGCTCCGACGCCAAGCAAGAGCGGCGGTTCCGGCGCCGAGCTGGGGCAGCGGCTCTGACCCCAAGCATGAGCGATTCCGGCACACGGGATGGGCACGGTGGCGACGGCAGGGATGGGCGCGGTGGCGACGGCGGGGATGGGCATGGTGGCGATGGCGAGAGAACGGCGTGGGGGCGACGGAACGGCGTGGGGGCGAGGGAACGTCGACGACGCGCGCGCGAGAGCAGGGCGAGAAAACGGCCGCGTGCGTCTATGGAGAATTGTGCAAGAGAGAGGCCGGCGCGGGGCGGGGCCACATGTAAGTAGAGCCAAAAGTTTTCTGTGGCGCATCGGCGGTGGGATGCGCCACAGAATTCCGTGGCTAGAAGTGCTAAAATGCAGTGCTGGCTGTATGTGACAAGCACACAAAGCATAGCCTAGTGGTTAGCCACTTAACCGGAACTTAGGGCAGCCAGGTTCGAATCCTGGCTGTCTCACTTTTTATTTCTTTAAAAAAATATTTTTGGTTAAATTTAAAGAAAGAACACTACATACATTTGTTATATTTAAAGAAAGAACACACACATTTAATTAAACTTAAAAAGAAATTGGTTATATTTAAAGAAAGAACACACACATTTAAAAAAAAGAATGCACACACAATTTGGTTATATTTAAAGAAAGAACACACACATTTGTTAAATTTTAAATAAATGGTTATATTTAAAGAAAGAACACACACATTTAAAAACAAAGAATGTACAAAACACAAACATATTTGGTTAAATTTTAAAAAATTAGTTATATTTAAAGAAAGAACACACACATTAAAAAAAGAATGTACAAAACACAAACACATTTGGTTAAATTTTATAAACATTTGGTTATATTTAAAGAAAGAACACACACAAATTTTATAAAAAAAGAATGTACACAAAATTGTTAGTAGACCAAATATTTTTTGGTTAAATTAAAAAAAATAAAGAACACACACATATTTTTCTGTGGCGCACCTGTGGGGATGCGACACAGAAATGTTATTTTCAGTGGCGCATCCATAACCGTGTGCCAGAGAATAAGCACCCAGGCAATCATTGGAAGGGGCCCACCACATTTCTGTGGCGCATTGGACTGGATGCGCCACAGAAATGCTTCGTTCTGTGGCGCATCCATCGCAATGCGCCACAATAATGTCACCAGATTTTTTTGGAGGCGGGATCCACCATATTTCTGTGGCGCATTCCAGCTTGCATGCACCACAGTATTTTGTGGCGCACTTGGCAGGGTGCGCCACTAAAATGTTTTTGTGGCGCATGGACTATATGGTGCGCCACAGATAGTGGATTCACAGAAAGACAATTTCCTACTAGTGGCGAGGGCTTTGAGTCTAAGGTACATGTCTTGATGATCTTCACCCTCGAGCATATAGAAACCTTCAACATCATTGTTCAAGGCATCAAATTTGGTCCTCTTCATGCTCTCATTTCCCACAAAAGCACCGGAGAGACGATCCCAAGCTTCCTTGGCGGTGGTGAAGTGCTCAATGTAGGACAAGTCCTTTTCTCCCACGGCAAGGCGGATCATGTTGAGAGCAGTGACATTTAGTTGACAATTAACTTTCTCTCTTCTTGTCAAGTTGGTTGGATCCACGGGCTTGTATCCTTCTTCAATGATCCTCCAAATCTCAATAGAGGCACTATTTACATGAGATCTCATAGAATATTGTCCAACTAGTAAACAAAGATGCATTTAGCTTAGGTGGATCTCCTCTTAGATAAATGGGAGGATTAGGGATGGGTAGGTCTGGAGAGTATGCAAAGGGAACCTGATGATACTCCGGTTTCCAACCATTGTTAGTTGGTTTAAAGGGGATTCACTTTTAGTTCCATCAACTCCCTTATCCCTTTTATTCTATTTATCCTCTCGAGAGGGAAGAGGAGAAAGGGCTGCGGTGCCTTGGGCTGTCGTGAGTTTCGTCAATAGCTCACGCATCTCACGCATTTGGGTTTCCATTGATTTCTTCATGGCATTGAAGTCCTCAAGGGAAACTGTAGTTCCCGCGGCATCTGTAGTTCCTTCCTCATGTGTCATACTTCTTAGGCTGTTAAGCCCAAATAAAGAGATGAGGCTCTGATACCAATTGAAAGGATCATATGACACCTAGAGGGGGGTGAATAGGTGCTACCCAATTTTTAGTTCTTTTTCAGTTTAGGCTTGACACAAATGTAAATTCTCTTGATATGCAACTATGGTGAATTTACCTATATGACAAGTTAACTCTAAGCAGGCTACGAGATACAAGTAAAGGCAAGGTAAAGAGGTAATTGAAAGTGATGCACGCGGAGACACGGATGTAATCCCGACTTCCTCCTTTTTAGGGGAGTACGTCTCGTTGGAGGTGTGTGAGCTTCGCCACCACAGGTTATCTCAACGCCACAACAAGCTCACCCTATTCTCCAATGAACCGCACCACAAAGGATTGGTTCACCTTCCACTATCGGAATCCTTCAAGGCGGAATCTAGAGCCTTTGCAACAACAATCCGGGGCAGACACCCACAACTGAATTGGGGGCTCCCGAACAGCTATAATCTATCACAATAGACAAAAGGTAAGATTAACAAGATGCATAGGTTTTCCCAATGGAAACCCTAGGCTCGAATCCCTCAAGTTAATGAGGGGGAAATGTAAATCTGCTTGGTGAAGATGTAGATCTCGGCCTTCTCCTTCAATCCTCCAAAGATCAACGAGTTTGGGTGGAGGGATTGGGAGATCTCTGAGTTTTGAGCTTGCAACAATGGTGGTCAAAGATATTTTGGTCGAGCAAACTGAGGTTGAAGAAGGGGAGGGGTATTTATACCCCTCCGAAAACTATCCGTTGCAACCTCTAGGGAGGCCGAAATATCCGGCCTGAGTTGGGGCCGGAATATCCGGTCAGCCGGAATATTCCGGCCTGGAACCAAAATGTCTAGCCTAAACTTCCGGTTTAGGCAGAAGCTCGCACTTTTCTCTGGCAGCTGGTCATTGCAGAAAATCCAAGCAGACCGGAATATTCCGGCCTGGAACCAAAGTTTCGGCCCAATATTCGTCCTTAGCAGGAAATCCAGCACCCCGGAATATCCGGCCAGGAAACAAAGTTCTGGCCCAATATTCCGGTTTGGCCAGAGCTTCGCACAAGCTCTTTTCTCTTCTCTTTTTGGAGTTCGATGCTCATGATTTGATCTACTAAATCCTGCATCATTCAGAACACTATTAAATTAGCACTAGTGTTGTTGCCTAATACACAAAACATCGAGGGAATAAGAAATGTTCTTTCACTAGGCTCCGGGCAAAAACCCTAATACAGTTCTTTTGACTCGACGACAACGGTGCATCGCGTTGTTACCCTCTTGGGGGGCATGCCCCCTGGCGTGAAGTTTCTTAGGCTCTTGCATGGGGTGACCCCGTTCGTCTCCTATCTTATAGACGGGTCACCGTCGTCATCGTTCTATCCTCTGTGTCAGCTGGCAGGAACGGCGATCCACACCTGTTATGTCCCGTTGCCGCCGTCAATCACCGGGACGTGAGATCGATACATTCTTCTTGTGGTACTAGCCGAGCCTGAAGAAGAAGGGGATCGTAGAGCAGAGGAAGAGGAAGACAGACAAGAGGAGGAGACGAGTTCAGTTCTATTCGATGCCGTCTCCGTGCCCATCCCTTCCCTCTTATACTGCAGGTCTCGATTGTCTGCTCAATCCCCGATGGCTTACAGCCCAGCCCAAAAACATGTATCCCACCTTGGCAGTAGGTGCGGGTGTTACACTTACACCACCTTGGCAGTAGGATCCGAGTGAGGAACAATATGAAAATTTCTGATTTATCTTTTTTGTGTAGCCCAAAGTAAAACGAATTTTGAGTTCAAATTTTACACGTTTGTAGATCTCGTAAAAATCTACACCTGGAATTTTTTGCTCGATTTTTGGAAACGAAAATGTGCCGATTTTGAAGTTTTGAAAAACCGAGCTAGAGCTCGGGCTCCATTTGCACTTTTCGTTCGGTCTTTGTGCTTTGTTCATAGAAGAAAGTACGAAATCATATTTCGACGGATGAAAAGCTGAACGTTCACGTCATTGGGGTTTTGTACTGATTTTAACCCACGAAGAGAACTACTCCCTCCGATCCATATTAGTGGGCATAGCTTTGTCTAAATTCATATGTATCTAGTTAAATATTTAGACTAGATACATGTGTATCTAGACAAAGTTGTGCCCACTAATATGGATCGGAGGTAGTACCTAAAAGCGTGGCGGCCCGCAATCAGCAATCAGCAGGGCAATCGTCCCCGAATTGTCACTGGCGGGCGGCATCAGTAATCAGCAGGCAATCTTCCCCCGAATTGTTAATCCTCCTCTTTTTTGTTGCGGCTTCCGCCCCTCTCTTTCTCCTAGTGGTTCTCCAAGAAACCGAGACGGTGATGGCCGCATCAAGGCGCCGCCTCCTTGGCTATTTGGCTTCGCCTCCCTTCCCCTCACTCTATAACACGTCGCGTCGGCCGCCACTTCCCCTCTCTTCCTCGATTACTTCGGTCGCGGTACACGCTTTCCTCTCCGTCGGTGCCTGCATAGTAGGTCGAGGACAGGTGCGTTTCTTGCAATTCACCGTGGTGGATTTCGCCTCTCGCTTCCATCGGGGCTGGGTGCATCTGCTTTTACTATGTAAACTTGATGGTTGGCGTGCGACTGTAGATGATCCGGAAGTCTTCCTTTCCATTCATATTTCAGTAACATAGTAATTTCAGTAACATCACCACCACATAACTTTTCCAAAACTAATTTTATTAACACTATTTTTATCAGCACGTATATTTCATATTGCACTACAACATTATTTTCTCAATTTATTTCCCATGTAAACTAATTCACCAACGGAAAATAATAGTAATACCTCAGAATTTTACATTAATTTCCAAACAATTCATAACTAATTAATACTCCATGGAAAAAATATTGAACATACCTAAATGCTTTCTAAAAAATAAATTCTACTTATTTATATCAAATTCACTATTGCTCGAAAAAATTAACCATGGTTATTTGACAAAACAAAAATAAACAACTCTTAAACATACTTAAAATACCAAAACTTCCCCCTAATTCACAATGTATTTTTTTTTTTTGGATAATTCAAACGTATATGAGTATATTTCTGCACTTCTACCAGCTACAGAATATTCAAATGTATATGACTATTTCCCATACTTACACAAATTACAGAAAAACTAATTCACCAACGAAAAATAATAGTAATACCGCATAATTTTAGATTAATTTCCAACAATCTGTAGCTATGCCAAACTTATTTCCCAAATAAACATAGTTGAATCAACAAACAAAATTTAAAATAGAACATGTTCTAAACAATTTGAAACACTTTCTAAATATTGTTTTAGGGTATTTACACAATTTCCAAAATCTACTAAATGCTGCAAAATCAGTAACTTAAACTATAGCCATCAAAAAAACTTATTCACCAACGAAAAATATATTGAATAAACACAAAAAAAATGCTGACTATTTATGGCGTATGATTAAATTTCAATTTTAGATATTTCAAACTTTTAAATATCTTCCAAACCTGACCACTTCGCAAAAGTAAACAAAAATCAAATCTACAAAACACCCCAACATGAACAATTTTCAAAATCTAGACAACTTCAGAACACAAACTTTTCCAAACTTCAAAAATTTCCAAACCTACACAATTTATAAATGCGCATATTACCAAAATTTAAATTTTATTTAGCACATAGGCGCGGCATTGCCGCGCTAAGTTCCCTAGTGTTATGTTTATATCATGTCTCAGACAAATCAGAAGGAGCAAAATTATGAGCTGGTTACTTTGGCTCCTGTACTGAAGGGGCATACTTGCCTTTTTTTAATCTCTGATATCATGGATCATTACAGTTGAATGTAATTGTTGAAGTTGATGTTAGCAAGCCTGTGAATGCTTGATTTATCTCTGTGTTACTGATGGCAAGATAGGACCTGTCCCACAGGACTTTGTAGCTCACCAATATAAACAATGGCTCTAGCATCGCCAGTGGACTATGCTGGCACAATCACTTCAAGTCAGAGGCACCTCAGTCGTTTTAGAGTGCCCAGCAGGAATCGCTTGGGATGTACTGAATATGAAAATAAATCACGAGCAGCATGTCAGTTGGTCGTCAGAGCCATGTTCGTGGAACACAGCAAATTGGACTTCTCGAATCCGAATTGGAAGAAGCAATTTCAAGAGGATTTCGATAGGAGGTCCAGTTTGCCGCATTTGACAGATGTAATTGATGTGGAATCGAGGCCAACGACATTTTCTCTCAAGAGTAGGTGAGATATGTTGCCTTCTGTTTCTGTCCAATTCATTTGTCTTGATCTATACTGTTGGTGACTGAAACAGATATCTTTATGATTCTTGTGATGTTTGCTTTGTTTGCAACCAGAACTCCACTGGAGAATGTTGCTGGTTCATTGGAAGAATCGTGGAACGGCTATGTTAATGATGACGATAGAACACTTTTGAAGGTATACTTCGTCATTGAGTGGTCAGATTACTAGATATGGATTAACACCACAGTAATTAGTTCATTAGTTTCTGTGGCTACTTGAATATAATTTGAATTTTTCACCTGAATATAGTAAAATATTACGGTTTTTGCACTTGGGCTACACAGTAAATGTGTATGATTGACTTGAATTGTTATCTGCATGTGTGCAGCACCACGTCTGGGTGAAGGTAATGTAGTAAATGTTTTTTTTCTTCAGGTCATTAAGTTTGCCTCACCAAGGTCTGCTGGAGCTGACTGCATTGACCCTGATTGCAGCTGGGTTGAACAATGGTGACAGCACTGTACAAATAAAGTGTTGACTTGTGACAAATCATTTTCTCTCGCTAACACAAACTCATGTATTTTCCAGGGTTCACCGTGCTGGCCCCCGTAAACAAATATATTTTGAGCCTCAGTGTGTAAAGGCTGGAATTGTAACCTGTGGTGGACTTTGCCCTGGTCTCAATGATGTTATCCGGCAGGTAGAATAGAACTTGACGAGTTGATCTCTGACTGTCTGCACTGATAAATAAGAGATGATTACGATAGCTTATGATTATTTTCTGCTGAAAATTCTCTTGAAGAAAACACTACTCTTAGTTGAAATGTGCCATGCTTGCACTCTTCACTCTTGTAGATTGTGCTTACACTTGAAAAATATGGAGTAAAAAACATTGTTGGGATACAACATGGTTTCGGTGGATTTTTCGAAGATCATTTATCGAAAGTGCCGGGAAGATTTTTTTTGTACATCATGAAGTGTGTGGAAACGATAATAATCCTGATTGTGAGTTTGTGGCTCTTTTACTTCATCCAGCTTAATAGACATGTCGTCCAAAATATCAATCTTGCTGGTGGCAGCTTCTTAGGAGTTTCTCGTGGCGGGGCAAGTATTTCAGACATTGTCGACATCATCCAGGCATGTGTGCGCAACTCCAGTACTCCGTAAAATATGATTACGAAAAGGTGATACATTGAAGACTTATTAACTTGATTTCTGTTCAGGCCAGGAGGCTTGACATGCTCTTTGTACTAGGTGGAAATGGAACTCATGCTGGAGCTAATGCTATACATGGCGAGGTTTGTTAATTTTTTTCTTGCATCAGAACAAGACATTCCTTATCTTTATTTCTTAAATTTATCTTGCATCAGAACAAGACATTCCTTACATTAGCCTGGTCCGTGGGATTAAGGATGGATGGTTGCATACTTAGATGTGTCTGTTTCCTTTGGCCAAAAATAGTGCCGCAGGAGAAAACTCAAAGTATCGATTGTGGGTGTCCCAAAAACAATTGATAATGACATACTACTGATGGACAAGACATTTGGATTTGATACTGCAGTGGAAGCAGCACAAAGAGCTATAAATTCTGCATATATTGAGGTGATTCAGTTGAGTAACCTCTAGGTTCTCATGCATACATATTTTAGAGCAAACAATATAATATAGCCTCACAATGGTTGCCACGCAAAAATTTGATTGTGGTTAACACTATGTTTAGGCACATTCTGCATTTCATGGCATAGGATTGGTCAAGCTGATGGGAAGAAGCAGTGGCCTTATCACAATGCATGCTTCCCTGCCAAGTGGGCAAGTCGATATCTGCCTGATACCTGAGGTGTCTACTTTTCAACTTTTCCTGTGTAGTTCCTGCTTACTATACCCCTCTAGTTGATCTGATTCGTAATAATCCCAATGAAGGTACCATTCACTTTTGATGGACCAAGCTGAGTTCTTCGACACCTTGAGTGCTTGATAGAGACCAAGGGATTTGCTCTGATTTGTATTGCCGAAGGAGCTGGACAGGTAGGATTACATTCACGTACAAGATAATTTTTCCTCGGGGACTCACTGCCAGCATTTGGGATTTAACAAGGATCCTTGAATTTAGGCACATGCTTATGTGTGTGTGTGTGCACGTACAAAATAAATTTTGCTCGGGACTTCACTGCCAGCATGAGGGATTTAACAAGGAGCCCTTGAATTTAGGCACAGGCTTGTGTCTGCGTGCTAATTCTATTATATATAGTCTATTACAAGAATTACGTAACATAAACTACGATATGTTTCCAGGAATATTTGCAAAAGTCAATTGCAACCGATGCTTCAGGGAACATGGTTCTTAGTGATATCGGTGTGCACCTTCAACAGAAGGTTTGTCCATGTCAGCAAATGTTCTTCACGGTGATGTATGTGTTGTGAATGAAACAATTTTGATTTAAACAATGCCATGCCACAGATCAAGTCTCGTTTCAGAGAAATAGGTGTCCATTCTGACGTGAAGTACATCGATCCTACGTACATGCTCCGTGCCGTACGTGCCAATGCATCTGATGCCATCCTATGCACGGTGCTCGGCCAGAATGCTGTAAGACACTGTTTGTCTTAACTGCCTATCTGTCTCAGGAGATCTTGTGATTCTGTTTTCTGAACATTAGCCCCTGATGCAACCTCGCAGGTTCACGGTGCCTTTGCAGGGTTCAGCGGCATCACAACAGGAATATGCAACACGCACAATGTGTACTTGCCAATACCGGAAGTCATCAAAACACCAAGGCTTGTTGATCCAAACAGCAGGATGTGGCACAGATGTTTGACTTCAACAGGTCAACCTGACTTCTATTGATAAAAAAAATCACAAGAAGTTCGTAAGGTCTAATTGTGAAAAGTACAGCCAGTGTATAGCATTGTCAATATTGTATATAATTTTATCTTTTGTCTTAAGAAGGAATCGTATGTCACCAGTCATTGAGGTACAAGATGGCTACAATAATCATCTCGCTAACTGGTCGTTTTTCTGTGCAATAATTTGCTGTACATGCTCTAAACTGAAGCTTTACCCGCACCAATGGTCTCAGCACTTCAACATAAACGTTTGTCCGTTGATTTTGTAAATCTATATTTGTTGTACTATGCATCAGCTGTAAATGATTGTACATCAAAATGAGATTTCCGTTAAGCTACTTGAAGTTTCGATTCTAGACAATGGTTTTTTCTTTATTCCTAACCTGCCAATCTAGCAAAATTGTATGGTTCACCTTTTGCTTTGCGTTACATATTACCATAATGCTTGATGAGGTCCACTACTCATACCTAAAAAGATTGGATTATTTAAAGATGAAACCGTAGCAACGCACATACATATTTGCTAGTATAAGCTTACGAATCAAATACCCAACAAAGGAAATTCAAAAACTAATGCATAAAACTAAGGAAAGTATTTTCAAAATAAAAAAAGGAAGAAGAAATTAGTTGTAATATTTCAAAACTTTTGAGGATCAAATTATTTCTACCAAACCGTGACCAATCCACTTGCATGTAGTTTTCTTTAATATTTGAAAGTTAAATTCCACATATATTAAGTGTTAATAAAAGTTACATTGCTATATGTCTCCCAAAATTGGGTTGCCCTTGCGGGAGCACGGGATGATGACTAGTTTCCTATAATTAGGATGCAATGGCGAAAATACGCGTGCCTCCCCTCCATCCACCATGACCTCACATCATATCAACCCGTTGGACAAACGTCAGCACCCCAGATCTTACTAGCTTGGGCAAGAGCCGTAACATTGCTGCATGCCCCGCCCTTCAAGTGCTTCCATAGACCCTTGTCTCCTTTCCCTCCATTACATGCATCCACAAATTAGGCCACCCCTCCTTCCCATCTTCAAATCCACCGTCTATGTAGGCCCCCCTCTCTCTTTAGGCTACCTAACTAGACATCTATCGAAAAGGCCGACGACATGGAGCTCTCCGTGGAGAGCTGCGGCGGAAGGCCGCCGCGTCCGCCGCAGATTGGCTTGGTGGGTCTTTTTTTTGCGTGCATGGTCGCTGGCGGCGTGCAATACGGCTGGGCATTGCAGCTTTCCCTCCTCACCCCCTACGTCCAGGTAAAAGGGCAAGTTTCTCGAAGACATGATTTTTTATATCCGTTTTTTTCAGATTGTTTCTTTGTTGTGGTGTTGGTGCTATTACGTGCCGCTGTTATAAAAATAAGCAATCTTTTCTCTATAATATTTGTACTCATTTGGGCTTCTTACATCAATAAACTAAATCTCTAGAGGAAATCTAATATGATACACTGTTTTTTGGGTAAAATTACACTTTAACATGTATTCTGGGAGTTTTTGCTTTTTTTAAACTACCAAACTTCAAATTTTCACCAGAAAGTTGTGGTTATAGATTATTTTTACCAAATAATATTTATCAAAATTCTTTAATGTAATTACATGTTTCTGGATTGTATGTCATTTACTTATTTACATTACTCTCATGTAAAATATAATGCATTTATTGTCTAATAAGTCCAACTTTGTAAACTTTGACAACATTTATAAAAAACACCAATATTAATAATACCAAATCAATAACATAAGATCCATTGTGAACTATATTTTTAAATTATATTTGTTTCGAAGTGCACATGTTGGCATTTTTTCTGTTTGAGGTTATGGGCGTCCTTCCAATTAGATATGCTAAAACTGGACACACTAAAAATCGTCTAGCACGTGGGAACCACTTTCTAGTAGGTAGCTTTTCTTGTCTTTTCCAACTAGTCCTTGTCCCATCTGCCTTGGCTAGGCCTATACTTGGCCTGAATGAGCAACATGTCATCTACTTCCTCTTCTCTCATGCAAAGGAATAATTGTCACTGAAAAAATATGCGAAGTGATGACAGTGCCTGTCACCTGCTCACCCGCTCTCAATTGTTGCCACCAGCACCCGCTGCCACTGTTGATTTTGGTGACGTCCGCATGTCCTCGACCGACCAGCAAACCGGCAGAGGAGACCCCTTGCTTGGAGGCACAGGGGAGAGCGCAACGACTCCTAGGAAGCGTGTAGGAGGACGGTTTTTGCCGGAACATGTGAAGGAGGTAGAAATGGTGGGAGTAAGTTTGTAACGGCGAGTGGTGTGAGATGGTGACGTTAGGTGGAGGGGAGTAGGCAAAAAATGGTGGCAACAAGGTGGTGGTTGTTGTCATGGGCGGACGCAGCGCCCCTGCTGCCCGGCGCTCGCCCGGGCTTCGATCCCGTCCGCCTCGTGCTTTTGATCGCTATTAGGCTTAGCAGTTCCGATCTGGCTGGGGCAAACTGATCGACAAAAGAAATAAAAACTGGTCAGCGTGGTGTGGTGGGCTTTGAGGCATTGGCAGTGCATGGGCATTGGGCCTAGGCCGTGCGTCGCCCTGTCGCAAGCGCAGCAGGCCGCTAATCCGTCGTGAGTCAGCGATTCGATCGAGGCTCGAACTCTCGATCCAAGCTACCGAACTGGTACGTTGGCAAGCTATGGATCCATCATCAGGGAAATTAACAGGAGTTCACTTCTGTTCAGTTCGTCCATGAACGTAGAAAGTTTAATGTCCATGCACACTGCCTTGCTCGTAGCTCTTTATCGATAGAAATGGGCCGTAATACCTGGCTCCTTGATACTCCTAATGTAATCATTGTACCCTTTGTGACCGAGCACTAAAATAGAGCTAGTTCCTTAAAAAAAAATAGAGCTCGCCGCCGAGGACTTTGAGGATGAGTACCGGTTGCCGGGCGGGTGCCGCGTCATCTTCAGCAACCACGTCAGGACCTACAGCCTCGACATCCTCATCAACTACAAGGTGCCGATGTGGAAGCGAGTGGAGGGCGCTGACGTCGAGCTTGCCGCCGCATCGGCGGCGCTTGAGGCAGGAGTGCCCGGTGCCGGGGCTCGCCTGCAAGTGGCAGTGGACGCGCGCGAGCTCGCATGCGCCGTGCGCCGCATCGTCGAGAAGGAAGACCTCGACATCGACCCGTAGGTCGATGAGGAGGAGCCCGCCGGGAGGAGTTTATCCGGTTGGTCGACCGTCAGAGTTTCATTAGTATTTTGTAGTTCTTAGGTTGTGACTTGTGAACATTGGAACGTGTGTTGCGAGCGTGTAATGTATTATATTCGTGTTTTCGCATTAAAACTATTTTGAACACAATATTTGCTCCATATTCCGTACATTTGTCTGAGAAAAAATTTAGTTACACTGCGGCGGGCCCAGGCTTCGACAAATTCCTGGGTCCGCCACTGGTTGTTGTAGCTCATGCACATCCTGAAAATTCCATGGTGACAAATATCATGAGGATCGACAACACCATATAGTTTCCCCTCCTTCCTCTAAATATAAAGGCCATATGGTTGGTTTTAGAGAACCCTTTGAAAAAATTAATGTATTAAGTGGCTATAGGGAATTTGTTAGAATCTGTTTTTTTTTTACAAAAAAAAATACAGGTTGGGGGAGTTTAGATAATCGAGAAGGCCATCCGTGCACCAAACCCTAGGGCTGCCACCCTTCCTCCCTCGTTTTCTTACTTCATTGTTAAGGTGGCCTTTAGGTTCTACTCGCTCCTTTTTTAAGTATAAGATGTTTTAAGTGTCGTACATGTTGACTAGATTCACACTTAAGTGAGCCTATATATAAACTAAAACATGTCTATATGCATTTAGATACATGTGCATGCGAGAAAAGGGTAAAACATCTTATATTGAAAAACGGAGGGAGTAGTTCTATTGGGGGTGGAGCCTGGTAGCTCCTCGGCGCGTATTGGGTCCATGGGGTTCCATCAACTGGCTGCTGAGAGCAACGTCCTGTCGTGGGGACACGAGCGGCAGATTCCGGCGGCCGGGCGTCCTAGAGCCTCGTCTTGGATGCAGGGAAGGTGTGGCGGCGGCAGATGGATTTAGACATGGCCAAGATCAGATAGTGCGGTTGTTGTGCGCGTGGACGGTGTTGTTCGTCTACGGAGAGATGGTCGACCACAGTCATGCTCGCATTAATTAGGGCCAGCAATGGTGACGCCTTTGCGTACCTGTACCTTTTTGAAGGAATTGTTGATACCGTTCTTGACTACCTAGGGTGAACAAGTGGATGATGGCATGTTCGCTTTGCAGCTGAAACTCCCATGTCTCGCTGGTGCCATGTTTGGGTGGATGAGTTATCGAGGTGGAGTGTGGTGGTTGGAGGTCGAGATCCTTTGTTGAGACGTCGTGTTGTGATACTAGTCACAATGGGTAGTAACATAGGAGTAACATCAATTCCACATAGGCAAAAAGTCTGATATGGTGGATAATTAATGAGGAGAGAGATGGTTGTGGTAATATAGTATGTTACCGTAACATCAAACATTTCAAGACAAGATGTGTGTACAACTTAATAAATAAACTTATGCATGACACTACACACATGTTACTCCCCATTGTGGAGCTAGTAACTTAGAGTTGTAACATATGCATGTTACTAGTCTAGTTACTCCCCATTGTCAGTAGTCTGAGGATGGTGTGTGGCAATTTGCCCATGATTTCCATGGACATGGCCTTATAGTGACATCTCATGGTGTATTGTATGAGTGCCCAAACTTACATTGCAGGACACTAGCGAACGAAAATGTTGAATTGCCGAGGGAAAATAAAACTCCACACCTAGTTGGAGGTCCCGCTTATTTGGGACGTCCAGCTACTTTATAAATCGTGTACAACTTATCAACGATTTTTAAATATCAAAGTATTATCAATAATTTTTTAATCTGTACAGTTTCTTTTTAGATTCATGAAGTAACAAGAGATATCCGTGCATACATTAACAAAAAAATTAAAACCACACATTAACATTATTATTTTTATCAATACATAGATTAGGAGGTGTCATATCCTTCCTTGAATGAAAATTCGACGGTCTGATAGTTGGTGGACATCCAACTAGACGTGGTGTCCCTGCGTTGATTGCCGAGATGTCTCGACCGTGATGAATGGCTCTGCACCGTGACCGGCTGTTCGCTTGGTTTTTTTTAGGGCAAAACACACTTTATTTACTGATCAACAATGTTTAAAGGAATGGGTACAAGATCAGTGGGATTTAACAGTCACAAGTGGCGACCCGAACCTAAATTCAGAGTGTGTCTTGCAACGCAATGTGCCTCATGATTTGATGCCATACCTTCAAATATAAAGGAGCATTCTGTGAATTCTGTCATCATCAACTTGATCTCCTTGATGATACTTCCATGTGTACCTCCTTATCTTCCGTGCCGAATGTCATTAACCAGTCTCACACTCAGTCGAAACTATTACCCAATTTATAGACAAGTCTAAAGCGAGTGACGTGGGGTTAACACGACAAATCCTATCGGTAAGATACCTAGGGTTTCATATAGGGGGAGAAGTTGGCGCGCTGATAGTTCCGTCAGCTGACAAGTAAGGATTTACCCAGGTTCGGCCCCTCATTGTGAGGTAAAGACCTACATCCTGCTTGTCTGATCTGTATTGTTGTATAATTACATGGTGGTCGTAATGGCGATGGTGGTGGTGAGATGTAATCGGTTGGGCCGCATCGGGTACGCCAATGGTGGGGTGCCCGGAGGGTATGCCCACGTCAGTAGCCCCCGAGTGTCTGGTCTATTCGAAAAATCGGGCAGAGACTAAGAGTAGCATGTCGAGTAGGCGTAGTCGATGCGTCGGGTGTGTCGAGTTGTCATCTGGTATGCCAGGTATCGCTGACTCGGAAGTGCGCCGAGTCAGCGTTCAACGAGATGACCGCAGCAAGTCATGGCGGACTCAGATGATCCTTTCTGTCGGGTGCGTGACCGGCACCTGTCTCGTCGGGTGCGCGACCAGCGCTCATTGGGTGCGCAACCAGCGGGAGTAGCCCCCGAGGCTATGTTCGACTCGCAGAATCGGGCATAGGCTGAGGTTGTTCTGAAGCTAACCCCATGTCTTTTAGCTTCTGTTGGCTCCCGGAGGAGGACACGTGTCGATTCTCGAAGGAGGCAATCGTCGGCTCCCTGGGATGGCAGTCGTTCCATGGGTAGTAGTAAATTAACCTGGGAGATCAATAAACAATGAATCGTTATATCTTGCAGTGTGCATAAAACATAAGTTCATGTGCTTGGAACTTGAGAGATTTTAATTTGTGAGGCGATAGTTGATTAGGTGGATTTCAATTGGACACCCTTCTCTTCCGTGCAATAGATCCTTTCCTTAGCCTGGTGCCTTATAGCCGATGCGTATTGCCAAACTGTCAGTCGGAAGTGCATCGACAAGGCTAGAGTTCAAGAGTTTGGCATCAGGTTGTACCACTACTCGGATTGTTTCGCGGAAAACATAAAAGAGCAAAGTCGGGGACACACATGGTGGCTGTGCACCCAGCAGATTATTAAGGCGCAGCCCCGGGAGTGCATCGAGTGTGGCCGGCGAACAGTTTAGAAGCATGCGTAGCAAACTAATCGACTCGTAGTGGAGGAACTTTGCTCATGGACATAAATTGTAATGCTATAAGCTGAAACTTATCTTTGAGAGGGAGTAGACGCGGCATGATCATGGGGCGTTTAGCCAAAAGAGTCGACACGGTGGGCGGAGTCGACACGGCAAAGTTGCACAGAGTTTACCCGGAAGAAGTCGAAGCGGCGGACGGAGTCGACGCGGTGCGGGTGCGGCCGAGGTAAATTATGTAGCATGTATGGCGCAGTCCTCGAGTGTCGGGTGCGACCGAGGCAAATTGTATGGTCCTGTGAGGTGCGCCCCGAGTGTTAGGTGTGGCTGTTTCTGCATCAGTGTAGAGCTTGTCGAGCGGCTGATGAAGATGAACGGTGACGCCACACCGTACATGCGCCGCCATCTTGCCGACTCCCCGGTCTGTCGAGTACGTGCAGTCGAAGTCGACGCACCGTTCCGCCGAGTCGTCGACGATCGCCATGCTTGACATGTCTTGCCGATGGATTGGGCTAACCGGGTCTTCTTTTTTCCTTCTTGGCTGATCCATGCATAAAATTCCTGGCTGGTCGCATGCATGTGATTAGCACCCTGGCCGCGTACGCAATCCATGCATGAGTTGTATTGCTGATTGCCTTCATGTCGTGTGATACAATCAACTGGATATCATGATGTAGCAGTTTGGTTTCCTCAGGACTTGCTCCATTGAGAAAAGTAGTGGATGGATTACGCCGGCTTTCGGCAAATTTGCTGCATCGAACTCGGCGATTTAACCCATGACGTCAGCTGCTTTTACCAATCTCGGCTCGGATCGGAACGCCGACAAAACTTTGTCCTGTAGATCTGATAAGCAGCGTATGCAGACAATGGTGATGTAGAGCCGTGTGCATGCGAACGAGTCGCATGCGGTAGTCGGAGTAAGGCGGACGTTGCAGCAGAGCTCGATCCGCTCGCGTACCAGCCGTAGCCGCTAGCCGATGAGATTGGATTTTGCATGGCCAGATACGGAACGCCGCCGCACGCTGAGTGTACAAACGGAACACCGCCGCCAAATTGGATCGTGGGTACCGTGCACCCGGAACGCCGTCATCGCCGTAGTTGTTAACGTAGATTGGAGCCGCCGAAACAGCGATTCCAGCGCGCGTTCTTACAACAGACGGCGTCAATTGACGTGGGGTTAACACGATAAATCCCATCTGTAAGATACTTAGGATTTGATATAGGGGAAGAAGTTGGCACGCTGTTAGTTCCGTCGTCTGACAAGTAAGGATTTACCCAGATTCGGCCCTCATTGTGAGATAAAGACCTACATCCTGCTTGACTGATCTGTATTGCTGTATAATTACATGGTGGTCGTAATGGCGATGGTGGTGGTGAAATGTAATCCCGTTAGGGTTTTGCCTAGCTGCTGTCTCCAAATCCCTAAAGGTGTCGTTGCCTGGATTTATATATGTAATGAGGTAGGGTTTACATGAGTTCTTGTCTTGTACTGTAAATTGTGCCTTTCTTGGGCTTCCTTGCGCTGCCAAGTGTGTCTTCGGTTGAGCCGCATCGGGTACGCCAATGGTGGGGTGCCCAAAGGGTTTGCCCATGTCAGCGAGAGGGCCTCACGACAAGCCAAAGCTTCGGATCAGTAACAGCGCTAAAGGCTTCAAAGTTCAGATTTCCTGCTAGTGTCCACCTTCTTTACCAACACCCATAGGAGGAGGGATCCGAACCGAGGCTGTTTGCTTTGTGCGTGCATAGTTTTTCAAGGCGGGGTCCCACATCTCAAACCAACCTACCCTATCCACTAGCACCGCCCATCCACGCCCCCCGTGCTGGTCCTTTCCGTGGTTGTGCGTCACTTTTTGGAATCATGTACAAACACCAATTTTGGTACCAGCCAATACCCAAAAGAATGAACAAGAATTTTATTATCATTGCTGAATTTGAGATTTATTAACCAAATAAGAATCTATGCACTAACATGAAATATGATCCAATTTTTGTAATTAATGCATCATCAAGAGTTCTAGGATTTATTGTTTGACAAGAAATATACAGATTCACAAACAAATGAGATTTTATGAACCATGAAGTAGAAGAAAACTTAAACCGTGCATTAACAAGAAGTTTGAAGATAAGCATTATCAAGATTTTGTGGTTTATGTATTAACAAAAAAACAATCCATGCATTTAACATGAAAACATGATCCGATGCACTAACATTTTTTCTAGGATAGATGCATTAGCAACAAATTGCACTAGCAGGAGAATGGATTTTTTCAGATCATGCATGCCAAAAACCAAACAAATACCACAGTTTCGTCACGGTAAACAACACACACAGGAACACGCCGCACCTTTTTTTTTTGGATCAGCATCTCTAACATTACTGTAAAAAACAGACACACATGACCTAGATTTCGGATATGTTTTTTCACCATGTAGCCATGAACAAGAAATTGCAGATCCGGCTTTTTCAGATGCATTAACAAACATACAAGAATACTTGGGAAGAGAAGCCATGAACAAACATCAAACAATCCAAAACAGATTTGTTCAATTGTAAAGAACACATAAACACATGAGAACGTGACCATGTTCCATCTGCAAAAAGCCACAAATCTGTAGAAAATATGAAATAATATTGACATGATAAACAAAACACAAAAGCAAGGCTAGATCCCGAGCCTGCACACTCGGATTCCGACCTTCCACGGCCGGATACGGGAGGTACAAGGCAGGATCTTGTCTTTCCGAAAGATTGATCTTGCTCTCTCCGGTTAGTTCCCGGACCTCCATTGCCAGATCCGGAAGGTATGGGCCCGAATCTTGTCCTGCTGGCATTCTCCTGACCGGATCCTCCATGCTCCCCCGGCAGGTCGCCGGACGCGGCCTCCGACCTCGTGTACAGGTGGATGGATGCGACATGTTGCCTTCTTTTGTGTGCTGGAGCAAATTAGCCTCATATGGAGGCCGCGGATGGAGGCACCGACGACTTGGGGTGGGGTGGTGGGGGTGGTCAGGTGAAAGGAGAAAGGTGTGGCTGCATTTCTAGGAGAGATGATTAGAGCATCTCGAACAGATAACATATAACCTATTACCGGAAAATTGGTATCCGGTTAAGCTATAGTTTTTTTCCAGTACCGAGTTTACCGCATCTGTTCTGCCCACCCTACCGTGCAGGTACCGTAAAACTTTTTTTTGCTTGTTTTTTCAAATTCATCATTTTGAACAACATGAATTTCATAATACATCAATACAAATTCAACATAATAAATGTCCTAACATCATACAATACAATAATCATCCATATTAAAACAAATCTTTAAATCTAAATAATTAAAAAACTAACGAATGTTCTGAATGGAAACAATGTACCAACAACAATCTCAAATGAATTAAATGAGAATCTACTTCTTCCCTTACAACTGTCACTGGTGCTCAACAAGATCATTATGGAGTTGAATGTGTGTGTCTGTGTCCTCAATCTGCCTTCAGGTCTCAAGAAATGATTGGATCTGGTCCGGATTCCTTTGGGGTTTCACTCGGCTACCAATGTTTGTCATAGAAAATTCCAAGTTTAAACCCATCTCATCATCAATGATCATGTTGTGTAAAATCACACAAGCCGTCATGATATCTGAGAGGGATTTCTTATCCCAAAAATGAGTAGGACCTCGAACAATTGCAAAACGAGCTTTTTCGGCATGCTTCTTGAACTTTGAAGATGAAATCCTTCTTGTTGGCCGGTTTTGATATGGTCTTCAAAAAAGCTGACCAAGAAGGATAGATACCGTCAGAAAGATTATACCCATGGTTCAGTCATGCCCATTCACGGTGTAGTTGCAAGCCGGGGCATCTCCACTAGCAAGCCGAGCTAATAGATGTGTTCTCTGCAAAACAATGATATCATTGAGAGTACCCGGTAAACCAAAGAAGCAATGCCAAACCCACAATTCCTCCCAAGCAACGGCTTCGAGGACGATGGTAGGATCACGATGATGACTGGTGAATTGTCCATACCAAGCCGCCGGACAATTCTTCCACCTCCAATGCATGCAATCCACACTTCCAAGAATGCCCGTCCATCCTTTGATTCATTTGCCGCAATCAACTTCTTCGTGTCCTCTTCATTAGGACTTCAGATGTACTCCGGCCCAAAAACCTTGATCAATGTTTTGGCACACACTTGCACACATTTGATCGTGGTATGTTTGCCAATGTGAAGGTATTCATCGGTGTAGTCAGTCGGAACACCATATGCTCTCACCCTCATAGCCGCCGTATCTTTTGGTATGAACTACACCCAAGCAAACCGGCCACATTTCTCGACCGAAGTAACAGAGTTTTACTTGCAAGCTTCAACAATGCAAACAAATAGGGATATACGGATGCAATAGCGCCTACTGAAGAGGTACCTCTGCGAAGTAGTCCTTCATTAGCAACGCAGCCCCGAGCGCCCAGTTCCGAAAAATGCAAAGACACCCGACCTTCAAGCCTTGCCTCTTCCTCTTGCCTTCGGCCTCAAATTTCTCGATGAGATGCGCCATAATCATGTGCTCGACACCATCATCAAAGGGCATCTCCTCAATCTCGGAACCATCCGAGTCGGAGGACGAAGAACTCCAATCAACTAACTTATAACTTCTTCTCCAGCGAACGCCAGATCCGCGCCGCGCGAGCTCCTTACATGCATCCGGCCCAAAATCGGCGGCTCCGAAGGCTGCAGGAGTGGGAGGAGGTATCCACTGCTCAGACCTGCCAGGAGCAGCCACTGTCGTTCCGAACAAGCCATGCACCCGAGCTCGGCGCCGGATCAATGGCGGCGGCTGCGACCGCGTGGACGGGACATGCCTCCCCCGGGGCCGAAACTTGGTGGAAACGACCAGCCGGGAGGTGGTGACCCTTTTCCGTGGTGCGGGGAAGCTGCGGGGGAGGGGGGTTAGGCGGGAGGGGGAGGGGCAACAGGGCGCGCGACGAGATGAGGCGGCGGGGGGAGGCGGAAGTCAGCACGCGGTGAAACTTCCACGCAGGCTGGTTTGCACCAGGAGTGCGGGGTGTGGGAAATTCCGCCGCGAAAACGGAATAGAGGGAGCAAGGGGTTGAAATTTTGAGCTCCCCGGAAAATTTTATCCGATACGGGGGCCTATGCGGTATCTGATCCGTCCCATATTTCGCCCCGGACTCGAAAAATGCAGTTATTTTGCAGGCCGGGAGCTTATCCGGTACATGCTAGAGATGCTCTTAGGGCTATTATTTCCTAAACTAACCACAAACGCAATGGGACAGAAGAAGGAAAGGACATTTGCTCCCGGGCACCACTATGTTGCTATACTACTTTTTTTAATCTTGTACTACCCATTTGTTATGCCCATGATCCATCGCTCTTTTTCTTCGTAAAACCCCTGAAGACCCATCGCTGCTAAACGTGATTCTGGCTAAAGAAAGTACAGACATGTGGAGCCCCAACGGAGGGTGCATTCACATGGGAGAAAATGGTCAATGCTCCGGGCACCCACAATGTTGCCGGCACTACCCATCAGTTATGCCCACGATCCATCGCTATTTTTTTCGTAAAACCCCTGACGATCCATCATTGCTAAAAGCGATTCTGGATAAAGAAAGTACATACATGTGGAGCCACAACGGAGGGTGCGTTCACATGGGAGGAGTTGGTCAAATCTACCCTCAAGAATTTCCAACAGGTTGGACGGCCATGATATGCCGGGGAGATCCATGTAGGTGTGGTTTTGCATTTTTGATGGTTTTCATGTCTGGACTATATGCTCTTACATCATTCTTCAAATGGCAGTGCTCGACGAGGACAAATGCTGCTATTTTTTTACCATCTTTGTTTTTTTTTTTGCTTTGCTGAGGCACAACGTTGGTCTTCTTTGACTTTGCTATTTGCGGGGTGCTCCATCGTGTGTATGTGTTAGTGTCGGTGGTGTGCATTCTAACTATAGCGAGGCCGGGTGTATGCCACTGTGTTTTGTATCTCCCTGATACTTCATTATGAGTTAATAAAACACCATTTTCTGAAGCAAAAATGCTATAGTTGCTCTCACATCTTTATTATCGAAAGGAATTCGCAATTGCCATTCATCCCGCCTCCCATCATCTCATATCCCCATAGAAATGACGAAGAAAAAAATATTTGATTGCAAGAAAAAGGAATAATATTATTCTTTGTTTCTTAATTAGGAAGAAAATAAATAATAAGGATATTTACAAATGTGGAGAAAATGAAGGCCTTTTCCTAGCAACACACTTTTATTTAGCTAGTCATTGTAATTGCTTGGATTCCACTAAGATGATCTAATATTTTTTATCTTCGATTCGAACAGACCTTGGGAATCCCTCACGCTCTAACTTCAGTCATGTGGCTCTGTGGCCCTATTGCTGGATTAATTGTAAGTTTACTGTGACTCTGTATAGATATTATGTAGAAGTACGTAAATCCACTTTGGCACTCTATGTGTTCACAAATTCATATTGAAATGTCAAAAAAATCCCAAATAAAATTTTGTAGATACGTCTTTACATTCTTTGTGTTCACAAATAGTATGTACAGTTACACTGGAAATTTTGTGTCGAACAATTCCGAAATAAGATTTCACGGATACTCTTCACGTTATATCCGTTTACAACAAAAGTTTTATGAAAAATTGACATTTTTATGGCCTTTGTAAAAAGAGAAAAAAATGTCTCACATTTTATGTGTTCTCAAATACTCTGTATAGATACTCTGGATAATGAGTATTTAAGAAACTAGATTTGAAATGTCAAAAAACTAGAAAATAAAATTTTGTGGATACATCCTCACATTCACATTCTATGTGTGTTCACAAAGTCGTCTTGTGAGACATTTTGCGTCCTGTGTAAAAATACAAAAAAATGCCTCGTGAAAAGTCTTATTTTAGCACAATATTTTGTCTATTTATATAGGCCACCAAAATGCAGGGTTTCCATGAAACTACTTCATGAGCACATAGTTAGAACCACTAGTTTATTTATGCAATACATTCTGGCGTAATCTCATGCGCTCCTCGATATTCATTAGTAGATAATGAAGTAGCATATCATGCACAATACTCATTAAACATTTGGACCGAAGAAATGATTCTTCATATTCTTTCACGAATTGAACAATTTTCTGCGAATTTATTGTGAAACGTATTTAAAAAATAACATGGGTGTATATATGTACTTATGAAGGTGCAACCCTGTGTGGGTCTCTCAAGTGACAAGTGCGCTTCCCCGCTAGGTAGGCGAAGACCCTTTATACTCTCGGGATGTATCGTCATCTGTATATCTGTGAGTACCTCCAAATACCATCTCTTCTGATCACATGCATTAAGCTACTGTAACCGTCACTAACATTTGGCCACCACTCTTGCCTGTGCTCATTAGGTCATAGTTGTCGGTTTCTCGTCAGACATCGGATACGCACTCGGTGATACAACGGAAGATTGCAAGTAATCTAGATCCTTCGCCAAAGCATATAGCCACAAATTCAAAAATCTTGGTAGAATCTAACATCATATTGTTGAATGATTTGTGTAGGAATTATACTGGGCCGCGGTACCGTGCGGCCGCCGCATTCATCTTGGGCTTCTGGCTGCTCGATTTCTCTAACAACACGGTTCAAGTGAGTGTGATTTCCCCAAGAGCATAGACATTATTTCACTGTTGGTTACGGACTTACGATACTAGGGACTAGGTTTAACTCTTCCGATGTAGGAAATTAAAGGGACTTTAGATTAATTCTCCAAGGGTCACCAATCACATTCCTTTTATGTATCACTAGATATGTATTAATTTAGCAGACGAGGAATCTTCCATTCTGTCCCGCACGGGTAGCCGAGCCCATAAGTGGGAGACTGTTTTAGGCATGGGACGTCGAGGCGGTGGCACCAGAGCTTTGGTGGTGGTTTGTCAGATGAGGTGTGGCAGTATGTGGAAAATGTCATGTATGTTCATGGGTGGAGGGACTTAATAAAGTTCAAGTAGCAAGACATTAATGTTAGTTGTGCATACATTGTGGTTTGTGCCGCTTAAATGGCAAAAGAACAATGTTTCTAGCTGCGTTTGGTCTTTGGAACGGCGGTTTGATAGCAAGTTGGCATGGTTGCCGTGTTTCGTCCCCTATGCTGTGTGCCCACGCTCAGAGGTGAGAAATAGTGAAATGCTGCTCTTGATGGCCCGGTGGCACATAACCACTACATCTAAGTTGGCTTGGCTAGGAGGTTGGGTAGTGGTACCCGGTAGTGTAGGTTGACCTGCTTCGTAGTGTGTCTCCACCTGATGACACAAAAGAGGCCATGGTTGTAGTCCCAGACCGATAAATACAGTAGTGGCTCTAAGAACGGGAGTTTCGCTAAATATTGTGGTGTCTGTTCTAGCCTGAAAGACTAATGGGGTCGCCGGTTACCCCAGTGTGCCTTGCGTGAACTCAAAAACATTGAGCCGATTAATCCATTAAGAGATGAGGGCTGCACGAAAAGTACAGTTTGGCATGGAGCATTGTCACGGTCCATACCTAATACCTTTAGAACATCTCTAACCAGAAGTACGTCCACAAACAGGAACCGGCTCTCCCGTTAGTCTGCCCGATAAATCACAATCCTAATATCCACTTATTTTCATACATGTAGATCTCATAGAACAAATCACCAATATATACACGTTGATCACATAGCGACATCAGATAGGAAAATCAAAAATTCAACAATTCAACGTTAACCTAAATAAATCAAAAATCCAATAATTCAATGTTAACCCAAATAGATTCAACAATTTAGACACGAATGAATCAATCACCCCCCTTGTTGCGCTAGTTTATGTCCTTGTCATCACCACGTTGCCGCTTTGACTTGTCGTTCCTCTTTATATTTCCGTGGTTCGGTATGTTTGTGGTAGGACTAGGCTACTCTTGGCCGGGTCCGGCATGGCTAGCGTGACCGGGAACGTCCGTGCAACCTCAAATCCACCCACGAATGGGTGTATTAGGGGTGTTGTACAGACCAAACATTTGGGCTAGGTCTTTAGGGGCAGGCTGGGAAACGTTTGCTTTCAGAGCGATGTTCGGCCTATCCTTCCGTGCATATAGGGGGAAATTTGGGGTCCGGTTGGAGATGCTCTTAGGGGATCAAATTGGAATAGTACGACTACTATATCTTTCTCTGAAAAATCCTTGCAAAGCTTAGCGTGCATCTATGAAAAGCCCTTTTTATGTTGAATCTACACTTGATCCGGGGTACCTTCGGACTAGAGTCGACATACATAGCCTCACGTAACCTGGCAATTGCCACCACTGCAAACTGAACCAACTTCGCATAGAGCCGCACGATGAGGCCTATCCATCTTGGAGAGCACGCCTTTTTAGGAGGGGTAGGATAGAAACACATGGACAAAAGGGTAGCGTAGACATGATCATCGTGGTGAGGATAAGGCACCATCTAGGAGCAGGGAAGTGCACCCTATGGAAGTGGGGATCCCAAGGTACACAAGTGGAAACAACGAGATGGGGAACAGAGGATAGAGGCGATCTCAGCCTGAGGTACGGCACGCATCCACATGATTACATACTCTATACATCATTGTTATGCTATCCATGACCTTCCGAATTTCTTCACGATCTGCATTCATATTTATATGTTCTTCAAGATGATAACAATATTTTTCCACCTTTAGTTTCACGGTTCCAAGCTTGATCATGCTACACACTTGGATATCTCTCATAGCCTTGCCTAGTCGAGACCGGATGTCTCCAACGATATGTTCTGAACCTGCTTGATCTGCCCAAGCAGTGGAAATCCTTTTGCGTGTTAGTGTTCCCATGTCAGCTCAGATCGCCGTTGGCCCGACGATTCAGTGTCTCCTCCTCCTTCTCATAAAACAACATTGTTGGACTTTGATCCGGGAGAATTTGTGTACCACTAAGGCCTAAAAAGACTTTGATCCGGGAGACTTTGTGATGCGGGTTGGTCCCGATTTTCACGGATTTGTGCGGAGGGAACGACGAACATGAAGAACACGCGAAGAACGAAGACACAAAAGAGGGGAAATCGAACACACAAGGGTAAATAGCAAGTAGCAACCCGGCAAGACTCGATTGGTAACAAATCCCCGTGGGCAGCCCCCAATCCTCCTCTCCCAAGCACACCTTACTCTTAGGATTGTTTGTCCAATTGGTCAATCCAACCAACCCAATAGAATCACCCTAGGATGAAAGATTGGCAAGTAGCAAACTACAAGAGGAGCCTTGGTATCCACGCAGGGATCTTCTCCACAAGGGGAGGCCTTGGTTCATCTCCACATGGGGAGGCCTTGAGTCATCTCCATAGGAGGAAAGAGACACTTTGAGAAGAAGGAGCAAGGCTCTACTTTAGTTCCCAAATCATAGTCTAACCCTAGATCTAGTCCAAGGAGTGCTATTTATAGTCTAGATCTGAAGAAGAACGAATGGATAAGGCTTCACGGCAGATCTGGCGAGCAGGCTCCCGCACTGGCGGTAGTACCGCTGGGATAGCCGGTGGTACCGCCAGCGCGGGCGAGCTTCGATTCATCCCACGCCCCCGGTACCAAGTGGTACCGCTCCAGCTGCCGCTGGCGGTACCGGATGAAGGTCCAGACGGAGGGTTCCGGCGGTAGCGGCGGCGGTAGCACCGCCGGCGTGGGGTCGCCCATCCCACGTCCCCGGTACCGCTGCCGGTACCGCCGGCGTGGGGTGTGTCCGTGCTGACTGGGCCAGGGGCGGTAGTACCGCTTAACCCGGCGGTAGTACCGCCGCCTGGGATTTCTTCTCCCTTCTTGTCTTCTTCTTCCTCATCGTCTTGGCGCTTCCTCCTCCTCTTCCATGCGTACACCTTGGATGAACTTGAGTCTTGGGCTTCCTTGGCATCTTCCCGGTTGTCCGTACTCGTCATATCAAACCTAGCATAGCAAAAGGGTTGAAGCTCAAGTAGTATACCATCCAAAGGGACACGAAATGGGTTCTCGTAGAGGAATGAGTTCACCTTTGAGTTCGATGACGACATGGGATGTGTTGAGGGTCTTGACATGGTGATGGTCGTGACCAGGGCTACATCATCTCTCCCCCTTTAAAAAGAGTCGTCTCTTGCTCTTCATCATTATGCAAAGGAGGTAGATGTGTTGTCGAAGAATTTGAATTCACCATGCCTACAAACACTAAAGACCAAGCAAAACATGTGTGTGCAAGAAAGAGGAGCATATAAAAAATGACATGTCCTTTCTTTGTCATAGCACCGTTAGCACAACACAAGAATATGAAAATGTAGTGCAAGTGCAAGGTCAAAGTGCAAGCAATCCAATGCAACATCGTCAAAATGTGAGAACACAAAAACTCCATAAAAATATGAGGATGCCATCGAGGTATCTCATTTGGAATCACATGATCATTATTGCACACAAGGCATTGGAAAGAATAATTTGTCATCATCCTTGATGCAATAAGCGAAGAGTTTGGCAAAAACACACAATGAAGAATGTCCAAAATATCATTATGGGTGTAAACAAAGCACATGAAAGAGCAAGTTTTCAACATATTTGTTGCAACACCAAATTGGTAGAAACCAATGAACTCATTACAAGACATGCTCAAAATGTCATTATGGTTGCACACACGCCAAGTAAAAGAACAATTGTTCATCATGTTTGTGGCAACACATAAATCATTCATATGAAAGATGGAAAAATTTGTCTTGCCATAGGAGAAACCAACATCACAACCATGTTTGCAAACAAACCAAATGCAAGAGAAATTGGTCAACTTGTTTGATGCAAAACATGGGAAAGGTATTAGAGCCGGGTTCGATCCACGACTCAAGTGTATGCTCTCAAGAGCTCGCATTGTCAACTCATGCTCAATGGCGGTTGACATTATTATGCGCTTACCGGCACACACAAGACACCATGTGAAGAAATGATGTGCAAGGTATATGAATACGTCATCCATCATGACGCGTCTCTTCATTTGCACAACACCAACCACACCAAAGTCAATTGAAACATATGACATATGTGGATGGTTACTAAGCAAAGTTAAGGAGGGAACAAGGTCCCTAAAAGCAAATGAAACATCTCCAAAATGTGAGAAAGCTATGGGTGCCATCTCATAAGCCAATATATCAACATTATTGCAAACCAAGCATTTAAAAGAACAATTGTTCAATATTTTGGATGCAACAATGGGAATGTAGCGCAAACATCGATTGCAAAACATGGGTATGGCAAAGTCATCACAAATAGGTTGTTCCATATGATCAACATTGGAAGTATCACATGGAAATAAAAATGTATCATATGATGGGGCAAGGAAATCATCCATATCATGTAAGCAATCATCATTCATCATGTCCATGGGGGGAACATGGTCACATCAACACCCATACCTTGAGAGTCCCACTCATGTGAAGTAGGTGTTGAAGTAGTAGTCGCTTCCATGTAGTCGACTTGATCATTTTGAAATAAACATGGGGTGGCATCGACATCCTTCATGTACATCGTCTCCATGTGAGGCATCATTGTGTCGAAGAGGGGCGTCTCATCGTTCATGGATCCTAGCACACAATGAGCGAACACACTAGAGGTAGAGGGTAAGTTGTTAGCATTCGAAATGGTCTCACAAGACCTATCAACTACCTCTATCAACTCATGTGGTGTATCACTCATTCCCTCAAAATAGAAACACTCAAACTCACATATGGTGGAGGCACTCAACTCACTCTCACACAAGTGGGCTAAGTGGCTCTCAAACTCACATGGGATTGGTGTTATCTCATCATTCAAGCACATGAGGGTAGGCTCGGTTTCCTCATCTCCACACGCCTCCAAGGTTGAAGGGACACTCCCATGCTCAACCTTCTCGACCTCATCGCCTCCAAAGATGCATGCCATAGTTTGGCCATCCTCATTCAACGCATCCACCAATGTGATAGCATTGCTCATGCTCGCCTCCGTGGTCGAAGGGAGAATCCCATTCTCGACCATCTTCTTGTCGCCCTCATCTCCATTTGGGCACTCCCACATCATGTGACCATTGCCATCGCATATTGGACACGAGAGATTGGGACATTCTCGTGGACCATGGTCTTGGCCTTGGCAATTGTCGCATATGCGTTCTTCCTCATGCCATATGGGAGTCCAAGTGTCTCGGCGATCTCTAGGGTGAGGTGGTGGCGAAGGAGTGCGTTCATGGCGTCCACCATTTGAGCGATGATGCTCGTGATGTTCATGACGATTTTGGCGCTCATGACGATGAAGATGCTCGTGTTGAGGAGAAGATTGTTCGTTGTTGTTCGCATGGTCATGATTGTGATGGCGTGGTCTTGGGTGATGACGGAGACGACGTCCTTGTTCTCCAAAGTCATTCGCACCCGGGACGCCATTGCTATTAGCCAATGGGTCATGATGATCGCGTCATTTTGGTGATGGTGAAGGTAATCGTTCATGCGGTTCCCCATTTGGGCGTTGAAGCTCTTGATGCGCGTTGGCATTGTTCACGTGAAGATCATGTGGGTGTTCCATGTTTGGAGGAGGTCGTTCATGGGCGTCGCGCCTTGGATCAACTTGACGTTCTTGTCGAGGTTCATGACGCTCTTGCCTTGCTTGTGACGACCTTGAAGTGTGCCTTGTGCGGCGCGAACTTGAAGAAGAGCGATGTTGCACAAGGTTGTTGATAGCTTCGATCGCGCGTTCAATAGACGCTTCTTGCGCATGCATGCGTTCGTTGAAGTTGTTCTCTCGAGTTTGGAGACGGTGCTCGTATCTTCCTAGGCCATCACGAAGAAGGTGTCGAAGACCAACAAACTCCGTTTGTGTGAAATAGTCATGATCACCGCGAACTCCACCATTTTTGTCCTCTTCCGAGCTTGAGCTTCCGTTTGTACTTCCCCTAAACATCTTGTCAAGCACAAGTGAGATATGTGGTAAGGAAAAACCAAGACAAACTAAATCCCAAGTATAATGTGGCTTGAGAGGAGAGTATCCGGTTCTAACACCCAACACACACACTTATGAGGATAGGAAGTTATGAAGTGGCAAACGAAACAAACAAACCCGCCGACAAGTATATTGTCAAAGGTAGAGAAAATCCACAATGATCAAATTACCAAAGAAACTCCAACCACAAAGTATCAAGGAAACACACACAAAACCGAATGATGGGGTTGGGCGACCAAAAGGGCGAGCACTCGAAAAATATGCAACCTATCGAAGACTACGTGCTCAAATGTCACCCAACACAAGAAGGATGCTAGCTTAATTGCTTTTTGTGGGCAACGGATTTGCACAAGAGTTAACACTCACACTCACTTTGGCGGTCTTAGCTTTGTCGCAACCTACAAGAGATGAAACTTGGCACCACTTGATTCTTTTCTTTTCTCTTCTTTTTGATTTTTTTGATTTTTGCTTTTTGAGGATGATTCCTTCTCTTTTGCTAGTGCCAAGCTCTCTAACGATACACACTCGCCAATACTTTGAAGACAAACACTCAACACGTGCAATGCCTCGCAATATCACCGAGCTAGTCCAATAGGTTAAGTTTCGCGAAAGGAAGAAGGGCTCACAACGGAAATGATGGTGGGGGAAAGTCGAGTCCTTGGCGGCGTCGTCACTTGGCGTTGATGAAGTCGCTGCGGAAGCTTGTCGATGTCGTAGACGTGTGGAACACACCAGCGAAGGACCCAAACAACAAAGGAGAATTGCCAAAATGAACCGAGGAAAAGAAAAATTTCTGAAAATTTTGGCCCTGGCGGTAGTACCGCTTAAGCTGGAGGAAAAGAAAAACTTTTCTGCTCAAATTTTTGTGCGATTTTGGGCTCCAAAACTTCCTCGAATCCGTGGGGAAATGGCAAAATTGGGGCTAGGGAACACAAACAAAGGTGGAGGGGGTCCTAAAGCAACAGATCCATGGACAAAAACTACCAAAAACGCAACGAATCGACAGATCGGCTCGAATCAAGGCAAGGCTATTTTTGATGGAAATTTTCGAATTTCTCAAAAACGAAGAAAAATTTGCTGGATTTTGGTGGAAACACAAAACAAATCCATGTCAACCTAGAGCTCTGATACCATATGATGCGGGTTGGTCCCGATTTTCACGGATTTGTGCGGAGGGAACGACGAACACGAAGAACACGTGAAGAACGAAGACACAAAAGAGGGGAAATCGAACACACAAGGGTAAATAGCAAGTAGCAACCCGGCAAGACTCGATTGGTAACAAATCCCCGTGGGCAGCCCCCAATCCTCCTCTCCCAAGCACACCTTACTCTTAGGATTGTTTGTCCAATTGGTCAATCCAACCAACCCAATAGAATCACCCTAGGATGAAAGATTGGCAAGTAGGAAACTACAAGAGGAGCCTTGGTATCCATGCAGGGATCTTCTCCACAAGGGGAGGCCTTGGTTCATCTCCACATGGGGAGGCCTTGAGTCATCTCCATAGGAGGAAAGAGACACTTTGAGAAGAAGGAGCAAGGCTCTACTTTAGTTCCCAAATCATAGTCTAACCCTAGATCTAGTCCAAGGAGTGCTATTTATAGTCTAGATCTGAAGAAGGACGAATGGATAAGGCTTCACGGCAGATCTGGCAAGCAGGCTCCCGCACTGGCGGTAGTACCGCTGGGATAGCCGGTGGTACCGCCAGCGCGGGCGAGCTTCGATTCATCCCACGCCCCCGGTACCAAGTGGTACCGCTCCAGCTGCCGCTGGCGGTACCGGATGAAGGTCCAGACGGAGGGTTCCGGCGGTAGCGGCGGCGGTAGCACCGCCGGCGTGGGGTCGCCCATCCCACGTCCCCGGTACCGGTCGGTACCGCTGCCGGTACCGCCGGCGTGGGGTGTGTCCGTGCTGACTGGGCCAGGGGCGGTAGTACCGCTTAACCCGGCGGTAGTACCGCCGCCTGGGATTTCTTCTCCCTTCTTATCTTCTTCCTCATCGTCTTGGCGCTTCCTCCTCCTCTTCCATGCGTACACCTTGGATGAACTTGAGTCTTGGGCTTCCTTGGCATCTTCCCGGTTGTCCGTACTCGTCGTATCAAACCTAGCATAGCAAAAGGGTAGAAGCTCAAGTAGTATACCATCCAAAGGGACACGAAATGGGTTCTCGTAGAGGAATGAGTTCACCTTTGAGTTCGATGACGACATGGGATGTGTTGAGGGTCTTGACATGGTGATGGTCGTGACCAGGGCTACATCACTTTGTGTACCACTAAGGCCTAAAAACAGTATCTTCGCATGAATTGCCACCTAAAACGAACATTACTTCTCCCACGACGTTTCTTATTATATGTTAGCGGTGCTCTGAAGAAACCATGATCAACCAGATCACATGTCCCTAAAACATCACGAAAGCCAACATTTGTGTTTCCGCACAAGCAGTGGCCGAGAAATGCTCAAACAACCACATAGCCTCGTTGGACTCTCCAAGAACATACCAAACTAAATAACTTTTGCTTTTCAAAGTTTGTAACAGAGACAACATATGATGCTCAAACTTTGGTTGTTGTTGTTGCGAGACCAATAGAACAAAATATCTAAAATATGGGTCACATTATGAAGCTTGCACTAGTAGGGAAGCGTCTTTCTGTGGCGCACCAAAATAGCTTTCTGTGGCGCATGGTGGGTGCGCCACAGAATTCTCGCCACAAAAATATTATTTCTGTGGCGCACCCTTCTGTGCGCCACAGAAAGTAGAAAATTCTGTGGCGCACTTCCAGAATGCGCCACAGAAATATTGCTCATGCGCCACAGAAATATTAGTCCATGCGCTGATGAATTTGACAATAATTTATCTGTGGCGCACTTGCTTCGTGCGCCACAGAATATGGTGCGCCACAAAATTATTTACCATGCGCCACTAAATTATTTGCTGAATTATCGATTATTTGCTGTATTATCGATTATTTGCTGTATTAATTTGACAATAATACATGTATATTACAGTATTTATACAGAAAATAATAGAAACAGTAATATATTTTGACACGGTATTAAAACAGACAGATAAATATGTCATTACATCAGTTAGAGCCCGAGATACATACATATATAGTGACAATTAACTGGTACAAAAGTTCACACAAGTCTTAGTATAAATGAAGTTTTCACGACCGCCTAAACTAGGATCAAACTGAGTACACGTCCACGTCCTGCTGATCAAGGAGTCTTCTTGTTGAGCGGCGCCGGGAACGGTTTGTAGCCGTCTTTCGTCGTCCACGTCCGGCTGTCATTTTGAAGAGCTAGGTGTTCTTCGATTTGCCTTTGATGCAACCCTGGAAATGGATACAACCATGTATTAGTGTTCATATTTGTAACCATGTCAATATAGGTATATATATTGGTTAATAATATAAATAGATTGAGTATGATAAGTCTATAGTAAAGAAAATAAAGAAACACTTATTGCGAGTATGCATGATTTATCCTACCACTGGCTTTGTTGAAGGTCCCCTTTGCTGTCACAACATCGTCGTAGATGATTCGCGACAACTCCATCTGGATGAGATGAAAGTCTTCTCTAAGCTTATCCTCGGCGATTTTCCCTGCATTTTTGGTCCATTCTCGGATACTAGATGGCAACTTTGTTTTCAGTGCATCCCGGACAAACCCTTTCATGAGAGGACGTGTTTGCTGCCATGCTTCTGCTTCATGCAATCGAACTGGGTCCCATGCCTGAACCGGTGTTTGTTGTTCAGCGAGAAACATTCCCCGTTCGTCTGTCCTTGTTCGAAGTGGCCTCCCATTTGGGCGTAGCCCTCGAGAGCCTCATCGAGAACACCCTTTATTCTGGTGTAGTCTTTCTTATTGCTCGAACTCCCCGTGTCCAAATAAGTGGCAATGGACCACCTCGGGTTTAGGATGATGAGTACGCAGTACTTGTCCCTAGTCGGAAAAAATGCAGTGGAAAGGATCAACAACGGAAGAAATCTATAAGAAAGCATAAGATACGACGGCGGCGAGCGGATGTGTACTTACTCGGGAAAGAAAGGTAGAAGAAGGTTGTTCTTCCTCTTGTTGTTCAGCATGAACCTCTTCAGGTACTCCGTGGCCTTATCCCGTGTCGTTGATCCTTCCACCAGCTGACTGTCACGCATGTAGTAGGGATCCACTACCGTGACGTACGGGGCAACATCTCTCTGGATCTTCATCGCCATATTGATCGCGTATAGGCGGACCAAGTTATAGTCCAGCCGTCTAGAGTGAAACAGGTTGAAGACGTCCTCGAACGCTATGAAGAACAGATCGGCGGGGGCTTCAGTAACGAAGTCCACGTTCTTTGGTACCTGGACCGTCAACACCGGGTAATTTGGATTCTTGTCTTTAAGAAGCAGGCCCTCCATCATCAAGATAGCTTCATGCAAAGAGAGCATGGGTCCTTTTGCGAGGCAGAGCAACTCCGGAGGCAGCAACGGTTTACCAGCTACATGAACTCGGGTCAAGCTATCCGCACGGGGTGATGTCATGTCTTCATGACCCCGGATAACCTTAGGAGCTGGCTGGCTCGTAGAGGTGCCTTGCCTACTTCTCTTCTTAGACTTCTTGATCTTCTCTGGGGATGGTGGGGGTGCAGTGAACCCCGCGCAAACCGTCCGTGTCAGTGTGCCAGGGCTGAAAATGTTACCCGTTTTGTCTGGAGCTTGATCGCCGGCTTCCGGAGGCGTGTTTTGAGAAAAACTCAGGCGCTGGCATGTAGTGCGACGACCAGGTTGATCACCGTGAGCGCGGAAGGGTGGTTCCTCATCCATAGCAGGCATGAACAAATCTTTGCTCGCGCCCGTGTTGATGAAGCCATCGACGTCGATATTTTCATCATCATCGTCGTTGCCATCAAGTTGAGGTGCAACGTCTTTGGCTTCGGACGGCTGTTGCGGTACAGACATTCCCAACAGTCTTTGGTGGCGGCTGGTGGTGGCAACGACCGGCGGTTCCTTCCGGGTGGTGGCGACTGCTGCTTGTGGCGCCGGTTCCTTCTCAACAGGTTTTCGTGGCGGCTTCGAGGGCCGAACGATCGGCTTCCGGGGTTTAGAGGTGGCGCCGGTGGAGCGGCGCCTTAACCCCCCAAGACGAATTTGGGTCTTCGGCCATTCCAGGACCCACTTGGGGCAATTTCCAAGGAGCATGTGTTTCTCGGCTCCCGGAGGTTGCATGGGGGGGTCGATGCCACTAAACTCAGGCAGTACCTCAGTCACCTTGACCCTCATCACGGCCTCGCTCATTCTATTGTTGTGCATATCACGGCACAATGGTTGTATGAGCATGCCCTCAGCAACTTCCTTCAACTCGCCGTCGGGTACCACCCTATGCAGGAGTATGCAAGGCGTGTCCTTTTGTGAACAAATGTTGGGCATCATCAGGTGGCAGTCATAAAAGGCAGAGTTATAGAAAATGACGCGGACTAAGTAATTAATTAGTTACCTTGTCGATGGCGTTGATCTCGGCTAATGTCGAGACAAGGGCGCCGGTGCCGGCGGCCGGCCTAACATTCTCCTCCGGCCGTTCGGGTGGTGGCGCCTCGGTATCTTTCGCGGGAGGGGGTGTCGGTGCGACAAAAGGGACCGACTGCTGCAGGTGGCGTTGGGTGGGGTCACCAGGTCCGGCGACACGGCCCGGTTCATGGTTGAGTTGCTGCCGCTGAAGCTGGGCACGTGTATGGGCCCTTGTTGACCTCCCGCATTCCAAGCAGCTAACCCCTCAAACAACCCAGGGGGTATGAGCGTCCGGATCCTCTCGTCCACTAACTTGTCCACTGTACTGGAGTCCACTATTTGCTTCTCTAGTGACTCCACCTTCTTCCTTAGCTCCACAACCTCGGCGGTATTATCCCTCTTCATCTTCCTCCTCTCCTTTCTCTTCTCCGGGTCAGATGAGTAGTACTCTACGAACTTCATGCTCGTACCAAAGCCGGACACACGACCAGCTGACGTCGGCGGCTTCGACTTGTCCCTATCCTTGTAAGCGTTCGTCGCCCTGTTGAAAGTCGTGTCCCACGGCTCCGTCGACTCCTGGGACGACGGGCCATCCTTCAACTCATCCTCCTGCAGACAAAGGAAATTAAGGTGAACCCATGTAGAAATATATGACTTCGTTATCTAATTAGATCAACGCAATGGACTTTGAGATATCCGCGGAAATTAAATTCCTTACCAGTAATTTCTCGAATGTCCTCACATCGTCATCGTCGGTAACGAATTCCCCCGTCGCCTCGTTCAGATAGTAGCGGGACCGGACAAAGTTCCTCACTTGCTCGTCCGTGAATTTGTTCCACATGTTCTCTTTTCCCATTTTTGCAACAATGGCATCCTCCTTTTCCCAAACGGGCTGTTTTCCTCGGTAACCGCCGCTTCCCAAACGGTGGTTACCTATGTTCAGCTCCCGCATAGACTTACCCCACTCGGTCCATTTTGTAGCCTCCTCAGACTTTAAGGACTCCTTGAATATCTCGAACTCTTCTTTGTCGAGCGTCGGTTCTTTGGCACTTATCTCCTCCCAGCTTTGACCCTTATTGATCTTCTTCTTCACCCGAAATTTCCAGCTGCTCAAGGCGGTGCTCATCTTCGTGATGGCTAAACTGTCCACCTTTTTGTTCAACGGAAGCGGGAACGTGTATCGTTGGTGAAGCTTCGTGAGGAGGTGTTCGACCAAAGCCTCATTGCCCTTGCTTCTGAGGTCCTTCGTGTTGATCGACATGCTTTCCCGGACGATGCACCCTAGTTGCATGCTGTACCCTTTGGCATGCTTTTCCGGCTCCACTGGTAGGCCACTGGCGTGACCTTGGTGAACACGTGTGTGACGTTGTCGAGCGCTTGCGGTTTCCGATCCTTCCTTGCCTTCTTCCGCTTAGCGGTCGGGTTGCTATCGGTAGCAGCATCTGTGTGGTCGCCACCATCAGTGGTGCTGGTGTCATCCTCCTGACCGGCACTAGCAGCTCCATCTGTGGTTTCGGCGTCCTCCACCCGGTCCTCTTGCTCATTCTCGGCGGCCTCCACCTCCTCCTCCATCTGCTGGGACACCTCCCAGAACGACTTGTTGAAATCTCTAGCTTGATCTTCGACGCTCATGTGCTTAGAAGGGCCGCCTTCCGACATGTTTGCACTGCATTAAAAAGAGGCAAAAGGTTAGTACAACAAATATAAGAAAAAAATCGCTTAATTAAGTACTAAGATACCCCGGCCCATGCATTAGTCGCAATACCCCATATGTCCTATTTTTAGCAAAGTCATGCCAAAATTCACGAAAAATTTCGGCATGACCTTTGCTAAAAAAGGGACATATGGAGTACCCGAATTTGCCGGAACGGAAGTTAATCGACGTTCCGGCAAACTCAAGGGCCTCTCGGGGTACCTGCAGACATTTCACAAATCATATGTCCTATTTTTTAGCAAAGTCATGCCAAAATTCACGAAAAATTTCGGCATGACCTTTGCTAAAAAATGGACATATGGAGTACCCGAATTTGCCGGAACGGAAGTTAATCGACGTTCCGGCAAACTCAAGGGCCTCTCGGGGTACCTGCAGACATTTCATCCACAAACATTTGTGGCCGGCATCTCCGGCCGGCAACATCACATAACACAACCACATCTCCGGCCGGCATCTCCGGCCGGCAACAAACATACACATCTCACAAACATACACATACACATCCACATCCACATCATGGCCGCCACTTCTCACCTGAAATCACGCGGAGGTTCTTCTAAATTTCCTACATACGGCAAAATAATGCATTAGTTAATTAAAAATGCATCTTCAAGACAATTAAAAAGTACCAACTTTGGAGGCTTACAAAATTATCAAATCTTGATCCTATTTACAATGTACCTTCATGGATCTCTTGCACTATGTTATTACTTCATGATAAAGCTCAAAAATAATTTTTTGAAAACTTCAAACACCTTAATTCAAGTCAGTTTTAAAGGTATGTTTAAACAGTGACCATATGTTTAAACACCTTAAAACTCAAAATTTTCATCTCCAATCTAACCTAACACTACCCTAGCAACTAACACTAACCTAGCAACTAATACTAACCTAGCAACTAACACTAACTTGGGTTTGGAATTTTAGCAAACACCTAGCTAGCTAGAGGTAGGGGAAGGAGGAGATGAGGGAGAGAGGGGCAGCGCACCTCGGGAGGGAAGGGAGGCGCGGATGGGCGGTGGAGATGCTCCTTGTGGCGCGATGGGCGGACGGCGGTGGAGGTCACCGGCGTCGAGGTGCTGCGCGGGCGGACGGGGAGCAGAGTTCGCGGCGCGCCGGGTCCGAGCGCGGCGCGGGTGGCGGTCCTAGCGAGTGGAGGGGCCGGCGTCGAGTGGTGCGGCGAGTGGGGCAGGTTGGGCGGCCGGCGGCGGCGAGTGGGGGGTGGGGGCGGTGGTGGCGGTTGTTGTCGTGGCTCCGATCGAAGAGATAGAAAAAGAAAGAGAAGAGAAAGAAAAGAAGGACGGGCGCGGCGGCGGGCTAAAACTGTTAAGTCAGGAATTCTGTGGCGCACCCAGCTGCCGATGCGCCACAGAATTCTGTGATTCTGTGGCGCATCGGCTGCTGGATGCGCCACAGAATTCCGTGGCTAAAATGACAAAAGGCGCGGCTTGCTACTATGTGACAAGTACACACACATAGCCCATCGGTTAGCCAGTTAATTCGGAACTAGAGGCAGCCAGGTTCGAATCCTGGCTGTCTTATATATTTTTAAAAAAAAATATATTTTTGGTTAAATTTAAATAAAAGAATGTACACACATTTGTTAGTAGACCATTATTTTAAATACACACAACATTTAAAAAAAGAATGTGTTTCTTTTGAAAAAATATTTTTGGTTAAATTTAAAAAAAAGAATATACACGTATATTTTAGGAGACCATTATTTTGAATACACAAATTTTAAAAAAGAATGTGTTTCTTTTGAAAAAATATTTTTTGCTAAATTTTAAAAAAAAATATACACACATTTTTTAGTAGACCATTATTTTAGATACACAACATTTAAAAAAAGGAATGTATTTATTTTGAAAAAATATTTTTGGTTAAATTTAAAGAAAAAATATACACACATTTTTAGTAGACCCTTATTTTAAATACACACACATTAAAAAAAGAATTTACACACAATTTGGTTATATTTAAAGAAAATTGGTTATATTTAAATAAAAGAATGTACACACAATTGTTAATTAGTAGACCATATTTTAAATATGGTGAGCTTTCTGTGCCGCATTGAACTGGATGCGCCACAACAAGCAGAATTTTCAGTGGCGCATCCTGGTACATGCGCCACAGAAACAATACCCAGGCAAAACGTTGGATGGGGCCCACCATATTTCTGTGGCGCATGTAGCTGGATGCGCCACAACAATTATGCTTTCTGTGGCGCATTGAGCTAGATGCGCCACAAAAAGCTCACCATATTTTTGTGGAGGGGGGACCCACCATGTTTCTGTGGCGCACGCCTGTGTATATGCGCCACAGTATTCGGTGGCGCATTTGGTGTGGTGCGCCACATAATTGTTTTTGTGGCACATGGCCAGTTTGGTGCCCCACAAAATGTCGTTCCATAGAAAGACACTTCCCTAATAGTGTTGGTCTCGGTTGAGGCATCTGCTCTATGAATAACCTTTGATATTTTTATTTTGTATAGGGTCCAGCACGTGCGATGATGGCTGATTTATCAGGTATAAACAATTATCCCGCACTTTGGTTTGGTCATCAAATTTAGGTTTCCTAAAGAAAAAGGAATACATCCAGTCAATTATTGTTTCTATTTTTGAATCTCTCTACTTGAGTCCGTAGGTAAACATGGCCCCAGTGTAGCGAACGCAATCTTCGTATCTTGGATGGCTATTGGAAACATCCTAGGATACTCCTCGGGTTCCACCGACAAATGGCACAAGTAAGTGGTTCATACACATAATCATGATTAACAATTTAGCATGCATATTTGTGCTCTGCTGTGCAACGTTGACGTTTTGATGCGTGCGTGCAAAGGTGGTTCCCGGCCCTCCAAACAAGGGCTTGCTGCGAAGCTTGCGCGAACCTCAAGGCCGCGTTCTTGGTCGCAGTGGTGAGCCTACAACGATTAAATTATACGCGACCTCGAGGAATTCCATGGAAATTAGTTCGGATGCACTAACCAATCCGAGCTTTTCTGCGTCTTGATTTCAGATATTCCTTGGTTTTTCAACAATGGTGACGATGATCTTCGCCAAAGAGACGCCGCTGGATCCGGCAATGGCGAAGCAGAGCGAGAGCGAGGAGACTGGCCCGTTGGCGGTGTTTAAGGGCATGAAGAACCTACCGCCCGGGATGGCACAAGTGCTCATCGTCACCGGCCTCACGTGGTTGTCGTGGTTTCCCTTCATCCTCTTTGACACCGACTGGATGGGCCGTGAGATGTACCATGGCAGGCCAGACGGGAGCCCCGCCGAGATCGCTGCCTTCCAGAAGGGTGTCCGGCAGGGCGCTTTCGGCTTGCTGCTGAACTCCGTGCTCCTCGGAATGAGCTCCTTCACGATCCAGCCCATGTGCCGGAAGCTAGGGCCCAGGACTGTGTGGGTCGTCAGCCAGGTCCTTGTCTGCATCTCAATGGCATTGGTGGCCATCCTTGGCTCATGGTCTCTTGGTGATTTTGGCGGCAACGTGCAAGATGCCGCCGCAAGGGAGAAGGGCCTCAAGGCTTCAGCTTTGGCCTTGTTCGTCTTCCTCGGCCTCCATTCGCAGTAAGCATACATGACAATATAATCTTTGATCCTTCAACTTTAATCAGCTGAATTAATCTTTGTGTCCGATGGCTCCTTTTGTGCAATGCGGCAGGTTCTATGCAGTGTTCCGTTCGCAGTGACGGCGCAGCTAGCGGCGAGCAAAGGGGGTGGACAAGGTAAGCTGGACGCTTTCAACTGATTTTACCCCTGAAGTTAACAATTGGCTGACGACCATTGTGATCTCTGTGTCATAGGCTTGTGCACGGGGGTCCTAAACATCGCCATCGTGGTGCCCCAGATGGTCATTGCCATTGGAGCCGGGCCGTGGGATGAGCTATTCGGGAAGGGGAACATCCCGGCATTCGCCCTCGCCTCTGTGTTTGCCTTTGGCTCGGCCATGGCAGGGCTGATCATGCTGCCGAAGATGCCCAAGAGCAGCTTCCGGTCAGTCAGCATGGGCGGGGGGCACTGAACAAAGCTAGCTCAACGACGCACACTATAATCATAATAATATCCCTGGGTCTTAATCATATGATACTCTTCATTAATGTCTTATGCTAGGAAAACAACCAGAGATAACCTTCTATGAAATTTTGAGTCTGAGACAGGACCCGGTTTATACATTTACTGGAGGTCACTTGTGTTCTTTCCTCATTGTCTGCATCATGATTAATTTAGGTATTCATCGCTTGTCTTTAGACACTATATAATCTAATCTAAGAGTATAAACGGTGAGCGCTCCAGCTGATATTTTCGATGAGGATTACTGTATGCAACTTTTCCCCAAGAGACTTAGGGTTTATAAGTAGGTGCTTTGCAAGGGAATGGTAACAAGTTCAAGAAAGTTTTAAAAGTTTTGTTTACCGGACCGAAATCGTTCTTATGTTGTTGTTTTATCAATGTATTAAAATAGTTCCGGATTTAAGGTTTCACCTGCAGCAATATATGGGATAAATGAAATAAGGTGAATCTCTGTTAGTTCTAGATAATTCATATGACACAGGGATCTATATCAGTAATGCGTCTAAGGTCACAGTTGTCTCACATGTCATGAGCAGAATGCGTCCATCTGTCCACTTCGATCCTATTCCGTCTTGCGGAGTTGTTTAGGTTATTAAGGCTTAACCTACATAAGCCTTAAGTTCTGTGACGTCATTGTTGTTCTCCAAGGATCTGCTTTCAGCTATTGTACTCCTCTTACACTCACCGATTTTCGCGCATAGCCTTCCATGTTTCCCTATGCTTACCTCTACCTTTATCACTCTTCGGTGTCTTGGGTACCTGACAAGTCCTAAGAGCGAGGCATTGACAAGAGACATACAACATCATATAGGACTCTTTACAATAATATCCCCAATGGTTAGATTGCGCATAGCTGCTAGTTTGGGCCTCAACCCCTACCCCGAGTGGACTACTCGCACATCGCGATCATTTCAACAATAGAAATCATTGCAGAAAAGAGTACTTGTATATAGATAATTGAAATAGTTCTTACAATGTTGTCAATCACAATGAGATCTAAATTACAAGTAGTACATGGCTATGGATGATGACTATGGTGGTGGAGAGTGGAGATGGAGGCAGCACTTCGTGGAGATGGTGAAGAATGGCGGCCCTCTCTTGCGGAAGTCCCCTCTCCTTATATGTAGTCTGGTTGACTAGGGTTTCGAGGTCCTTCTGTTGCTCATTCATCTGATGGCTCTTCATGAAAGTTACGTGGTTTAACGGCACCGATCGAACCGATACCTATATTGTCATGGGTACGGGCGCGTGTGACCGTATCAGTGGTCGTTATGTTTCATTTCGCCTGATTCTGTATCTTCTGAATATTTGGCAATTCCCAACTTGGTTACTTTCTTCATAAATGATTGATTTGCACCATAATATCGTACTTAAATCCAAGAAAATAAATCACAAAGAGATCTGCGAAATTATTTGCATATTATTGGTTAGTGGCAGGTATAGAGCTATATATGACCATTTCATGACAAATATACGGTTTAAACATGGATAAAGATGCGTATGATTTAGACACATCAACAATCCCAAGCTTAAACTTTGATCGTTCCAAAAAAGAAGCAAAAGAACCATAAGTAAGTCGATGTTTAAACCGAAATAATTAAAAATGGAGATCACGTACAATCAGTAGTCTTAGATAGCTCACCACTTTCATCAGCTAAAAGCTTAACCAAAGTAGGGTAATGGCAAGATATCACAGACAGTTTTTGTAACATCCCAATTTTAGATTTGGATGTTTACAGATCATTCATGTGCATTTGCATCCTATAGTTTTGCATTTCATTGCATTACATCAGAACTAAAAGAACATAACCTCCAACTTTAATTTTTTTAACCAATTCGATGTATATGAATGCACATGTGCAATATAAGCACTAAGCTATTTTCTATCTATTATATTATTAAAACAACAAACATTTAACGGTAGAGATTCACTGCTTTAACTTAAGATGTCTGTCAATGGCTTAGATTTACCGTCATCCACCGTACATTAATATATGGCATGATTGATCGTTTTCCAATCTTGAGGAGACGTACACAATCTGGAGTCACGTTGCTATATGGCATAATTTTTTTTTTTTTTGCGGGTTTAAAGAGAGCTTTATTCAACAAAACAGGTCCTAGGATCATCAGCCATGAGGCTGGTGACAAGGAAGCTAGGGACAGAGTTCAGCCAGCTATCAGTCACCTGCAGCGGGCATGCAAACCTCGCACACAGATGAGCTGATTGATTGGCGTTCCGATAAACATGTTGAAATACAAAATGAGTAAAAGAAGAAACTAGCTCTCCAATTTCATCAAGAATTGGTGCAACTACCGATCTGCAGTTGCTCCGAGTTTTCCAGAGATCCACAATCTCCAGGCAGTCTGTCTCCACAACGACGTGCGAGAAGCCGCGTAGCTTGGCAAAGATGACACCCTCCCTGACGGCAAGGGTTTCAGCAATTAGAGGATCTGTGACACCAGATAGCGGTTTGCTCCAGGCTCCCATGAAAGCCGAAGAAGACCGCACAACACCACCAGCTCCGCCATTGCCCCGTTCCGCGTCTATCGCACCATCGGTGTTGATCTTCAGCCAACCGGACTCCGGTGGGCGCCACCCATATCCTGGCAGAATCGCAGCGTGTTGGCGAGGGATATCAAGGAGTGCGAGGTCCTCCTTTACCCGCCGAACTGAGAACGCTGGTTCCAGGCCCTCTCGATCATGTGTCAATCGATTTCTCGAATGCCATATTGCCCACATGACAGAAATGATTTCAGCTCTTCTATGATCAGTGAACCGTTCATCACAAAGGATGTCACGCGCCCACGTATCAGGATGCAGTCTCGGAAGCTTAAAGTCAAGCCATTCTTGCACTTCATTCCAGAACGCTTGTGCATGCGAGCAGTGTATGAGTGCATGCATAAGGTCTTCTTCCATCGCGAGGCAGATTTTACATTTGCTCTCTTCTTTGATATGTCTCCTTTTCAGCGTACATTCATCCGGGAGAATTCCGCGAAGAACCCTCCACCAGAACACGCGAATCTTCGGTTGGACTTTTAGCTTCCACACTGAATTCCACAACTGTGTGTTTGTCTGTGAGGTGCCGGTACTCGTTCCTTCCTCTAGAGCAATGCGCTCTTTATGATTCACGAGAGAACGATACGCCGATTTGACAGTGTAGTTTCCAGTATTTTCAAAAGCCCAAGCAAGAAAATCATCACCACCACCAGACCTTAGAGGTATATTCAGAATTGCTTCAGCATCTGGTAGTATGAAATTCGAACGGACCCGATCAATGCGCCATGTCCAGTTTCCAGAATCAATAAGCTCACTGACCTTTACTAACGTTGAGTTAGCTGGGCGCAATAACGGTTTCATGGTTAATGTATTTGGGATCCATCTGTCTTCCCAAATATTAATCGTGGAACCATCTCCAACTCTCTTAATTACTCCGATCTCCAAAGCTTCACGGCCAGCAACAATAGCTCTCCATACTGGAGATGCCGAGCCAGGGACTGTTGCTTGCATGAAATCCACATCAGGAAAATACCGAGTCTTCATTACTCTGGCACAAAGTGAGTTAGGCTGTGTCATGAATCTCCAACCGTGCTTACCAAGTAAGGCAAGATTGAAGATTTGCAAATCTCGAAAACCCATTCCTCCCTTCACTTTTGGCGTAGCGAGCTTCTTCCAGGACACCCAATGTAAGCAATTTTTATCCAGGGAAGAACTCCACCAATAACGCGCCATACAAGATGACTGCGCTTTACAAACCTTCTTAGTCAACCGGAAGCAGCTCATTCTATGATTTGGGATTGCTTGAATGATTGACTTGAGAAGGGTTTCTCTTGCTGCACATGCTAACTGTTTCTCAGACCACCCTTTAATTTTAGTCCTTGAACTTTCGGTGATATGAGCAAACGTTCCACTAGTAATTCTGCCAACCGCCGTGGGCAGACCAAGATACCGATCTGAAAAAGCCTCCACATGAATTCCCAATAAGGTTTTTATTTCATCACGGCGAGCTGAAGGAGTGTTCGGACTAAAAAACACTGCACTTTTATCTCTGTTAACAGCCTGACCAGAGCTATCCGCATAGATTTGGAGAATATCATTTAGTCTCTGGACACTACGGCTACATGCACTGATGAAGATTAAACTATCATCGGCAAAAAGAAGGTGGTTTACCCAGGGCGAGCGAGGGGAAACTCTGACGCCCCTATCCACATAGTTGCCACGAAAATTATTCAGCAAAGATGTCAGACCTTCTCCACATAGCAGGAATAAAAATGGGGAAATAATTGATCGTTGTCCAAGCCTGAAGGATACGTACATAAGCTGGAGTCTAATTGATTAATGCCAAATCGGGTAGGATCGATGTGCACACATGCAAGGATATACGAAACCATTGCCTGATCGATTGCCATGGTATGAAATATGCATCGACGCGCCTACCGTCGTCCAACCATCGATCGAGAACTCAAACACACGCGACGACGCCAAGAACCACAGCTAATCAGAAGCACGCAAGGAACACGTCCGATCCAGTATCGGCGGATCTCAAAGGCACGACGGCGATGCGTATAGGCAATAACGGCGGCGGTAATCAGGAGGCGACAGATCGTCCAGAGATTGAGAAGCAGAAGACGGCATCGCGCCGCCGGTCGACGCGAGCCACGATGGATGAAGCCTGCATGTCCATCACCATGCTAGAGCGTGCAGGCAAGTCTAGAAGATGAATGTGAGATGAGCCAGCTGCAATCAGACTCCTTGATACGTTGTGAAGTTTTTGCCCGGCTGGCCGGCAAAAGGGACGTACTCCAACAACCATGGCAGGTTTTTTACATGACCATCCACGACTGATTTGATAGGTAGAACGATTATCCATAGACCTTGGAAGCTTGCAAACGTCCATGCGTCTAACAGGTCTATTCCGTTTTTCTTTTTGCAGTCTCATTACGTATGTTGGTCTTGGGGATCAACAAGCTCATCAAGTTACTCTAGCGAAGATGAAGACCAGATAAATAAACAAACATCGAGTTGGCGGCGCGCGTGCCAAGCCATGTCAGTTTTCCACCATCGATGAGGCAGGGCGGTGTGATCAGAGAAGTCCCGTGCGTTCAGAGTGTCGTGGAGGAGTAAATCATGAGCAGATTAATCAAGTCATGTAGTTCAGCTATGATCAAGGTTTGATTGTTTTTTTTTCAGTGTGTCGTTTCTTCATAAAACAAATTGATTGTTATTGGAAACTCTTCATTGCTATGATATACCCTGACAAGAGTGTTTTGTGTGTATTAATAGGCAGCCAAGAATTCTTTGATTGCAGCCTTGCAGGGCACTATAATTACTCGCGAGGAGCAGAATAGTGTATTTCTGTACCTCGATCTCAAGGGCAACACTGCGCCTCAAGAAACTCAAGGTCGGACGCCTCTCAACTCCACATCAGGGACCAGCTACTGTCTCCACGCTTAAAACTTGAGATCGTGCCTCCGCTAAGACCTGCTCGGGCGTGGCCGGCCGCGGCAACACAAGCACATGTCATCCGAACCAACGAGCTTTTACTGTGTTGGCTGCATTAGAGTACAACCTTGAGCCATATATGACATTCAGTTAGGGGCACCAAATAAGATTAGTTCAGATCCACAAGCCGGCAGCCACCACCATCGATGTTAGCCTGCAGCAGTACCAATATAGTAGCTTGCACAAGCTCATGGATTGGTAGTACATCTCTTCTATTGCAAGGATGAATTCAAGATGAGCTGGTAACGTCTCTGGATCATGCAAGGACCAGATGGAGAGCACGAAAAAAAATAAAGTTTCTAACTGCAAGGTGTAATGGTGAGTCGAACAACAATCACTGTCGAAAAGATGTGTCGAAGGTAATATTTTTTCACCATTAAGTTCTCTCAGTAGTTGACACAGTATGGGGCTGAAGTTGAAGACTTCGATGTTAATTTTTTGGTAAGTTAATTTTGAACGGTTCTTAGGGTACAGTAAGACATCTTTTAGTGAACATATAACATGTTCTGTTATTTAAAAAATAACTGCACTAATGATGCCATTTAATTTCATAAATATCGTATATTTGCTTTGTATGCTGCAGCGAAATATCATTTACTTGCAGCTAACTTGGTGAAATCTACTATCGATTTTTATGATAGATCATAAAATCGTTGCTACTTCCTTTTGCAACCACGGAGCTTTAACTAAAGCCTTCTACCTCAGCTTCCAAAAAAATAGGTTAGTGCTTCAGTCATATTAATCACTATACTCATTGTTGTTTGTTTATTTATCTGGTCTTCATCTTCGCTAGAGTAAGACCCGTTTTGATAAGGGTTTGCGGAATATATGTAAATAGAATTACAGTAAAACTTTCGGGCGGATATGGGGTACATGTTACTTCTTTGTTTTCATTTGTCTTCTAAAAACAATAGCTTTTTGATTGTGGGTGTTTAGTTACACATCAATATACATATTTAATTAGTGGTATTAAGTTAGGATCAGATTGAGGAAGTATTGATAAATTTTGTAATAAAGTAATCAGAACATGTTCACTATTATACAGAAAATGCTAACATTCTATAAAGCTTATATATATATATTTAAACAAAATAAGTCCAGACCGTACTACCGTAGGGTATAATATTTCCTAACGTATGTACATACTCATTTCAAATAATTTTTAAAGGTTCTTTTTCGAGCTTTGGGGATGCAGAGAATTGAGGAGTGAAGAAATTATGTTCAAATTGGGGAGGTAAAGGTTTGCGTAAATTGTTATCAGAGGAAACACATTAATTGTGGACAACGGATCTAGACTTATGATGTCAGGTAATGTGCCGGACTAATAGTATAAATATATGACATGCTTTACTTTTGATTCATGATAGTAGAACTTGATTAATCCAGAAGACACGATATACATATATAATACGAGTTTAAGGGACACAAATAAAAAAAAGCTTTATAGATCTGTCCCTGAATTTAATCATCCATCCATTATGGTTTTTTAACCTTGGATAATTTACCCTTTGTATGAAAGGAAATTTCAGTATTGGTTTATGTATTTCTATCATAATAATAAATGAAATTGCAAATACCTCCAGATATATTATAATTCAGATGATTGATGAAGGACCATATATAATCCGTATGTGTTGTTCATCATGTATCCAGGTTAGGTACATAACCGATATTTTCTAATGCTACGTGACATGGCACAATCACTCCACGAGCGCCGAGACACAACTGATTTTTGGAGTCTGAAATGATAAGAAACTTAATGGTATGGTCAACTGCGGACTTGGAAGCCTAAACAAATGAAGGTAGGTCCTGCGTTGTACATCTGTCTTATCATGTATATAGAAGCGAGGAAGCAATATGAAGCTCAACAAACTAATTATCCTACATTATTTTTGTACAATAAAATTTTACTTGCAATATAGTAGCGAGTTAAAAATGTTACATTAGATAACAATATTTTTGTTATAACAATGCTAGCCGCGCAATTGCGCGGGCCACCTAGCTAGTTTCTACTACATGAGCAAATTGTGCTTCGTGGTTTAAAAGTTAAATTAATTTTATATTATTTTTTCTAAAATTCTTTCACTCAATTTTGAGTTGTTTGGCACTTCAAAAGATGAAAAGAAAGAGCAAATCTATACTTCTATACTATTATTAAACGAGCAAACATGTTGGGATACATTAAATTTCATCCATCCAATATATGATCAACGATCTAGATCGTTTCAATGTTTGACAACTCAACACACCTTTTCAATTTCGTGGTAATTACGGGTCATGCCACCCCTAAAAAAAGAACGAGCATCTCCATCCGTTCGACAGGCTGCAGCAGCAACACAAGCATGACCTGATGAAGCCGGTGAATATCAACTAGGTGGGATCAAGCCCAACCCCTCTGTTGCAATCCAAATTTGCTACGCTATGACAATCCGATCCATGCCGTTTGCATGTTCGAAGATTTGCCATTTGAGCATCACCTCTTTGTGGGCGTGGACGGCACAAAGCAGGAGGAGCAGAAGGACGACGACAGTAGCCACAAGGAGGAGGGCCCGGTGGTCAACCAAATCAACGACCTGATTAGTTAAATGGTGATTACTTGAGCTTCTGTACGTGTATTTCTGCATGTAGATACCTTAAATTGGTAGGATAGAATAAATTGATCCACTGACCAGAGGATGGCTATGATGCCGTAAACTTGGAGGTCACGCAGAATCCTCTCCTGGCAATGCATGCAACCAGTAAGAACACGAGAACATATGTGTGCACCGCTGCTTGGCATATTATTGAGAAACACGCAGTAGATCGATATTGAATCTGATTATCTGAAAGTCTTGTGGTTCCATATACCAATTTTCAATTTTTTTGAAGCATTTTGACTCTTTTATTTTATCGAACTAGTAATTCTACACGTGCAATGCACATTTTGTCCTTGTAGAAAAGCAATAAAATGGTACAATATATATATACCACACAATATTTACTTCCAAAAATATGCATAATATGAACATTCTACTGCGATTAAATATGAGGACATTTTTGGGCACATTTAGTATGAATAGAAAATATGCGATAATGATAACTCTTCTTGACACCTATATATTATAAAGAAGAATTCGTACATCAATTTTAAACCTTGTATCATTATAACGTTGATGAATATGAACACCAATAAAAGTATCAACTTTGGAATATCCCACTCTCTAATCTCATGATCATGCCATGGTCAATTGATCACAGTTCCAGATAAATGACAGGTACACTATTAGGAAAAGGGTTATAGAGAGGTTGTCAGTCTGTGGCGCACCATTAATTCGTGCGCCACATAATTATTTCTGTGGCGCATGGATGCTAGTGCGCCACAGAAATTTCCCACTTTCTGTGGCGCATCTTTTGCCCATGCGCCACAGAAAGTAAAAATTCTGTGGCGCATGTCCACAGATGCGCCACAGAAAGCCAGACTTCTGTGGCGCATGAGACACCATGTGCCACAGAATTCCTGTGGTTCCCACGTGCAATCATTGGGCCAAGGTCCATCTCGGGACATTCTGTGGCGCACCGTGGCTGGTGCGCCACAGAAACCCAACGTTCTGTGGTGCATGGTGTTGGATGTGCCACAGAAAGTTGAGTTTCTGTGGTGCACCAGCCACGGTGCGCCGCAGAATGTTCTACATGGGTTCACGTTTATTTCCTTTGTCCGCAGGAGGCTGAGTTGAAGGCTGAGGGTGAGGCCGGCCCGTCGTCCCAGGAGGGTCAGACCGGCTTGTGGGACACGACTTTCAACCGGGCGATGAACGTTTTCAAGGGGAGGGACAAGTCAAAGCCGTCGACGTCAGCTGGCCGTGTGACCGGCTTTGGTACGTCGATGATGTTCATCGAGTACTACAGCACGGACACGGACAAGAAAAAGGAGAGGAGGAAGCCGGCTAAAGATAGAGCCGAGGTTCTCGAGCTAAGGAAGAAGCTGGAGACACTAGAGAAAAAAAAGGTGGACTCTACCATGGTGGACAAGCTAGTGGCCGAGAAGGTGAACGAGCAGCTCCGGACGATGTTACCCCCTGGGTTGATGGAGGGGTTAGCTGCATGGAACGCGAGAGGTCAACAGGGGCCGATACACGTGCCCAGCTTCACCGGCAGCACCTCCAGCAATAACGTGTTGCCGGTCCTGGTGACCCCACCGGTGCTCCCTGTCGTGGATCAACATACACCAAGGCCGAAGAATAATGATAATGCGCACGAGGGGCTGGAGAATGATAGGCCGGCCGCCGGCACCGGCGCCCTTGTCTCGACATTAGCCGAGCTCGATGCCATCACCAAGGTAACTAATTAGTTAGTCCGTGACATCTTCTATGACTATATATGCCTTTGATGACTGCCATATCTCATGCATGGTGCCCAACATGTGTTGACTACCAGGACATGCCTTGCATACTCCTGCATAGGGTGGGGGTCGGCAGCGAGTTGAAGGAAGTCGCAACGGCCAAGATCATACAACCGATTTTCAGCGTTGTCTAAGTGGGAGATCGAAGAACGCCTAGATAAGCAGAATGACAGGAGGACGTGGATGACGAAAGACGGCATTTATCCGTTTCCGGAGCGAATCAGGAAGAAGGATCCATCATACGGGTTTTCCTCTATTTGATCTTTTTGTGGTAAGTTGATATGCACGAGAAGACACATCTCGTGCATCCTACTTGGCTCACTCACCCCGTCCCTGTAACCTATGTGTGCCACTTCTAAGTATGAGGCATTAATTTTTTTCAATCTTGTTTTGTCTTTGACTAAATCTAGTCTTTTGAATCTTATTTTAATTATGTTCCAATTCATTCTTGTTTATAGTTTTGTATCCTCTAGAATGCCGATGATTAAAACGTTGTGACACTATATATGTGATTCAGGGGCGACGTGAGTGAGACCTGTGTGCCTTCTACTTGGTTCCACAAGGTTATCAGGATTCCTTGTGTGTTCTCGATAATATTCTACGTATATATGAGGCATTAACTTTTTTGAATCTTGTTTTGTCTTTGGCTACCTCTAGTTTTTCAGACGATGCGATATACTTTTAGTTATGTTACTTTAATTACCTAGCTCTAGTCTTATTTATAGTTTTGTATTCTCTTTAATCAGAATTCTTGCTTTTATTTGACTAACACTTTCATCTTTGTCTTGTGTACAGATAGATGACGAAGTGGTACGCGGAGACAAACTCAAGGGCCTCTCGGCAAACCGTTCCCGGCGCCGCTCCACTCGTAGCGCTCGCGAAGAAGGCTACATGAGATCGTCGTGTTCCCGCTATTGCTCACCGTCAATGCCGAGATGTAATCTATTCAATCCTAGTGTGGGCGGTGAACACTTCATTTTGTAACGTGGGCAACGATTCGATGAATTTTTGTATATCTCAACAATTGTGTAAAACTTCCGCACTTTTGTATCAACTTGTGATGACATATATTAGTAATGTGTTTGTTTTGATATATCTGTGAAAATATATCTCTGTTTCTGTTATATCTGTGTAAATATGAAATATACATGTATTCTGGTATTATACTGGTATTTGTATGAATATACGGGTACAGTACTGCGCTGTAATTCTGTGGCGCACCCAGGACTATTCTGTGGCGCACCCTATTATGTGGCGCATGGTTACACGGGTGCGCCACAGAATAGTTATTCTGTGGCGCACCAGGCTAGGTGCGCCACAGAATAGCCACTATTCTGTGGCGCATGGGTGGTGCGCCACAGAATAGCTTATTTAGTGGCGACTATTCTGTGGCGCACCACCCATGCGCCACAGAATAGAAAAATGGTGCGCCACATAATAGCTTTTTTGTACTAGTGATACCGGTATTTCTGTTTCATATTTCTGTGGCGCATGCTTTTTTTTTGTGGCGCACCACTTTCTGTGGCGCACGAAGGGAAAGTGCGCCACAGAATTCCTCTGCATAGGGTGCTGCCGACTTATTTCTGTGGCGCACCGCGCTGGGTGCGCCACAGAATTCCTCTGCATAGGGTGCTGCCGACCTATTTCTGTGGCGCACGCCCTGTGTGCGCCACAGAAATAATTTTTGTGGCGAGAATTCTGTGGCGCACCCAGCAATCCTCCAGGTGCGCCACAGAAAGTCAAAAACGTGCGCCACAAAAAGGCCTTTCTGTGGTAGTGGTAGCAAACAATTGTTGAGTGCAAATGAAGCCTGCTACCCGCATGGGTAGCTACACACCATGCCATTATACGCCGATTTAAGCCATATATACCTGATTTGGCATGATATTGTAGTAGAGTAGGGATTTTTGGTCCTCTTTTGACCAAAAAATATTTTTTTTGAAATTCTGAAACCAGTTTTATACACCAAAAATCCCTACTCCACTACAATATCATGCCAAAACAGGTATATACGGCTTACATCGGCGTATAATGGCATGGTGTGTAGCTACCCATGCGGGTAGCAAATTGCCTCTCTTGTTGAGTGAAGTGAAGCATGTTTTGAACATAAACCAATTAACGTTTGGATTGACTCTGCTCACAGTGCACACCTTTATGACCATTAACATAAATGATAGAAAACACCTTCTCCACACGGAGTCACGGTGCAGTAGAATTAATCGATTATCTTAACCAATTAAAATTAATCAGTCAAAACTTGCAGGGCATATTCAAAAGAAATTAATCTCACTATTAGTAGTAGGGTAGACCACCCAAGCATTTGTCTCCTCGTACCCCTCATACACCATGAGTCAGCTTATAGTGATCCAATAATATGTATCAGCATCATTTTTGTGTGGCATGTCCGAACCCTCGTTGTCCTTGCTACTGGCTGGCATGTTTGAGCCCTAGTGTGTAGTTAGCCACTCAAAAGTTACATTTCTGAATAATGTGAACTCGGTAAGCATAGTAGCACTGAATAGTAATTCTACATGTGTTAGGATTAATTACCTGATGCTTACCCCTGTACTCACCCTGGGTTCTACATGAAACACACAAATTATAGTCATAACCACTTGAGAATTTATGGAGTTGTTTGCCAAAAAATCCCATCAAGCTATCATCATATATTTGACACACATGTTCAGTTTACTGACTTCAAATTTTACCTCTGTGGAAGTAGCCATGTTTGGCATTCTGCAGCTCATACACGATACACACATGGAATCATTTCAGCAAAAGTTAATTTAGATGACAAGTTGAAATGAAATGTTAGCGAATTGATCAAGAATTCATTTTTACCTCTGTGTCATTCGTATGATCTCACTCTCAGGGGCAATGAATGTTGGGGATATACCAAGTGGGGGTATCCTTGACATAGATCAATCCGGCTTGTAAGAGGTGGCCCAAGTTAGGCGGGCCCCTAAGCTGACGACAGCAAAGATGGCGGCCGGCTAAGGAGAAGGTTATAGGCGAAGCCCACAAGGCCCACGCAACCAAGAAGGACTATGTATTCCTACCGGACACATATTCTCCTTGTAACCATAGGTCCGGTCGCCTATATAAGCCGGACCTCAGGGACCCTTTAGGGCACGCTCCAATACTCATTGTAACCTGTAACGCGGTGCCTTATAGTGAGTTATAGCAGCACGTAGAGCTCCGCCACCGCCGTGGAGCCTGAAGCTGGGTAAACTGCCGTGTACAATCCCGACCACGACAACGCTCCCTTCAACCCCTCGGTTCTACCATCGGCTAGAGGACCCCCATATCCTAGCACCAATGTCGATACGACGACAGTTGGCGCCCACCGTGGGGCCTAAGGTGACACGCGTCACGTTCCAGGCGGGAACTCTTGACGGCATCGGCGAAACCATCGCCGTTGGCCGCGCCATGCGTTATGGCGACAACCACTACATCAACTGCGATGAGACCTTCGTGTTGGCAAATGACTACATTGTCGGATGCGCCATCGTCCCAGTTGGCGACATCGACATCTTCATCGGCTACACGCCAGAGGCATACGGGATGCAGCAAATATATTCGCCCACCCACCAACCCTTCTCTCAGGAGATAGACGCTCAAGACGGATCTGAATCTGCCTTCTCCCAGGAGTCGACAGACTCTCATCTATACTTCGTTGGAGTTGCCGGCATGGGATCCGACTCCCTGCCTAAAGGCCGCGATCCTGAATCGATCCTCCCTGCACTGTAGGACGACACGATGTTAGATGCCGGATCCAGATCTACCGTTCACATCAATGTAGATTCTGATTCCAAAGAAGATTTCATAAGCATGTTTGAGGAGAAGGTCGAAGGATGTTTCCAATCTATAGAACCGCCGCCTTCCGAAGTGGCGGCTGGCTCATCTGCGACCATCCAGCAGGTTCTCATGGTGGATCTTACTGGCAAGGGCGAGGCGGCAGCGACAGAGGCAGCCGCCAAAGCTGACGATCTGCAAGAACTTGGCGGTGGAGGCAATGCCAACAGACAACAACCGCTGCCTTCTCCAAAGAAGAAATCGCAGTACGAAAAAGGCCAAACCAGCGAACTGCGAGCACCTTTCCATGAAGACGACATCCCCTTGGTCAACGAGATCCTTAATACTCCGGTCAATGAGGAAAAAAACCCAGAGAACCTGGAGAAGCTCCGCGTCAGCTTGATCAACAGGACCAGGTACCTCAAAGACAAGGAAGACCAAGTACTCGACATGATTAAGGAGGTCAAGGCCAACAACGCGAAGCTGGGGTAAAGAATAACCTCTTCACTCAGACTCCGGCTGCAAAGCCGGCAGAGCCTGTGGCGGAGAAGTGAAACAGAAGGAACCGGGACCAGCCTCCCGCAGAATTCAAGACCTCCGCATAGAAGCTTGGTTTTGAGTGGGCCTCGGCCCCCCAGCGCAGAGACAAGAACGACGATCCAATTTTCGCCACACCAATCCTCAACACTGCGGCCGCCTTGGACATCCTCCATGGTGACCAATACAACAAAGATGAGAAGCTTTATTACACGTATGTCCTGCTTCACAAGGCGCTGGAGCAACAGGCACTTGCGGACTCCCACGCCGACATGGTGGACGCACGAGGCGGACGGTTGGAATCCAAGTCCAACATGTGCAAAGATGCCGGAGGTAACCCTGTGGATCCATCAGGCTCCAGCAGCCATGGCAAGGGAAAAAACCCCGGAAAAAGACCCAAAGAAGTCGCCACCTCCCAGGAGGCACCGTGATGAACGGTCCACGACTGGCAACAAGCACGAGGACATGCCTCCCCCGCCGCCTAGAAGAGACGAAGGCGGAAGCAGGGGAACAACCCGCAACCTCACAGAGAAGGCAGAAGTCGGGGAAACGACCAACCGCCAAGGAGAAGCAGAGATCGCACACGCTCCCCACCTCCAGTGCCCAGGCACGGAGCAAGAAGCCGGGGACAACGTGACAAAGAACCTCGGCGTAGCAAAAGCCGAGCCGCGCAGGACGAGCCCAACGTTGACGGATCCAACAGGCAACTCTGTCCACAAGACGCAAGACATCGCCTGAATGACATCCAGGCAGGGAAAGAACAAACGTACATCAGCCCAGTGTGCTTTGGTCTAGCCGTTCGCAAAGAGCCTATTCCAAGGGACATGACATCAGTGTCAAAAAATTGCCCAAGGTACAACGGCGCGAACAAACCAAACTCATGGCTATCCGACTACGCGCTGGCAGTCAACATTGCCGGCGGGAACGGGCTAGTAGCCGTACGTTTCTCCCTCTGATGTTAGAAGGCACAACAAGAAGCTGGATCGACAACCTTCCAGAGAAAACAATCCATAGCTGGCTAGATATGGAGAGGGTTTTTACCCAGAACTTCCAAGGCACATACAAGCGACCCAACACCTACACAGATCTGGTTCGCTTTGTGCAAAGGCCAGACGAGCAAATGAGAGATTTCCTGGCTAGATGGATCCTGATGAAAGCAAGCTGCGAGAACGTGGACGACAACCAAGCCATCCATGCCTTCACCACAGGACTGGTCAAAGGCTCCACACTCCGGCACAAATTAGTGCGTGCGCAAGTCAAAGACCTCGGGGTCATGCTTCATGTAGCATCCCGCCATGCTGCTGCAGATGACGACACACGTGATGTTGACGGATTGGATTTGGCTCCAAACAAGCGTGCCAGCTACAAGCGAAAGGCGACACAGGAAGACAAAGCCGGACCATCCAACGAGGTTGCCGCCGTTTTTGAAGGAAAAAGCGGAAATCGCAAGTGGAAAAGCAAGAACAAGGATGCGGGGCCCAAAGCCTTGCCTTTCCCAATCCATGCCTAGCTGGGAAAAGTCAACCACACACTGGGAGAGTGCCGCATGATGGAGGACTTCAAGAAAGACCCTGATGTTGGCTGGAGGCCAAAGAAGAGCAAGAAGGCCCAAAGAAAAGAAGGAAGACGAAGAGGGTGCCGTCTCCATGTCAGAGGATGAGGACCCCAAGCCGCGCAAGGACAAAAAGTATCCTAAGGTGCACGCCCAATTGGTCTGCTTCTTGGGTACTCCCTCGCCAAAGGAGGAAAAGGCAGAACTCCGTGAGCTCATCGCCACGGTGCTAGACGGCCCTCAATACATGAACTGGTCCGAAGCGCCAATCACATGGGACAGGGAAGATCACCCAGATCATGTGCCCCATCCCGACAAATACGCCCTCGTCGTCGACCCAATTGTCGACAAATTCAGACTCACCAAGGTGCTCATGGACGGAGGCAGCAGTCTCAACATCATGTACATTGACACCTTAACACGCATGAACTTGATGGAAGATCAGCTAGATCACACAAGGTCAAGTTTCATGGCATAGTACCCGACAAGCAGGCCAAGTCCATGGGAAGCATCAGGCTTGAGGTCACTTTTGGACCGAGACAAACTATCGCTCAGAGTATCTAAGGTTCAAAGTCATCCCCTTTAAAAGCACCTACCATTGCATATTCGGACGGCTGGCTTTCGCCAAGTTCATGGCAGGGCCATGCTACATCTACAACAAACTGAAGATGCCTGGACCCAATGGTACAATTACCGTCAATGGCAACTTCAAGAAAGCCAAGGAGTGCGAGCGTGGACAAACTGAAGGAGTTAAAGCCAAGCCCCTTTAAAAGCTGTCCTTCACGCAGAAGAATTAGAAAAGCTTAAGCAAGAGACGGACACGTCAGCATTGCCGGCAAAGCCAAAGACAGCCGAACCCAAGACAACCTTCAAGGCGTCAGAAAAAACCAAGAAGGTAGACCTTGTGCCAGGTGATGACTCCAAGCAAGTCACCATCGGGTCCGGCTTAAATGACAAATAGGAAGGCGAGCTCATCGAGTTCCTCTGTGAGAATAAGGACATCTTTGCATGGTCATCAGCCGACATGCCCGGTGTCCCTAGGGAACTTGCCGAGCACTCTCGCAATGTCTACAAAGGAGCCAAACCCGTGAAGCAAGGAACAAGACGCTTAGGAGATGGAAAGAGGAAAGCAATAGGCAAAGAGATTCTTGGGTTGCAGGAAGCTAAGTGTATTAGGGAAGTTGTACACACTAATTGGGTTGCAAATCCTGTACTGGTTCCAAAACATGATAGTAAAGAGTTGAGGATGTGTATCGATTATACCGGTTTGAACAGGTGCTGTCCTAAGGACCCCTTTGCTTTACCACGTATCGATCAGGTCGTAGACTCCACAGCCGGCTCTGAGCTTCTGTGTTTTCTGGACGCGTACTCCGGGTACCACCAGATAAAAATGCGGGAGTCTGACCAGCTAAAAACATCTTTCACAATGCCCTACGGAACTTTCTGCTACATCACGATGCCTTTTGGTCTAAAAAATGCCGGCGCAACCTACCAGCGATTTATGCAAAAATGCCTCCATGAACAGATTGGCCGCAACGTTCAGGTTTACGTAGACGACATTGCGGTCATGTCAAAGAAAAAGGAAGATTTGCTCGATGACCTACGAGAAACCTTTGACAACCTCCGGGTGTATCGGATGAAACTCAATCCAAAGAAGTGCGTCTTTGGAGTTCCTGCCGGCAAACTGCTAGGCTTCATCGTTTCCGAACGAGGAATAAAAGTTAATCCGGCAAAAATTAAGGCGATTCTCAACATAACCAGACCCACATGTCTGAAGGACGTGCAACGCCTAGCAGGCTCCGTAGCTGTCGTCAGTCGTTTCATTAGCCGCCTTGGAGAAAAGGCAATGCCCCTCTACCGGCTACTGAAGAAATCTGACAAGTTTGAGTGGACAGACGAAGCAGATGCCGCCTTACATCAACTCAAGGAAGCATTGACGTCTCCACCAATCCTCGCAGCACCTCACACGCAGGAACCAATGCTGCTCTACATCGCGGCAACCAACCTGGTTGTCAGCGTTGTCCTGGCCGTTGAACGCAAGATGGAAAAGGACGATGCATCAGAGCAACGTCCAATATACTTCATTAGTGAAGGTTTCTCCGTCTCCAAACAGCGATATCCACATTACCAGAAGCTGGCATATGGCGTTTTCTTCGCCGCTAGAAAACTGAGGCACTATTTCCATGAACATTCCATAACTGTGGTAAGCAAGGCACCTCTGGGAGATATAATCAACAACGCCGAAGCAACAGCCGAGTCGCCAAATGGGGCATTGAGCTCGCCGCCTTCAACATTGCGTACAAGCCCAGAAACGCCATCAAAACTCAAGCTTTGGCAGACTTCGTAGCAGATTGGACAGAAGCCATAGAAGAAACACCACTGTCGAGGAAATGTCCCAAAGGAACCTCTCGTGTAGTGTTGTTCGAACACTGGAGATTGAAACACGCACTCAACGAAGCTCTTGGCGACCTCGGTGAAGAGACACACACACATTAAGGAGACACAGCGGTTTACCAGGTTCAGGCCACCGTGATGGTTAAAACCCTACTTCCTGCTTGTCTGGATTGCACTGCTTGGAGAGATTACAGTACAAGTGTTTGAGCCTGGAGCGTGGTTGCGATCTCTCCCTCTATGGCTAGGGTGATGCCCTATTTATAGTGCTCGAGTCCTCTTCCCAAATGTCTTGGCGGGAAGGGTTGCCACATAGCACCAAGAAGGGGTACCGTCGTATTGCCCTAGCTCAGATAAAGCCACCGTCCATGGCGCAGTCGCAAGGACTTGTCGGTGACATCGTCGATGACGCCTGCGGTGGCCCGTAGTGCCGGTCGGCCGTCTTGCAACCAAAGAGGAAGGTCTTGGGCTCCGCTTTGCTTGTCGTGGATGGTCGGCATCCTTTAATCACCAAAGTAGAAAGCTTTGGAGGCACGCACTGCGACAGGGCGCAGGCGCGCGCGTCACTCTGAAGGAGACGCAGTTGCACATGGCCCCTGGCGCGGGGTCACGGGTGTGTAGTGTCTTGTCTTGTACCGCACGAGGCCTGGTGGCGATGCTTCCCTCGCGAGGGTGGCCTCGCGAGGCTGTCTCTTGGCTGTTCGTAGCATGTTTTCCCGAGGCTGCGTGCCACAAAAGCGCGAGTCTTCACGAGGCCCCAAAGGAGCGTGCCGTGCTCCGTTGACTGTTGACTTGTGATGATCTTCCACGCGTGGTCTTCTGGGCCAAAAGGCATATGGGCCGTGGTACCCTGATTTCCACTGGTCCGACAGTAGCCCCGGGCATGTGTCATGCACGCCTTGCGACCATTAGATGAAGCGGCACGGGCCCAAAAAGATGCCAGGCCCAGGAGTTGACGCGTGGCATAGCGGTTCTGCGTACGCTCCCACGAGGGCCGCAACGCCTCGGAAACTGCCCGGGCTGGCATAAAACCCTAGTCGCGCGTGGCGCGGCTGTCCATCGTCTTCATTGTTTCCACACTCAAGTGCTTGGCCTCCTTCCACCTTTTCGAGCTCTCCGCTCCACTGAGATCTTCCTCATCCTCCTGCTTCTTCCATGGCTAGCTCTCAAACCCGAAAGGGTAAGGAGGTCATTCCCGATGTGGAGCTGCCTGAGTCAGCCGTCCTTCCTTCTCGTATTGTCAGCGAGGCGGCTCTGGAGCAAGTCCGAGCGCGAGTGGCCGACGCGATGAATCAGTGGGGGTACTACTGTGGTGCGCCCGGGTACATCGTCTGCCGCCGAGCTGGGGGACGCCTCCTACCCTATTTTCCTCGATGCCATTCTGGCTGGCTTGGTTCCCCCTTTTCATTCTTCTTCTTTCCCATCCCGAAGTATTACCAGATCCACATCTTGCATCTCCGCGCAGCTCCGTGCTCACTCTCGCCATCTTCGCCTTCCTCTCCGAGGGGTTCCAAGGCATCTTGCCCTCGGTGGAGTTCTTTAGGAGATTCTTCTGGCTGCACCTCATCGCCGGCGGGCAGCGCTCGGGTTGCATCGCCTTCGAGCTCGTGGAGGATATGGCGCCGTTTTTCATCTCTATGGGAGAGACAACGCCCATGTTGGACTTCCGACAGCGATGGGTGTACTTAGGCGCCTGGGAGGTTAATGCTTTCTTTGACATCCCCTCCTAGCCCGCCGTGATGCACACCGGATGGAGCACACCGCTGTCCCTGGGGGAATTGACGCTCTGATGGACCGCATGAGGATCTTCTGCGAAGCTGGCCTCACCAACTCCATGGTGGTCAAGGATTTCGTGCGTCGCCGCATCGCTCCCCTCCAGCGGCATGGCAGCCCAGTGTGGATGTACTCCAGCCCATGTGACCAGATGCGGCTCTCCCTTGATGCTCCTTCCAGGGAATCAGTCGCCGCGGTGCTTCAGAGGCTTTACGTGGAAGACGGAACAAATCCTCCCGAGGCGGGTCTCCCGTTGTACCGGCTTAACACCGTCGAGAGGGACGCCATTGTCGCCGGCATGCCTCGCTTCGACGAGTGGGGTCTCGTCCCCGCCGGACTAACGGGCCGACGGGGAAACCCCTTCACGATCACGCCTCTTGATGTGGTGGATGCGCTGCCGCCTTCACGTCATCGGAGAGCCTTCTTCGACTCAGACAATGACTGCTCCGAGGGTGAGGCCCCACGGCCCGATGCTCCTGGGCTCGCCCGCCCTCAAAGTGGGCCTCCTGTGGGGGCCGATTCTCCGAGATTGTCAGAGGACCGCCGCTACCCCTGGGGAGGGTGCTGCTGGCGCGCCCTCTCCTCCGACGGGCCTGAAGAGGCGACTCTGGGTCGCATTGGTCGAGTGAGTGCTTGAGTTTGGCGTTCCGGTCTCTTCTGCTTGTTTTCTTGTCCTTCGTAAGTTGAGATTATTTGCCTTGTAGGGTCGCTCCTTCGAAGAAGAGGAAGAAGTCCAAACCATCCCGCCAGGGGCACGAGGCGGGTCTAGAGACGAAAGCCGCTCTGACTCCTGCTGCTGAGGCGCCAGTGGCCCCTAGAGGCGGCCGGGTGCCTGAAGAGGCGCCCACTGAATCCCCTGCTTCCCGTGGGCGACCGTCTGAGGCCCGGCCACAAGGGCCGACCGAGGACAGCCGCGCCGTGCCTGAACGTCGTACGCCCCACCATGCGGAGGCGAAGGAGAGCATGCCACCGAGTAGCTCGGCCACCGTTCCAATGGTAGTCAGCCCCCAGTCATCAGGGCATGCTTCACCGGACCACCGCGGTATACCTCCTGAGGGCATTCCAGCCGACACCGAAGTGGGGGATGCCTCAAGGCGTTCCACCTCGAGGTCCCCATGGGCTTCGGAGGGAGGTGCCTTCGCCACCCTGTCAGACTGGGTCCTGGAGCTGGCTGGCCATTGCATTGGTGCTTTTCTCCGGGGAAACTTCTTGCAGGTCTATCGCCGTAACCTTGAGGCCCTTGAGCGCGAGATCCTAGCCGAGGAAGCCAGGCAGGATAGGGAGCGAGAGCGGTAGGCTCGAGGCTGGCGCATGCTCTGCTCCGCGGTGGAGTGTGCTCATCAGGCGGATGCGGAGGCGCGTGTCGCTGGGAACGGGCCCATGCGGAGGCACAGGAGATTTGCGAAGGCGCCATCCGCGACGCCGCTGAGACCATGGAGCAGGCCTAGGAGCGCCTCGTCGAGGTGGAGACTCGCAAGGGTGCTCTTCGCCAGGCCGCTGAGCTTCAGCTGCAGGGCCTCAGAGACCGCGAAGCCGCCCTGGCTGCCCGTGAAGAGGCGATGCTTGAGCATGAAGATGCTATCCTCCTCCGCGAACGGGAGCTGGAGCATGGTCGTGCTGATCAGAGCGCTGAACGTGCTCGCCTTGAATCGCTGGAGCAGTCAGTTGCAGATACCGAGCGGTCTCTGGCGGTCGCCCAAGCGAGCTACCAAATGCGCGTTGAGCGTGTGAACGCCAAGCTCGTCACCAAGCAAAAGGAGCAGACGGTGGCCGTCGAGGCTCGTGTCGAGGCCGGCCGCCGCGCCTACCTCGAGGAGTACCGCCAGAGGATTGACGGCCAGGAAGCTCGCTTCACCTGCAAGCGACAGGAGCTTAACAAGAAGGTAGCACATCTCGAGGCGGAGCTGCTCGAGGCCTACACTGCCCTGGAGTCATCAACGGAGGCGAGGGAGGTCGCGAGGCCGGGCTGCACTCCTTGCAGGCTCAGGCTGGACCCGTTGCCCATGTCACCGAGGAGGCGCGTGACCGAGCAGCCCTTGCTAGGACGCTTGAGGACCAGCGCACGAGGATGTTCAACCACCTGGTTCTCCCGCGCCCGTGCTGTGATCAGCCGTTTCGAGGCTGAGAGCCCGACACTCCCTGGAAGCACCGATGCCGCCGCCCACATCCACTTCTTCACCGACCTTGTCGAGAGACTGGAGCAGGTAGCTGAAGGTGTGAGCAAAGTTGTCGACGAGGAGGGTCGCGATCTGTTACCGCTGTCGGCTATCGCGTCTTCTCCAACCTGTGATTGCTTCATCCCGACCTTGATCTCTACCCTGCGCTGGTGCCTGTGCCGCAAGAGCTCTCTGGTGAGCAAGCAAGGGAGGTGCGCGGGCTCGTGGAGGCACTGGTGGCGCTAGCTGTACGTTCATCGCAACGACGACGGTGGTGCTGGCAAGGATGACGCGGACATCGGAGGGAGCAGTGCCTCTGGTGAGGAAGACTCGAGTGAAGGGTCCGCGAGTACTGAAGGGAGCCCCAGCAGCGGTGGCTCGGCTGACTGATCTGTCCATGGAGTCTTTGGAACCTTCTTTAGGATACTCTTTAATTTCCTTGTTGTAATGAGTAAGACTTATGTTTGAAGTACTTGCTCCCGTTCCCTTGCATTATGAGGTTTTATGCCTCTTCATCCATTTTGACGTGTTCTATGTCGTGAGGGGCCCCAGCCCCCGAGCGCGCTGATACCGACACTGGAATGCTAGGCGAGCGCCTAGCAAGGCCAGAGAGTGTTGCGCCTCGTGGGGCCGTGAGGACTCTTGAGGCTTGACACCCAAGAATTCCATTAAGACGTTCAAACAGTTCATGGAGCTCAGGGGACAAAACCATAATTCCTTAGGAAGGAGACTTAGCTTTCGTGGGGTGAAGACCCTGCAGAGCGATTTCGGCCTGCAGAGCCTCTAGAGGTTTGTGGAGAGACCGTCAGACTGCGCCTCGCAGGTCCTTGTCTCCTTGGGGTTATGCCCCGCTTTTGCATCCTGTTCTGCGACAGAGGCAAAAAACAACGAGAATTGTGACGGTGCACACTTGCAGGTTCGCACCTAGTGTTGCACAGGAAGTTTAGCACCAAGGACCTTGGAAGGTGGCGTGTACGAGGGCGTTCCCTCGAATCCACGCATGGTTTACTTGGTTTTTCGGAGCTGCTGGGACTGACCCGAGCACATACATCATGCTCCAGCCCCCGCTCATGTAACGCTCAGGGGAGAAGTTAGCGTGCTCCAAAAGTTGGCTTACCGAGTGTATGGACATACAAGGGTATGCTTAGCACGAAGCGCTTTAGTTTTCTTGCTGAATGAATAGGCTCATTACAAAACATGCCTCTGTGGCAAGGAGACCCTCATTAGGAGGAGTCTCATTGAGGCTGTAGTGGCCGCGTGGCACCCTCAAGAAATGAAATAGCCGCCATGCAAGCACGGGGTCACACTCAATGTGTTGGAGTCTTCTTCAGCCCAGGATGAGCACTGGGTAAGGTGTCGATGGAGAATGTCTTGACTGGAAGACACAAAAAGATTCTGCGGGGGCATGTCGCCGCCCGGTGGAGGGTACTGCGCTAGTCCTCCTACTGGGGAGGCTGGGTTTTGCCACTTGCGGGGGTAGCCCCCGAGCCGGCGGCGGCTAGGTCCAACCTTTTGGCGATGGTCAGCTACTTGGAGGAGGAGAGCTTCTTCTTCTGCGCTTTGGAAGAAGCCCCCTTGGCGGGTTGCACGTTGGTGGGGCGGGCCTTGGTGGGTGGCACTTTGGTGGCGTAGGACTTGACTGGGTAAGCCTCGGCAGGGCGCTGGGCCCTGCCTTCTTCGCCGCGGCCTTCTCTTGAGAGGTGAACTGATTCTTTTTAGTGGGCGCTAGATGGTCGAAGGCGTCCTCGTTGGCCGGGTAGGTCGCAGCCGCGACCTTGTAGACGTCTACGACGGTGCGCACCGAGTCTTTCTCATCGCAGCAGATGGTGATGGTGTTGCTACTGCCTGGTATCTTGATGACATTGTAGGCGTGATGCGTGACCGCCATGAACTTGGCCAGCGCTGGGTAGCCCAGGATGGCGTTGTATGGCAGGTTGATGTGGGTGACGTCGAAGTCGATCAGCTCGGTGCGGGAGTTATCTTGGGTGTCGAACATGACAGGCAGCCGCACTTGCCTGAGGGCACAATGGTGCCATCCGTCACCCCTGAGAAGGGGCTGGTTGGCATCAGGCGCTCATATGGTACTTGGAGCAGGTCGAATCTGTCCACGGAGAGCACGTTCACGCACGCTCCCCATCGATGAGTTTCTTGATCACGGCGACGTTGTTGATGGTGGAGGTGCACACCAGCGGAATGGTGCCTACGGCTGCCGTGTTCTTGGGGTGGTCGCTGGAGTCGAAGGAGAGCTTGTACTATGACCACTTGAGGGGCTTTCCGATGCCGACCTTTGGGAGGGCGGTGTTGACCTCGCGAGTGAGCTCCTTGAAGTAGCAGTTGGAGATGGGCGCTTGTGCTCCCCCAAGGATGCACGCGGCAATCCGGTGGGGCTCCTGGTAGCCCCCTGCGTACTCGTCAGGGAGGTTGTTGTTGTTCTCTTCAGGCTGTGGCTGGGCAGCATTGGCCTGCTGGTTGGGCGGGTGGTTGTTCTGCTGAGGGTACTGGCCCTGCTGGTTGTAGTTGTTGCCGTGATCTGGCAAGCCCGTTGTTGCGATCGCCTCCCCGTCCACCGTTGTGACGGTTCTGACGATTGTTGCGGATTTTCTCGAGCTCGAAATAGTCCTCGGTGTTGTGGGTGTTTAGCTTGTGGAAACCACAGTACTTGCCACCCTTCTTGCTGTCTTCTTCTCCCCCACGGTTAAGCTTTGCTCGTGCTCAGGATCGGGTTCCGCTGTGGGGATGACCGGGGCCTTTCGCTTCGCGGGCTCTTTGCTCTTGCTCTTGGCCTTCGCTGCATCGGAGTCGTCCAGCTCGGGTCAGCTGTGGGCGAACAGGCAGCCTTCCTCCTCCTTGGTGCACTTGTCAGCTAGGTGGAAAAGCAGCACCACAGAGGTGAGGGAGTCGGCATAGATACCGCGCTTCTCACGCATCTTGGTGTCCATGACGCCGGCGGAGAATGCCCCGATGACTGCAGCATCGTTGTTGCATGGAATCCTGTTGCGGACTTGGCTAAAGCGCTGGATGTACTTGCGTAGCATCTCGCCCTTGCGCTGCTTCACGCGCAGAGGTCGTTGAGGGAGAGGGGTCGCTCGTACGTCCCCTTGAAGTTGGCGATGAACTGTTCGCACAGTTCCCCCCAGGACCTGATGGAGGCCTCGGGAAGGTTCATGAGCCATGAGCGGGCAGCATCCTGGAGGGCCATGGGGAACCAGTTGGCCATGACCCGGTCGTCACCGCCCGCGGCTTGAACTCCCACGGTGTAAGCTGCAGAAACTCCACAGGGTTGAGCGTGCCATCGTAGTAGGGAGGTAGCTCCGGACGGAACTTGGGAGGCCACACCACTCGTCGTAGCTCCTGTGAGAGGGCGAGGTAGCACTTGCTGTACGTGGCGTGGCCACCGGCGAGGACAGCGTGGTTGGGGTCGCCGTCTGCGGCGATGTCGCGTGTCGTGGGTTTGTCACGTCAGGTGTCATAGATGACTTCGTAGGTGTGGGATTATGCGAGTCAAGCATCTCCGAGCTTGGGATCGCAGGAACAAAGATCAACACAGATTTACCCAGGTTCGGCCCCCTCAATGTGAGGTAAAAGACCTACTTCCTGCCTACCCTAGATTGGTATTGATATGATAATCGAGGTGTTACAATGGAGGCGATCCGATCTGGTACTCGCCGTATGAGCTAGGGTTTGGGCTTGATAGCTTGACCCGCTCTAAGTCCTGCGAGTCCTCTTTATATACACAGAGGCTCGCTAGGTTACAAAAGGAAACTTCCCCCATAAGGAATACATCCACAGAGGCCTACTCGGAGACTACTTGGTCTTCACGTCCTCCGGGATATGTCTTCTAGATCTTTCCCTTATGGCGGTTCAATATTGGGCTTGCTCCCAAGTGGGCCTTCGTCCGTGCGAGTAAGTTAAGTCGCACTGGGCCGCGGGTTAATCCAGAAAGTATTCCCCCGACATTAGCCCCCAAGATTGGTTAGGACTTTACGGTGAGAATCTTCTGACCTCTTGAAATGGTCTCTGAGCCGCACTGCAAACGTTCTGACCAATCTCCTGACTTATGCGATTCAGAACTGTGACTCATCTGCGCGACTCATCTCTTCTTCTGGAAATATTCCGTTTCCTTTAATTGCGGACCGTTACTCGTTTTGCGGGCGCAAATTGTGCCGTTGGTTGCGAGCACAGATAATGCCGTTAGTTGCGGGCCCCTTCAGTTATAAGCTGCGGCCACCTAGGTCATTATCCATTTGCCCTTGCAATCTTCTCATCCCTAGCCGCGCCGTCTTCTTCCTCGACCCGAGCCTAGTTCCCCAATCCAATCTCCCCTCGCAATGGCGCCCAAGGCGAAGCCATCTGACGATAGGCGCAAGATCTCCTGCAACTGGGAAGGATCCTGGGTAACGGAGGAAACTCTTGCGGATCTGGCCGAGGCTGGCTTCTTGCCGCCGAAGGAGGACGGCGTCTGGCGGGCGCCAGGCGATGAAATCGAGCCGCGCCCCAAGCCCAACGAGTGGTGATGTTCGTGGAGCACGTGGAGCGTGGATTCACGCCGCCAGGTTCTCCCTTCTTCCGCAATTTGCTGCAACGCCTAGGCCTCCGTCTTCACGACATCGGGCCCAACTCAATGCTCCAGGTGAGCAATTTTCATGTGCTGTGCGAGGACTATCTTGGCATAGCCCCCAACATCGATCTATGGCTGGCCTCTTTCACCTGCAACAGCCAACTTGTCTCCAAGGGTGGCGCCTACGTTCAGGTCGGCGCCATCTCTCTTCAACGCCATAGGAACTCTTGCCTTCCCAAGCTAGCCCTGGCGAATCGACCCAGGGCTTGGCAAAAATCTTTCTTCTATTGCCAAGATACTTCACCGGAGGGCGAAACTCGCCTTCCCTCCTGGTCTAACACCCTCTTCGTGCCTACCGAGGCACTGAAATCAAAACCCCGCGACTCGGCCATGCCCTTCATCAATGAGTCGCTGATCAAGTCCGCGCCTTAATAGGTCATGGTCTTACTGGCCTTGATCTTCTCTCTTGCTGGACCAAATGGCGCATTCAGCCCGTGAGTCCACGACAGCGATCCTTCCTTGAGTGCACAGGCACCTCTGCTGACGTTGATCGTATCAAGGCTTCGGACTGGAGGCCTGAGGATTGGGTGGAATTTGTCACCCGCGTGACTGAGGAGAAGGACATCTCCTTCGATAAGGTGGGGCTTGCCCCTTTCAGTGTTAACAACAAGCCTTTTGAGGTAACTCCTCTTCTCTGTCTTTTCGCCTTCGTAGTTGAGTCGCATTCCTTTTCTTAATACTGCAACTTATATCTCCCTGATCCAGGCTGATGAGAACTACTGGTCGCTGCCTGCGACCGTTGCCGGCACTGCTGCTCCCAAGCGTGCCGCACGAAAGAAGTTGCTGCCCACTCTAGAGGGCAGCGAGACTGCTGATATCCCTTCTGTTGCTTCTGCGGCCTCAGATGGTGAAGAGACTGAACTGGACGAGGATGACAGTCCAGTGCCAGCCGCGAGTTCTGTTGCCGCGGCTGGACCAACTCCCCGTAGAGCCTCCAAGAGGCTATCTCGTGAGGAACCAGAGGTTGATGCTCTGGAAAACCCTGAGGCCACGAAGCGTCGCAAACCTGCTACGGGCGCGACCTCCTCCGTTGCCAGCGTGCTTTCAAAGCCACCGCCTCTGCTGAAGAAGACATGGGTCCCCACTCTGGTAATTTCTGTTCTTGTCATCTTGAATGCTTATTCTTTTTCCTCTACTGACACGCAAAACTTCTGCTCGTAGATTCTGGGACCCAAGGCCTGTCCTCACCGTCAAGCGGTGAACTTATGGCCTTTGTGAAGATGGCTCCAGAGTTAGTAACTTTTCCCTGTGCTTTCAATACTTTTATTCTGGCTTATGTGCTTCTTCTTCACACAATGCCCTTGCTTTTTCAGAAGTGCGGCTAAACCCGCGACTGAGCCTGGAACCGCGGTTGAGCCGCATTTATCACCTGCGGCTCATACCGCCATGGTAGAGGGCGTGGCCACCACTGATGACCTGGCCACGGTCCCTGTTCTTGACACAGCCACCCAAGAGGTGGCTCTGGAGGATAGAACGGATCCCCTTATGATCCAGGACGTGGAGAAGGTCAACCCCTCCTCCATAGATGTAATGGCCAAGGATGCTGATGCCAGTGATTGAGTCGCCAGCGGCGGACAGCCTGCGGTCGCCAATTCTGCGTGCTGAGGTTGCTTCTTCCTCCTCCACAAGCCGCGCTGAGAGACTGTCAGAGGCTATCATTGCCTCAAATGACAAGCAAGCCATGGAGCTCCGCAAGGCACTGTCTGACCTGTCTGCGGCTTATAAGGTAAACTTCTATTCCAGTTATCTGTCTCTAGCCCCCAAGTTCTTTTCTTTGACTGTAAAGGGAGACTTGATGCTTCTCTTTTAGCTGTTGATATATACTTACTAACTGATGTACCCTTCGTAGGAGGAACTAAGCTCCATAACAGCTGCCAAAATTGCCTTGGAAAAGCAGCTGGGGGATACTCCCTCTGAACTGGAGAGGCTACGCGAGCTCCTTGGCCAGCGTGACGCTGAGCTGAAGAAGAGGGAAACCAGGATGGGCGAGCTATCTGATGAAAGCTTCAAGTTATCTGAGCAAGCCAAAGCCACCGAGCTGCGGCTTAAAACTGTTGAAGAGAAGTTCCAAGAGAGGGTAGCAGCTGGACCTCCAAGTCAGTGCTCAGAAAGACGCCATTGCTGATGCCAATGAGGACGCAAGGCTTAAGGCTGTTTCCATTGGCGAGCTTGAGAAAAAGTTGAAGAAAGTTTCTGATGCCCATAACCTTGTCCACGCCAAAGTGTGCATCATGACTCAAGAGTTAACTGGTATGTGTTGCGACTCATATCTGCATCTGTTTTCTCTACTATCTTTGCCTGTATGTTGTAAAGCTGACGGAGACATGCCTCGATGTAGGTGAAGATGCCAAGGAGCAGCGCGGCAGTACTCAAGAACAGCTGGAGTATATCCGCGATTTTTCGCGAAGAACTTGTGACGCCATGAAATCACTGTCTAAGTGCCTGCTGCCGACCAAGCCAGTCCCCGGTGATTCTGAAGGGCTGCTGAAAAGACTGCTTAGGGCGCCTCAGTTCTTTTTGGACTGGAAGGAGTCCTCAGCTCGCACCGGCGCGGCTCATGTTCTTGCTTTGGCCAAGACGTACTATCCTTCTTTTGATGCTGCCAAGGTTGCAAAAGGTAGGCCCTCGAAGAAGGTGGATGGCACCGAACTGACGGCCTCAGAATATGCGACGACTTGGAAGGATATGCGCGGCCACGCGACTGAACTGGTGGAGGGGATAGATCTTGCGACCTATATGGGCAAGTATAATGCAGATGGAAGCAGATGGGAGAAGTTACCCGCTCCGTCATCCAGTGCGGTGATTCCGCAGGAAAAGAACCCCTCTCCAGGCGTATCCAGCTCTGCAGCCCCCAAGCCCGCGACTGAAGAGCCCTCCAGCGAGCCTGCGATTGCTCCTTCTGGCAAGCTTGGTAAGCCGCCTGTTCCTCCTTCCCACCGGCCAAAAGCTGCGCACAAGTGAAGAAGAGAAAAAATGGTTTGATGATCTTGGCCCTTAGCGGTCTGTAATAATTGTTAGAATTTATGTGTCATAAGACAATATTATGGTTTGCTTAAGTACTCTTGGCAGTACATGTTTCGACCAATAGGCTGGTCCTTATGATTTGTCTCGGTTTTTCCTCACTTAGGCCCTTGCGCGGCTCAGTATTTCCCAGGTAAAAAGTGCGTGTTCAGGGTCGAGAGCGGCCATGATAGGCAATCAAACTCGATTGACGCCGCACCCCCAGTACTTTGGCCGCATAGTGCAAGTCGCATCCAAGAGAGGTTGAGTATAATCACGATAAATGCCACTTGTTTGGCGATCCCAAGGAATAGGCCGCGCTAAAAAGCTGCCGCACCCCCAAGGGACCAATGATTAAAAAATAAAAGACTCACAGCTCAATTGGTAGTTTGAGATGCTTTATTTCAGAATCATTATATGATACATAGGGTCGGTCGCGCCTAGGTGGCGACCAGAAGTGATGCTTGGGTCGGTTGCGCCTAGGTGGCAACCAGAGATGTTACATGGGTCGGTCGCGCCTGAGTGGCGACCAGAATTGATGCTTGGGTCGGTTGCGCCTAGGTGGCAACCAGAGATGTTACATGGGTCGGTCGCGCCTGAGTGGCGACCAGAATTGGGTCGATCGCGCCTAGGTGGCGATCAGAAGTGTCACATTGGGTCGGTCGCGCCTGAGTGGCGACCAGAATTGAAATTTTTAGCCCTGAGTGGCCAGCTTGATGATGTAAACTCTTAATAATTTTGCTGCGGCTGCTGATGGCAACTCGCGATGCCTGGGATGTGTCCTTATTGGCAATGGCTCGTAGCCTTTGACTTCCTTGCCTCCCTTGCGGCCGTAATCTGAAGTCGCAAGTCAGGCAGGTGCCTCTTGGCCTTCACGATGTCATCAAAATTCTCCTGCGACTCGCGCATGGGCGCGCTCTCTGGATGCAAGCTGCTCTGGCTATGGCCTTGTCGCCTCTTCGCATTCTTGAGCTATTCTTTTGTCGCCATTGATGGTGATGACTCCCCTAGGGCCTGGTATTTTAAGCTTTAGGTACACATAGCACGGCCTAGCCATAAACTTTGCGAATGCTTCTCTGCCAAACAGCGCATGATATGGGCTCTGGAAATCTACAACCTCGAACCAAATGTACTCGCTCCTGAAGTTGCTTTGTGTCCCAAAGGCGACCTCCAAGTTAACTCGCCCCAATGGCTGAGCTGATATGCCTGGCACGACACCATGAAACGTTGTTCTTGATGGGTGTAGCTGCTTTTCTTGAAGGTTCATCCTTTTGAAGGTTCCATAGTATATATATTGATGATGCTGCCTCCATCCATCAGTACTTTGCTCAACTTGTACCCTGCGACTTGAGGGGCAACCACCAGCGCGAGTTTTCCCTCTTCATTTATTTCTCCTGGGTGATCCTCGCGGCTCCAAACTACTGGTTGCTCGGACCACTTTAGCCACTGTGGGACGGCTGGTACTATGGCGTTAACAGCCTGATTGCGTCGTCGCAGCTTTTGTTCCCTCCTTGAAGTATTCACCACAATGGTATGATACTGACCCAACTGTTTTGGGAATTGTGGCTGATCTGGCTGCGGATTTGGGACGGCGTTGTTGCTGTTGTTGCCTCCGCCGTGTTTACCTTCCTCGTTGTTTTGATGATTGAAGTTTGTGTTGAGTGGCTGTCCATCCTTCCACTTTTTGTAATGATAACACTGTGCTTCGTGTGGTTGGGTGGTTTCCCATCTTTTCCTATATGGATGTCGCAGGGGCGGTTGAAAACCTCTTCCAAATTAACTGGATGAAAATTCCTTCCTCTGCTGCTGCTTTGTTTGTAACGAGTGTTCGTATTTGCGACTAACCCTGAGTTTCCTTCCTCGTTTTTACGCTTGTTATAACTCGCATTGGCATTGCTAGCTTGCTGTTGTTGAGGCTTGCTACTGGCCTTCTTTCCCTTGCCAGTGTTTTCCTCTTCCTCCCCATCAGATGCGTCCCTGGTTTTATCCGAGCTAGCATACTTGTTGGCCGCCGCCATTACCTCGCTTAGGCTCTTGACTTTATCCTTCATGCGACCTAGTTTGTGGACTAGCGGCTCAAATTTGCAATTTTTCTCCATGACAAGGACTGCTGAACTGGGTGGTATGTTATCTGAGGAATGTATGATCTCTGCGACCCTTCTCATCCAGTGGCGACTCGACTCGCCTTCCTTCTGTACACAACGCTCAAGGTCCTCTATGCTGCAGAGTCGCTTGCATGTTCCTTGGAAATTCTTGATAAAAGCTTCCTTCATCTCATCCCAAGAGTTATTGAATTTGGTGGCAAATTTTGTAGCCATATGTGGGCTGCGCCTTCTAACATCATGTTTAGGTAACGTGCGCAGATCTCTTCGGATGCATTTAGGATGCTCATGCCCATCTCGTAATTGTTGAGCCAAGTAACAGGGTCCATGCTGGCGTTGTAGTTGACCTTGCGAGGCCCTTTGAAATCTGCAGGAAACGGTTAGACCTGATTCTTTCGCTGAAACAGACTGGGCCTTTGAGTCGCGACGAGGTTGGACGAAGCTGGCCTTCCTATTGGATTGGCCGCCGCGCGCGGCTGCACAATCTCTATGGGTTGAATTTGCTGAGGTTGATTTTGAGCCGCAGGTTGATCTTCCCTTTGTCGCCTAGCCGAACTCGAGGTCCAACGTGTGGCGACTCCGCGTGGATGCTTCTCTCCGCCGTTGCTCTGCTATTGTAAGGTGGAGTGCAGCCGTCCTGCGTGTTCGGACATATTCGCCTGCTGTATTACTGCTGTGCTCAGCATCTCAATGGCGCGCCGTGCCTCTCTGTCCATTGGCGTGTTTCCTGCTGGCGCTAATCTGGCCAAGATGTTTGTGGCTGCAAAGAGATTCTCCACTGGGCTAACATAATGCCCTTGCGGCGTGTGGAACCTTTGAGGCTGCTGTGGGATGCTGAACAAAGGTTGGCTGTGTCAGTGGCGGGGGCATCATGGCCCTGTTGTTAGCCGGTACTATGGCCCTTGATCCAGGTATCTCTGCTACTCTTGGTGCTGCGAAAGATGGAACCGCTGGTACGATTGATGGCACAGCGATTGCTTGAACCGCGGGCGCAGCTAACGGGGCCACGGACCACATAACATGGCAGATGGTGCCATGTGTGCGGGTACCGCGACTGAAGGTTGTGCACCCCTGACCATGCGACCGGGTGCGCCGTGTTGGTGCGACTGATGGGATCGTGTTGGTGGCGGCTGACGGGACCGCAATTGCTGGTTCAGTGGTAGGTGATTGGAATGGCTCCATAGGTTTACTATTCCTGGCTGCAGGCGACTCGCGTGGCATCTGTGTGGCAAGGTGGCCTGTATTCCTTGCAGAGTATTGGTTTCCTCGATGAGTCGCAGTTGCTCCTGTTGGAGGCGCTGTTCCTCACGCGCCAGCCTGGCTCTCTCATCTGCGATTCTCTGGACTTCATCATATAGCCCGATCCTGGCAGCCTCCAATTCTGTCACCCTAGCAGCCGTGTTCACCGCAGATATTGGCGTAAACAACACGCTCCCTGTGGCGGCATGACCGCTGCGTTGGGGGTTACCCTTGACCCTGATTCCGCAGGCGCGACTCCAGGTGGAGTTCTCTGTTTGCGACTCCTGAGGCCGCGGCTCCTGGCGTCATCGCAGCGGATGCCGCGACTCCTGATGCGCCTAGCGCGTTGTTCTGCTGCTTCCGGCGGTGTGGGGGCTAAGCTGCCTGGTGGCATGCCAGCCCTTCGTCTGCTTCTGTGGTCCTGTAGACCCCTTCAACGTGCCGATCTTCTACAGAGGGCGAGCCACTATCCGCAGGGCCTCCGCATAGCCTTTCCTCAAGGACATACTCAATGGATTAGCCTTCTTCGTCTTCGAGAAGTAGCGACTCGTGGTTGATAGATCTTCTTCTTGGTCCACTGTTACCGCGACTCCTTCTTCTGAGTCGCCATGTTGCGATGATCCTCTGACTCGCCGCCAATGAAGCCGACGAAAGTTGATGGATCCAAAGGGGATGACGTGGCCGGTCTCCAAGTAATCTGCTTCCGGCCCCCAGCTTGAATCGTCGATGAGGGTGTGCATTGACCGTGATGATACGGCCAACAACAAGATCTTCAGCTCCCTTCATGGATCCTGCGCGGAACGTGACGCTCTTGACCGCAGGCCCCACGGTGGGCGCCAACTGTCGTGGGTTTGTCACGTCAGGTGTCATAGATGACTTCGTAGGTGTGGGATTATGCGAGTCAAGCATCTCCGAGCTTGGGATCGCAGGAACAAAGATCAACAAGATTTACCCAGGTTCGGCCCCCTCAATGTGAGTAAAAGACCTACTTCCTGCCTACCCTAGATTGGTATTGATATGATAATCGAGGTGTTACAATGGAGGCGATCCGATCTGGTACTCGCCGTATGAGCTAGGGTTTGGGGCTTGATAGCTTGACCCTCTAAGTCCTGCGAGTCCTCTTATATACACAGGCTCGCTAGGTTACAAAAGGAAACTTCCCCCATAAGGAATACATCCACAGAGGCCTACTCGGAGACTACTTGGTCTTCACGTCCTCCGGGATATGTCTTCTAGATCTTTCCCCTTATGGCGGTTCAATATTGGGCTTGCTCCCAAGTGGGCCTTCGTCCGTGCGAGTAAGTTTTAAGTCGCACTGGCCGCGGGTTAACCAGAAAGTATTCCCCCGACAATCGCG